>CM076581.1:722535397-722943633 GCA_034641835.2 Pinus albicaulis
GCGCTGCCCACGGCCTTCGTGCTGCAGCTTCGGCCCTCACGGCCTTTGGAGAGCCCGATCCAGCCAACTCCAGCTTGGATCCGCCCCTCAGACTCCCGATCCCGCCTCTGGCCTCCCCAGAGCTGCACCCTTTGATCTGTGGCTCGATCTGCTGCCCAGATCCGTAGCTGCGCCTCGGATCTGTCTCTGCTTGGTTTCGGAAATGCCTCTTGTCTGGAGAAGGAAAAGTGAGCTTCTAATCTAGACTATGGAGACCCAAGGCTCGCCTCTCGGGCCCTCACAGTCTTCTCCTCCGGATGACTCTGCCGCGTTCTCCTCCTTGATTGCTTCGTTGCCTAAGAAGAAGAAGCCTGACGCATCAAAGTTCGTTAAGAAGCTCGATGATGTACCAGAGGTAAACCTACCTCCTGAGGGACCGATCCAGGTCGCCTTGTCTCTTGCAGATCGTGCCCTGGTGGGTCAATTTACGGGTCTCTGGCCCTCTCCTAAATCAACCGAAAACTGGGTCGTCAGGAACTGGAGTCCGCTGATCAAGAATAAAGTCACCTCGTACTTTCTTGGAAGAGGCTACTTCCTGTTCGAATTCAACACCAAGGAGGATAAAGACCTGATCTTCAGGAATGGACCCTATTTCATGGGACCTCAGGGCCTCTACCTCAACAAATGGACCCCAGATTTCGATCCGGCTGTAGACGTACCGTCGGCTGTCCCCGTTTGGGTTAGGCTCCCCAACCTACCGGTACACTGTTGGAACTGGGAATCTCTCAAACACATTGGCAACTCACTGGGCAAATTCATAGATAGAGCCAACAACAATGATCAATATGACTGCGCCCGGATCTGTGTCGAGGTAGATCTCGAGGTGGGTCTTCCGGAGGCCATCAAACTAAAGGTTGGAAGCTGGACGCATGTTCAAGTCCTGGACTACGAACAACTCCCCTTCAAATGTCGTAAATGTCACATCTACGGCCATTTTGCTAGAGGATGCCCAAATAAAAGCGATCCAGAAAAAGGAAAGGAGGAAGGTTGGAACCAAGTCAAAAGGCCAAAGACAAACCACAAGAAATCCGGGGCACAAGGATCTCAACCTGCCGCTGCCCAAAACGTATCCTCATCAAGAAGTCAAGAAAATAGGTACGAGATCCTAAGCTCTGCGGAAGAAGCCCCCAGGGAAGAGGAGAGAATCGACAAACCAGCAGAAAAATCGACCTCAGCAGGAACAAGACCCGAAGAGAGTATCATGGCAAGGGACAAAGAAAAGCAAACAGAAGCCTCTGAGGAGGAACATGACTCAGAAGAGTCCGAGGAAGATGGAGAAATCGGAGATACGCAGACTTCGGTCAGAAGATCTGCAAGGGGACGCAAATCTGCAAGAGAAAAGAGAGATCAGGAAACCTACAAAGACAAACTCCAGGGTAGTCAGCCCACGTTGGAAAAACTTCTCAGCAAGAATACGAAAACGGTCAAAAATCAAGCACATGGCTCCAGGGGAGCCTCCCATCAAAGAAATAAATGATGAAGACCATCTCCTGGACCTGCAGAGGAATGGGGAGTAAAGTTAAAGAAGAAGCAATAAGAAGCCTAATAAGAAGAGAAACCCCGGATATTCTTCTGATCCAGGAGACTAAAATGGAGGACAAAGAGTTTCTCCAAATCAGCAAAAAGTTTTGGAAGGGAAGCAGCGGACTAGCAGTTTCATCAAGGGGAGCCTCCGGGGGTTTGGGCTCTCTCTGGAACCCCCTCAAGTTCAGACTGGTCTCTGAGGTACACAACAGCCATTGGCTATTCCTGAAGCTATGCTCGGAAGAAACAAGGGAGGATATCTGTCTGTTCAATGTCTATGTTCCTAATAATATAGGCGAGAAAAGGGAGTGCTGGGACTCTATCAGACAACTGGCGGAGACTGAGAACCTGGGAAATCTCATTATTGCAGGTGACCTAAACATTACCCTACGCTCGGAGGAAAAGCGAGGAGGCACAATTGTTAGGGACCCAGCAAGGGAGTGGGTGGAAGACCTCATGCAGGATTGGGACCTACTCGATATCCCTCCAGATAACGGTAAGTACACCCGGACCAATAAAAGAATAGGCCCTGGTTATATTGCTGCTAGACTTGATAGATGTTTGGTGCAGAGTTCTTTTCTTTTGCTTGGATTAGAATCCAGGTTACACATCCTCCCTTGCAGTGTCTCAGATCATAAACCCATCATGTTAGAGATGTCAGGACCCAAGGATCTGGGTCCCATCCCTTTCAGATTCAACGCTCTTTGGGTTAAGGAGCCCGAGTTTATTAACTTGGTTCAAGACAGTTGGAAAATGCCAGTGAAGGGCTCTCCCTTCTTCATCTGGGAAGAAAAGCTTAGAAGGTTAAAAGCTGCCCTCAAAACATGGGCCAAAGCTCTTCCCACCCCTGCTCAAAAGAGAAAGCAGGCCCAAGACAACCTTATTCAGCACCAAGCCCAAAGTGAGGATGTAGAAATCACCGCAGAAATTTTAGACAAGGAGGAGGTGCTTCAACAAATTTACCACAAAGCCTGCCTCTCAGAAGAAGAGCACTGGAGACAAAAATCCAGGAGTTTATGGCTCAAAGCGGGTGATAGAATTACTGCCTTCTTCCATAAACAAGCTCAAGCAAGGAAAAGTATTAATTCTATAGCAGAAATTAAAGATGGCAATTTGAGCCACAAAGACAATGAGAGTATAAAGAAGGCAGCCTTCAACCACTTCCAAAATCTCTACAAAGAAGAGGGAGAGACTGATCCAAATTCCAAATTTTTGGAGGCAATTCCTACAAAGATCTCCCCCTTTACTAATCAGCAGCTCGAAGCAAAGATTTCCATTCAAGAAATAAAAGAGGCCCTGAACAGTATGGAGCCTGACAAAGCCCCAGGCCCGGATGGCTTCACGGCCAGATTCCTACAAACTTGCTGGCAGATTGTGGAGAAATATTTCTTCAAGATGATCCTGAAATCACAAAATTGCCAAAAAATTGGGGGCAGTACGAATTATGCCTTTCTGGCCCTTATCCCCAAGGAAAAGGGTGCAAAAGAATTCAGTCGGTTTCGCCCAATCTCTCTTTGCAATATTGGATACAAATTAATCACAAAGGTAATAGCAAACAGGCTAGCAGGCATCCTTCCAATGATCATTCCTGAGAATCAAGGAGGATTTGTTCAGGGGAGACAGATTGTTGATAACTACATCCTGGTGCAAGAGGCGATCCATTCGAGTCAACTTCGAAAAGAAAAGGGTATGGTAATTAAACTAGACCTGGAAAATGCCTTTGACCGTGTCAGACATAGCTTCCTTTGGGAAGTTTTGAAAAGGTTCAGCTTTGGATTAGGTTTTGTAAATTGGATTCGAGCTAGCATTGCCGACCCATGGATTGCCCCCTTGGTGAATGGGAGAGCAGCTGGCTTCTTCAAAGCATCAAGAGGGCTCAGGCAAGGCTGCCCCCTCTCACCGCTGCTTTTCGTTCTTCAAGTCTCTGCCCTAAGCTTCTTCCTAGATCAGAAATTGGAAGATCAGGAGATTTTGGGGCTTAATATAGCCAGAGGTGTGAAAAATGTAAACCATACTCTCTTTGCAGATGATACCCTCCTGTTGGGGGCTGCCACAGCTCGATCTGCCATAAGGTTTAAGGAAGTTCTAGATGATTTTAGCGATGCTACAGGAAGCAGCCTAAACAAAGGCAAATGTAAAGCCTACTGCTGGAACATTTCTGCTCACTCTCTCTCTGCCATATCCAGAATTCTGGACTTTGCTGCCACCCTCAACTGGTCCTCCTTTATATACTTGGGACTTCCCATCTTTCGCAACCTGGTTTATTGCAGAGATTGGGCCCCTCTTCTGGACAAATTCAAGACAAAATTTCAAGCCTGGGGCTTCTCATGGCTAAACCTTGCAGGCAAACTTGTTCTAATCAAATCAGTTTTAAGCAGTCTCCCCATATTCCAATTTTCTGTGCTCTTAGCACCCTCAGGCATCATAAAGAAAATGGAAGCCTACATCCGTAAATTTTTCTGGAAAGGTGGCAAATTAAATGATAGAAAAATTCCGCTGATCAGATGGGAGAAAATCTGTTTGCCTTTGATGGAAGGAGGACTAAACATCAAAGATCTCTACTCCCAAAATATCGCCATGGGGGCCAAGCTCTACTGGCGAATCATCGCTCCACACCCAGGCTGGGCGCAAAGAGCCCTCTGGAAAAAATATCTCACGGGGAGCAGGAAAAGATCTTTGGAAAATACTCTGCCCACAACAGGAACGCACTTGGTTAAGCGCTGTCACAAAACTGTGGCTCTCATCAAAGAAAATTCGTTTTGGATACCGGGCAATGGTAAAAACGTAAAGATCTGGGAGGACAGTATAATGATGCATCCACCCTTAGCATCGATTACCTCTTTGCAAGCGCTGAGACAGTGGATGGAGTGCGCTGGGTATATGACACTGTGGGACATCTCACAATTCTCTGACAGAGTATGGCAGCGCTGGCGCTTACCTCCCGTGCCTCCAGAGTATGCGCAGGCCAGACACCACCTGTTGACAATGCTTCATGGTAAATCGCCCCTTCATTCAGGTAAACGCGATGTTAGGGGCTGGGGAACAGGTCCAGGTTTCTACACAGTAACGCAGGGGTATAGGTGTTCACAAGAACGTCCATACGTCGCCCCAAATCCCACTGTGTGGAAGGCGCTGTGGCAGTATAAATCCTTGCCAAAGGTCGACTTTTATTGCTGGCTGCTTTGCCATAAAGCGATTTTAACAGAAGATAAACTTAAAAAAAAAGGCTTTCAAGGCCCATCCAGATGCCACATGTGCTGTGAAATGGAAGAGAGTGCCCAACACATTATTCTGGAATGCAAATTTTCTAGAGCAATTTGGCAGATCATTATGAATTATTGGAAAACATAGTTTAACCTCCCTGTCTCTATCTCAGACTTATTTGCTAATTGGCACAACTTGTATCCAGGAACTCTCCCAAAAAACGAAAGATTCAAAGCAGCATGGTTTTCCTTGCCAAAATTCACATGCTGGCAAATTTGGCTCGAGAGAAACAGAAGAATTTTTAGAGATGAAAAACTAAATCCTCAGCTCATCAGCATCAAAGTAAAAAATCTTTGGAAAGAAAACTTGGGTGAACAGTTATCGGAAGCCAATTTAAATCAAAAGGACCTAGATTGGGGAGCCTCAATGGGTCTTCACTTCTCTGATGAAACAAGGCAGCAAAAGAACTTAAAAGAGTGGCAATTCAGAGGAAACAAACAAGAACTATCAGATTTACTCATCAGATAAGATAGACATTGCTTATTCTTCGATGGGGCTGCGAAAGGCAATCCCGGTCTCGCTGGGGCAGGAGGAATTATAAAGAACAAGGAGGGCAGAACAGAGATTAAGTATGCTTGGGGCCTCGGGCACTCAACAAGCATCCAAGCTGAATCCTTGGCACTTCTGCAGGGGATTAAGCAAGCAAAGGCTAACGGCATTTCAGACTTAAGTGTCATAGGAGATTCCCAGTCTATCATCAAAGTTCTAGTGGAGAACTCCTCTCCTTCAGATCTTCGACTAGCTAGAAAAATCTTAAGAATTCGAAGCATGCTGAAAGCCTTTCGAACTGCAAGCTTTCTCCATGTTTTGAGAGAAAATAATAAAGAGGCAGATTCGGAAGCCAACAAGGCGGTGCTGCTTTCAGAAGGCTCCCTTTTGATAGACGAAACTGAGGAGTGGGACTCCATCCCATAAAGTTGCAATGTTTTTTCGTCTTATTTTACAACAATTTGTGTGTTTATTTAAGTTAGGAAAAATAACAAATATGGAATATCTAGTCATGTGTAAAACTGAAGGATTTCCAATACTTGGGACCTATGCTCAGACAAAGGCAGAAAAACTAAGGGCTAGGCCCGACACATTGTAATCTTGGATGGCATTTGGCCAAGTTCTAATATAAATACATAACCGCTCTTGTAAAAAAAAAATCAATATCGTAAAATATACACAACAAAAAAATTTCAAAAAATACCACTATCTTTGTTTACGAATCCTCTTCAAAAGGATATTTTTAGTTTTTAAATTTATTTAAATAATTGAAAAAAACCTTACATGAACAAATTTGTCTACAAAATGCAATTGAAATATTACTTCGCCAACTTCGAAAAAAAATTGCATTAAAAAAATTTAATATGAAAAACTTAGCTCTCTCCATGCAGATCATTCTCATATATATATTAAAAATTACAAATTTTATACTAAGTTATGCTAAGTGAATGCACACATAGCTCTTAATATGTGTGAAAATTTGCAAGGAAAAACATTTCATTTAATGGAAAATTGACATATTATACGACACTATATATTTTTGAAAAAAATATCATTATGACAACAACATAATTCTCTAGAATTTTTCTTTTTACTCTGAATCAAAATTCACAATGCTTATATGAATTTTGAGTGCCTCAATATGATAAAGAGGAAAAACTTAAAATTTCATCTCTAAATCTAGCCTAAAAGTGTAACTCATCTTCATGCTTTCACCCTGATGTATTTTTCCATGTACTTGATTTTCTTTTTTATGATATGAATGAAGCAACCTCCCCACTATTGAAGCAGGGCCTCGAGGCGTAGTCCACACTAGATGAACTCTATTATCAAACTTTTGTGTGCATTGTCTTGTGATCTCCTTTATGTCGCTTCTTCTTTAAGTATTTGCACATACGGTTTTTACATACTCTTTCATGCAGTTCTGCTAACATCGGCCAGAAAGATCTTGAATAATGATGGTATATCAAAGATTCTGGATTATTTAAAATTTAAAAAAGTTTACCATGAATTAAATCTGCCAAAATCAAATGCATTAACACCTTCCACTATATAGAGAGCACATCAACACAAAGGGTGGTCCAACTCCTGGGCCACCATGGAGCTCGCGAAGCAAAGATAGGGAGGAGATAAGGAAGCACCTTAGACGATGAGCCATCATCGGTTGAAGCACAGTGTAAACGGGTGCTCACGGTGATCGAGACCGAATCTTGTTCCAAGTTCAATACAGAGTCGGTTTGTTAAACACCCTAGCTTTTTGTCCACTGTAGGATCTAATGAGTGCACATGTCCTTGCCTCTCTTTCTTATGCGGTAGATATGGATCTTATGTTAATTGGATATCTTTGCATCTCTTTGGATCTACTTCAGGATATCTGCGATGCTTGGATAAGCTACTTGCTCTGGATCTCTGCTCCTCGGAAACTCATTGTGCTTATTCCTATCTTTATTGTACTAGTGCTAAAACGGGTGCTACTTCAACTTTGGTAAATTCGGGTAAGTAAAACTACGATGCTAATGGTGCTTGCTCGAATGTATTACAATTTGATGTTGTTGCGTTATTTCGAATCGTAGAGATGGTAAGACATTTATCCGTACAGGCCCAGATTGTTTGACCCACTATTTCATTATCGTTCCTTACGAAGAGTAACGATCATCATAGAATGACAATTCATAAGGTAAATGTTCACCCATATACAATACTTTGATTCCATCGTTAGAAGAGTAACAATCATCATAGAAAGGACCAAAACCTGAAGTCGATCAAACATACGTGCCCACTCCTTCACTCAGCGAAGTATTCCATACGCTACCCCCACGGCCGTACCCTGGAGCATTCTTCTGATCACACACTTGATAGCAGTGACCAATTATAACACTCCTACAAATTAGACATTGGAACTAAGGAAACTTTGTGTCTTACTCTTGTAACTCATGCACGAATGTTGCATCAATTTAAGCCAACAATAATCTTCTTGTAGAACAAGCTCCCCCTAAACATGTGCTAGGTCTTCAATCAACTTTCAAGGTTGTTGTTCAAATGTATTTTTTGTTGTTCTTCGTGATTCCTTGCAACATGCAAGAGACTACTCAACAAACTATAGGCTTCTCACCAAGCTATATATATATAGATAGATAGTTTGTGTGGGCCTAATGGTTATGAATGTGTGATTCCTTGTAATAAGTCAAATGTTAAAATCTAGAGGGAATGCCTATAATTTTAGAACACAAATGCAGGTGACTTAATAATAACTAAAATAATCACAAATCCTCATTTATAAATGCAAGTAATTTAGTACATTTAATCACAATCTTTAACTTAAATAAATCTAATAATAATCATTCATTAAACATGGATATTTTTTTTAATTAAATCTTCAATATGAATGTAATATTTGTTAAAAAAATGTGGCATTCTTTTATGTCTTTCCAACATAGACATGCCTATTGACATAATGATATTCATGAAAATATTGAATTTGAAATATTTTTTTTAAAATACCATGCATTCACTTAGAGATATCCCTCATATTGAAATGTAAAAAGCTATTTTTTTTTTCAATTACTCATTCTATATTATACATAATTGATATTGAAATTTTTTTATTAAAATAGTTTATTTACGACTCACATTTAAATTTGTTTTTACTAATATATATGTTTTTAAATGTTAGAGACCAACTCATATATATATATATATATATATATATATATATATATATATGAACAACAAAAGAATTACATCTCTCTCCTACCTTAATTAAGAGTGAAATGTTTGAAATGGGTTGACTCTAGATTTTGAGATGTGATTCACTAAAAGTTTTCACTTTTCATCATTATAGATCATAATCATTGTGGATCATAGAAGTTTGATTTTTCAAATACATATTAATAAGAATAATTTAATTTGAATAATTTTTTTATACAAATTTATTTAAGGTGGATATTAAAGTATTTTATTTATAACCAAAATTGAACCGATTTCTTGTTATTAATATCTTTTTCAAATAATATGTGTCAACTCCATATTAAGCACTTAAAGAATTACACGTCTCTTTATATTGCATTATATAAAGCCTTTTTTTTTTTTTTGTAAATTTGGTGGGGCCACACTATTTTCTATTTATAATTATAGGACAAGCTACAAAATATAAAGTTCAGGCTGTGGCCTCAACCTGCCCGTAGGAAACCAGGTCTATTGGCCATCTCAAAGCATGAAAAGCATACCAAAATTGAAATTGTTTCATCCGTCTATAAGTCACATGAGCTATCTGTCCTACTATTGCAGTATCTACATACTTATGACATAAAGGGAGTTCATATACATTTAAAAGGTGCATAACAAAGCCAAATAATGAAAACAACTAGCCATCTGATGAGGAAACTAGAGCTGGGTCCTTCACAGTAGACCCAGGCATATCAACTTGCTGCAGCTGCTGGAGCATCTTCTCCATACGGCCAACCCGATCATCCAATCTGCTAATGCGATCTGTTGCCTGATATTGAGTGATCTTGATATGCTGCAATTGGTTCTGTATGTCCTGAAGCAGGTCCTAAAGGCGAGGTTCTATCTTTGGCTGGTCTGCCTTAGCATGGACGAGCGAAAAACTCTGCATAGATTTTGCTATAAGACATTTGACTATCTAGTATGTATGAATGGTCTGATTGAAAATAGTAAGGCGGCCACGAGTATTGCCAGGGTCCGTAATGAAGTCTAAGATCTCAGCTTCTGCTTCATTATCTTCAGGATCAGTCTGTATATCCCTTTCCCAACCACGTATTTCTTGGCGAACAGTTGAAGAATTACCCATCACATAATTAGCAGCAAGGGTCTCCAGATGCTCCTGGTTGGTTTTACGACCACGTTTCTCAGGGACATGCTCCAACTGGACCTTCTGTTTGCCCTTATCAAACTCAAATCTTGATCGTCTCTTCCCCATGGTTGGAGGAATCCTTAATGGAAACCTTCCTTCGGTGCTCTGACGAAATAGCCTGGCCACACTGCGAAAAAATCATGAGGATCCAAGTGATCACACACTTCATTGATATGGGCTATCGGTGCTTCATTATAGTTCTTAATTACCAGGAGGACGAACAGACGCCAAGTTGCCACAGTTTATATCCTCGCCGACACTTGTACACCCCGATCGGGGGGTTGGAGGTCCTTACTCACGATCAACTAGAGAGAATGCAGCTCCACATCCCAGATGGCGTCAATGGGACGAGCATCTATGGAGCGCTCTGTATGTTGGCACCCCCAATTAGCCAAATAATCCATCGTGGCATTACCTTTTTGTCTAATGTGGCTTGGGATTAAATACTGAATCTGTTTCAGCAGTTGGCTTACTTCTTCAATAAGTGCAGCGGTTTGCCAGCTTTGAGATATTTTCTCCCAAGGTGTGCCTTGCTACAGCTTTTGGAGAACACCTGTTACCATTGCAGAATCTCCCTCAACAATGATTCTTTGATAATTTTCTCTGATTGCTATGAGAATACCTTGCTTGACCGCCATAAGTTCTGCGTCATTATTTGTGGCGTGGCCCAAATCGTATGCATAAAACCGGCAGACTGCCCCTTGAGAGTTGCGAAAAATCCCTCCCGAACCAGCTTGTCCCGGATTACCTTTCGAGGCCCCATCATAATTAAGTTTTAGAAAGCCTGGTTGAGGAGGTAGCCGGTGTTCCTCAATAGATTGACTAGGTGGTCTGTACTTCCATAAACCTTTGTAAAGCATCTGCGGTTAAAGGTTTAGGTACTCTAATAGCTGAGATTATATACCCACTGTCTGCCAATCTTCATCTGACCAGCTTTCTACTAGGATAGTTTCACGAATATTATCTATGGAACGCTGCCAAATGTGATGCATTGGTTGTGCTGTTTCTTGGGAAACTCTATGATTCCTCTCTTTCCAAGTGTTCCAGAGAAGGAAACCAAATGAGAGGGTCCATGCTCTATTGATCACTTGACAGTGAAACCTTCCTTTTCTCCAATTACAAATGGTTTCTGGAATGTTGTCATTGTTTATAATGTTATTTCGAATAAATATAATAAAGATATTTGTAATAAAACTAATAAATATAAAAAAAAAAAAATTTACATTTATTCATTAAAAAAAAAAAAATGTTTTTTTTTTTTTTGCAAATAAAGATATTTATAATAAAACTAATAAATATAAAAAAATATTTATGTTTATTCATAAAAGAATAGTTTTTTTTGTGAATCACATGTCTCGTCCCAAAACATAAAGTTGGTACACATACCACCTTACTAATAAAACTCTTTCTCACCTTATTAATAAAACTCTTTCTCAATCTGTTGCACTACTGAAACTAAACATATAATTTAAAAAATTAAAACTTTTTATATAAATTTTTTTTTTTTTAATTATTATTTCTTAAAATTGAAGTCTAAAAACCAATTTTAAGTTTTTGAACTTGTTCCTAAAAAAGGATATTCGTGTTCCTAATATTAAGATTATGACAATGGGTCAAATAAAAAGTATCACAATGGTAAATAAAGGGAAAAAATAATAAATATTGACTACAAAATGAGGGATCCTTGACTAACTTCAGAATTTCCAGAAGATGGATATTCCTCACATGGAAAAACAATAATAAAAAAGCATAAAAGAACTTTATAGACATAGAGCCATGTGAGTGTGAGTTTATGAACATGTTACATGTTTGTTTAGGGTTATCAAAACTAGTGCTTTCATGCAGTTTGGTCTTTTCCCTTTTACATTGATAAGATTGGGAACGTTTTTAGAAAAAGATGTAATGTCGGTGCTGCTTGGTTGATGTGTAAGCATTTTCTAATGTGCTAATAATTTATTAAATTATATATATATATATATATATATATAACACGCAATTTAAATAAATCATTGTACATGTTTATCATAATCTTACAGGGGAGGATTAAAAGCCCTCAAAGACACTAGTAAACCTTAACACTAATATATAAATAGAAATCCAAAGTTTAATTTGCACGATAAAATAGGAAAGATGAAACCTTCATTAATCCTCTTTAAATTATTATGTTGGAAGACACCATGTTGATTGCACATGGCAAATAATGGGAAACAAAGTAATATCATGATTGTTATAAATAAACAGAGGCTCCGGATAAAAGATGTCACCTCGTTCCACTACATCGCTTAAGGACAAAGAGTTATTTATGATTACATTAAAGGCTAACCTGCACTATTTCCAAAGTCAATTCTTCGAACTTTAAATTCATTAAGATGGTCACATTTATTTCAGAGTTAAAACTTTTTAAGCGAATTAAAAAAAAAGGGGTGTTTTCGGGGTTTATAATTATGAGAACATTTTTCAAATCAATAAAAACATAAAGTATTTTAACTGTATATATGATTTTTTAGTTGAGATATTTTCAATAAGAAAAGGAGATTATATTGTTGTTATCAGTTTTTACACAATATATTCATTTTTATTTTGATTAGATTTGTTGGTTGATATGTTAATTGTTAAATTTTTTAGATTTGTTTATAGAGAGGTGAGCTTTATTTTCTGGCTATAAGTTATTAAATATGATAGGGCATATAGAGGCGAGCTTGATTTTTTTACTATATGTTATTAAATGTGGTGAGACATATATTTTACCATTAGAGTTAAACAAATTTAAATCTAAAGATAAACAATATATACCCAATCCATTTAATAACATATAGCCCACTAAATCAGCTTTATTCTATATAGATTATACAACTCAACATATCAGAAAGCACAAAAAACACCATAAATATATCAAAGCACATACATTTACAATTTTGAAGATGTCAAAGGTGCAGGATTTTGCGTCGAAACTTAAGTTCACATTGTATGTGTTCTTCCACATGCTTCATATGAGAATGGTTTTCCATAATTAAATCATATTATATATTTTAATAAATTTCTCTATGCCTATATTGTTAGTCATCAGTATTTTTTACCTGTTATTGATGACTAGTTTCCTTAGCTGAGTTTTCTAGAAGCTGATCTCCAAACTGTCAAATTTGTCATCTAGAAAACACCCCAAAACAATTTTTGTCCTCCTATCCCTTCCTGTCAGCCTACGATGAGAAAAAACCCCAGTTGTCAAGTCCTATCTGGTTTCAGAAAAGTAACCCTGTCTATAGCTGTCATAGCTGTAAATTATTTGCTCTCATTTACCCTTGTTTCTCATGCCATTCACTATCCAAAGGTTGAAAAAGTGTCTGCAACTCTATCCTTGGTCATCTTGTCATTTGAAAATCTGATCATGCCTAAGAAAACACTCAGAATTTGTCAAAATTGTCCCTAAGTTAGATAGTGGTGTTTAGGGAGTTTTTCCTTGGCTAAGATATCCTAGGCCAAAAAGCCTCTATCTAGTACCAGTCAACCTTGAATTAGTTCCTATTCTGCAAAACAAGCATTGTTCTATCCATAGGTCGCACACCACTAAGAGGTCACTTTGTCTCATTCCAGAAGAAGTTCAACAAAGATCCAAATCAGGAAAAGAGAAGGTTTGTCGCTATCTGAAGAAAAATGCTTAGATCATGGCAAAATCTCCATGAAACACCAAAGAAGCTCTCCAAGGTTCAAAACCATTTGTTTTTACATCTTTGCAGGCGTGTAATTTAATGATGATCAATGTACAAAGGAGGGAAAAAAAGGGACAAGTTAAAATAGGTCTCTCATGTTAAAAAGGTTTCCGATCAATGAGCAGGTGGAGAGCTGTAAAGTGAAAAGCAGCAAGTGTACATGTTATAAATCTAGAGGTTGTCTGAAGAGCAGAGATCACTCATTAAGTCAAAATGAATAACAAGGACTGAGTAATGCTAATCAGCAGTGCTACATAATTTTTCCAAAGGTCATTATCATGTAGGGCATAAGAAGACAACTGCTTCTTATGCTACCTTGAGCCTGGGATGTGAACATTAATCAAAGAAACTTTCAACATACCTCTAACAACACTGTCAAGGGAAAAGACAGTTCAATAATACCTATCAGTAGACACTCTCCATGTAAAAATCACATTTCTTATGGTTTTGTGTTCACAATGATATTTTGCAAAAGGATATATGCATCTCAGACAAAGCCTCATAAAGCAAGAGGACATGATTTCCAAGTGATTTTGTCAATAATGAATGTCAAATTCCACTTTGTTTCCTATTGGAATTCTTCAAACAAACATACAGCGCCATATACAGTGATTTGAAATAGATGTAGATCCTGTGTTAAAGATGACCTCCTTCAAAGAGCAAAGGGTTAGAAACACAGTGATAATAACCTTCGTCAAAAAGTAGAGGGTTAGGAAAACATTGTTGTGGCCTCCTTCATAAACAAGCAGAGGGCTAACATGTTTTTAAGTGATTTCAGAAGTTGTTTTGCGCCACCTCCTCCAAAGAAGATAGAGGATGCATCACCAAGATTGATTGATGTTGTGTTTGAAAGGTTTCTGTTGATAAGAATGTTGAGAAACAGTGGTAAAACAAATGAAAGTTTATAAGTTGAGGGCCTATTTCACATCAAAAGAAAAGCAGTGACATGATGGTGCTAAAAAACCTCTCCTATTATGTTTATAAAGGTTTTCTTCAAGGGATGAAATAAGAGTTTATATTTTTGAATTGAAGCAGCCTCATCTGAATGATAAAAGTAGCAGACCAAGCTTGGTATAAAAATGGTGTCTGCAAAACTAATGCAAAGAGGCATTCACACAAAAGGTTCATGTTGAAGAACATTTTTATGGTCTATCAAAAGTACTCCCTCCAAGTGATAAATAAAGGGAGAACGCCAAAGGTTTCTTTCCAGCTCATTTAAAGGACAGAGGGCACATTGTAAAAATGGGTGAAACTTTCACTGTTTGAAGGCCTACTTCACAAAAACAGAGGATTTGCATTGTGGTTTTGAAAGGCTGCAACAATGGTTTTTATAATGATCTCCCTTGTTGACAAATCAATGAAAAACACAATTCTTTTTAGCCCCTTTCATAACAAGCAGATTTTTATGGTGACCTCTTTGCAAACTAACTGGGACCAACACTGTTAAAGAGCCTATTCACTTCATAAAACAGTGAATTGGCATTATGGTGTTAAGATGGCTACAGTAGTGTTTTTTTGGTAACCTTCTTGTAGACTAACAGCAGAGAAAAGCACAATTGATATAAAAGACCTCCTTTATGAAAAAGGCAACCCCTCACCATTGTGCACAAAGTCATTTTTTGAAAAGGAGGGTTACAAAGACTTTAAAAAGGTGATGTCATATTTTAAATAACAAAAGAGGGGAGGAGTTTTTAAAAAATCTGCATCGAGTATAAAGGAGCTCGAACACTTATCATTCATCAATTTGCAAACCGAATCACTGAGGGAGAACAGGTATTGAGCATTTTTAAATCATTTTTTAGCTTGATTTTCTGTGTGGCGCGCCTGTAGGCGCCTACCGAAGAAATCTATGAAGAACGCGGCGCGCCTATAGCATTGTGCGGCATGCCTGTACTGGCATTCAACGGGCGCCCAGGGCCGACCCTACAGGCTTGAACACGACGCATTTGCCCGTTCAGAGCCCGCCCGGCCCATCAACCAACTCTGAACGTCAGGGCCAACGCTGCAAGAAGCTCTCCAAGGTGCCAAGATCGATTTGTATTCAACAAACTCATCCCCAAACATGGAAAAAACACATTTTGTCAAAGGTATTTACAGCTCTTAGCTCATTTGATTTAAAGGAACAGTGATTAAGGGGAGAGGGAGTCTGTCTTCATCAGTAAAAAAATATGTTTACACATTTGTGAAAAGGAACACAGTCAGATAAGTAGTCTTATTTTCATCAAGAAAGATTTATTTGCCAGCTAAATATTACACAGTCTATAGAGAAAAACTGGAATTATTTTGAAGACCTATACTCAGTGAACAAAAGAAGATATTACTGTTGAAAAAACAAGCTAACCTCCATCCAAAAGAGCTTGCTTGCTAAAAAACATCACAGAGGAACAGTGATTGGGGATAAGGTTTTGTTATCAGTGTCAAAAGGGCCCTTTTTGTTGGATAAGGAACAGAGCTTAGTTTAAACAGAGAGACCCATCATTTTAGGTCAATAGCGTGTACTACATAAGACAAAGAATCATTGTTTTCAAAAACTAATACCTTGTGAAAAGTATTAAACTTGTTTTTCAAGCACGTAGAATATCATACAATCTAGAAAGGGAAGACAGAGTTTGTTTTGGAAGCTTCTCACTCAGTGACAAGCAGACTACGTTTTGTTCTAGAGAAACAGTGATCATCAAAGACGAACAGTTTGTTAAAAGGGAGAGCACAATGTTTTTCAAAGAGTGTATTATTTTCTTTGAGAGAAAAGAAGATAGTGATTGGGTGAAACAGCTTGTATCATTTCACAAGGTGTTTGCTCAGTCTCTTAAAAACAATGATTTCAAAAGGACAGTGATTAAAGGATAAAAGATTTGTTGTCAGTATTTAAAGGAGGTTTTCTTACTGTGAATAGAAAAGGATAGAAACAATGAATAGGGGGAAGAGTTTTTCTTGTAAAAAACAAAGGGAGCTTGTCTTTAAAAACCAAAAATAGATCTCATTAAAGGCCTTTTTGCTCACAACAAAGTTCATAAGGGAGCTTGTTTTCACTTAAAAAAAAACTTGTTGGCCAACTAATAACAAACTCAATCTTGCAAGGAGGAAAAGGTGTGTTGATTGAGGACCTATTTCAGTGATCAATTGAACAGTTTGTCTTGGTAAGTCAGTGAAGGGTATCAGAAAGCAAAAATGCCTCCAAAGAAGGACAACAGGAGTGGGTATCACAATAGGTATGAGCCTATTACAACTCAAGAAGTGAATGAATCTCCTTCAGTACTCTTCAATTTTCGTGAAGTAGGATGCTTAGAATTTTGCCAAAAAGTCCAAGAAGTGAAAAGTCACCTTCCTTTAACACATTTATTTGCTTTAAGGCTGCAAGGAAAGCATGTCCATCTAGTAGGTCTGGATTTCAAACTCTCTCCTAGGGCTATCTCCAAAGCTACTAAGATCCCCTATATAGGAGAAAAATGGTTCAAACAAACATACCTAGATCTGAATCACTACAAACCCTTTCTAAAATCAGACCATCAGGATGCTTGCCAATCTTTTTTCCCTTCTTCCCACTTGTTGACCAGCTATTCCCCTCTCATGAAAGTCATCATGAAGTATTTTACATGTGAAGGGAGGTTTTCCCGTATTTATGCCTATCACATCAGGCTTCTTATGCATTTCATAAGAACTCAATTGTTGAACCTACCTTTCTTCCTCCATAGAAGCATTGACAAGATGGCATCTACTGTCCAAAAGAAGCCTTCAGCTCAACAACAAGCTTGTCTATTTCATCATTCCCTTATCAAGATCATCATCCTCCATAAACTTGAGAAAAAGGGAGCTTCTTGGGACTCTTTCATCTCCCATCCTGATTTTTCCATTGCCTCTTCATCTCATGCGCCTTCCTCACCATCTACTCATCATGTTTCTCCTTCTTCTAGTAAATCCACTCCTAAAAGACAAAAATACTCCTTGATTGAGAATGAAGAAGAGAAGAAGCAAACTAGTGATGAAGAAGGGAAAAGTGACAAGAAGCAAACTAGTGATGATGAGGGACAAAGCAAAATATCTAAGCATGACAGTGGGGATGAACAAAGTGATGGTGAGCATAGCAGTCATGAAGAGGAACATGATGGCAGCCAACACAGCAGTGAGCATAAGGATGATGAGGGACAAAACAGTGGAGGAAAAGAACACAACAGTCATGAAGAAAGCAGGGACAAAGATGAGCATAGCAGTCCTCAAGATGACAAACAAAGTGGCAGCCAAAACAGTGATGATGAGGGTCATGACAGTCCTAAAAAAGACACTTATTATGAGAAACAAGACAGCCCTCAAGAAAGTAATGACGATGACAATCAAACACCAAAAAGTGAGCATTCCAAAGAGGGCAACATGGAGAAAAAAGACCAAATCAGTGACCATGAGCATAGCAGTGGTGAAGACAAACAAGGAAATCTTCAAGCAAAAGAAAACAGTAACAAAGATGAAGCTGGAGCAGATGATGATGGAGGCAGCAAGGTAAAAGACCAAGTTGAGCAAACACAAGTAGATAAACCTCCTCTATCTTCTCCTCCACACAGCTAAGAGCATGTGCTAGCTGCCTCTCCTAGGCAAGGGGCCATGATTCTTCCTCCAAAAGTGGCGAAGCCTAGAAACACTAGATCAGCAAAGAAGAAGATCACTCCAGTAGTGACTAGCAATGTTACAAGAGCGCTAAGAAGTAGAGGCAAACTCCCTAAAAAGAGCATTGTTGAATTGCCAAAGAGGAAGAGGACCAAGAAGTCTATCCAAGGCAAGGGGAAAGAAAAAGAGGAGAGTAGTCATGAAAAGGAAAGGGAGTTTGATATCATACAGATAGACAGTGATGATAGTGATAATGAAGCTAGAATCCTTGAGGCTCTTTTGCGAAATAGAGAAGACCAAATTCATGATCTACAAGCTGATCTAGAAAGCTCAAAGGACTTCATACACATTCTACAGATGCAAAACAAACAAATGAGTGGTCAAATGGCAGTTTTTGAGGCTCGGGCTTTCAAATACCAAAGGGAAGCCTCCAAAGCACAAACCAAGCTTGAAGAGCTTATGGGAAAATTTGTTAATACTGAAGAAGAAGAGCAACCAATGAGAAAGAGGCCTAGGACTATGGGACTCAAGAAAGCTTTGGAGAAAAAGAAGGAAGAAGAGGCAGCCCTTGTTCGATCTCATCCTTTTACTCAATTTCTCACCTAAGAAATAGAAAATAATACTTATTGTTGTTCATTATATATATATAATGAACAACAAAAGAATTACATCTCTCTCTTACCCAGATATAAAAAAATACATATTAATTAAGAGTGAAATGTTTGAAATGGGTTGACTCTAGATTTTGAGATGTGATTTACTGAAAGTTTTCACTCTTAATCATTATAGATCATAATCAGTGTGGATCATAGAAGGTTGCATTTTCAAATACATATTAATAAGAATAATTTAATTTGAATTATTTTTTTATATAAATTTATTTAAGGTGGATATTAAAGTATTTTATTTATAACCAAAATTGAAGTGATTTCTTGTTATTAATATCTTATTCAAATAATATGTGTCGAACTCCATATTAAGCACTTAAAGAATTACACGTCTCTTTATATTGCATTATATAAAGCTTTTTTCTCTGCGATAAATTTTGAAACAAAATTAATACATAATTTATTTTTGTTTTATAATGTTATTTCGAATAAATATAATAAAGATATTTGTAATAAAACTAATAAATATAAAAAAATATTTACATTTATTCTTAAAAGAATAATTTTTTTGTGAATAAAAATATTTGTAATAAAACTAATAAATATAAAAAAAATAATTACATTTATTCATAAAAGAATAGTTTTTTTTGAATCACATGTCTCGTCCCAAAACACGTGCTTAGTAGCCCAATAAAGTTTGTACACATACCACCTTACTAATAAAACTCTAGCCCAATAAAGTTTGTACACATACCACCTTACTAATAAAACTCTTTTTCACCTTATTAATAAAATTCTTTCTCAATCTGTTGCACTACTAAAACTAAACACATAATTAAAAAAAATAAAAATATAAAAAATATATATATATATATATATATATATATATATATATATTATTTGTTAAAATTGAAGTCTAAAAACCCATTTTAAGTTTTTGAACTTGTTCCTCAAAAAGGATATTCGTGTTCCTAAGTTCCCAAAAACACAAGCGACAAAAATAAATTTAAAAATACTAAAATAATTCTGGCACATCCATGATAAAAAGAGTTTTTAAATTCTAAATTGTTTTATAAAAACTCTATTAAAATTATGACAATGGTTCAAATAAAAAGTATCACAATGGTCAATAAAGGGAAAAAATAATAAATATTGACTACAAAATGAGGGATCCTTGACTAACTTCAGAATTGCCAGAAGATGGATGTTCCTCACATGGAAAAATAATAATAAAAAGGCATAAAAGAACTTTATAGACTTAGAGCCACGTGAGTGTGAGTTTATGAATATGTTACATGTTTGTTTAGGGTTATCAAAAGTAGTGCTTTCATGCAGTTTGGTCTTTTCCCTTTTGCATTGATAATATTGGGAACGTTTTTAGAAAAAGGCGTAATGTCGGTGCTGCTTCGTTGAGGCGAACATTATTTTTTATTTTCTATGCTATTGGTTCATTAATGGGATTGCGGATATATTGTCCATCTTTAGATTTAAAATTGTTTAAATTTAATAGTGAGCAGTGTATTTGTCACCACATTAATGAGTTGATAGCATATGAAATAAGCATCCCCTTGATTGATATGTAAACATTTTCTAATGTGCTAATAATTTATTAAATTATATATATATATATAACACGCAATTTAAATAAATCATGGTACATGTTTATCATAAATCTCAAATAAAAATAACACATAAGTATAATCTTAGGGAGGATTAAAAGCCCTCTAAGAGATTAGTAAACCTTAGCACTAATGTATAAATAGAAATCCAAAGTTTTCTTTGCACGATAAAATAGGAAAGATGAAACCTTCATTAATCTTCTTTAAATTATTATGTTGGAAGACACCATGTGGATTCCACATGGCAAATAATGGGAAACAAAGTAATATCATGATTGTTATAAATAAACAGAGGCCCCGGATAAAAGATGTCACCTCCTTCCACTACATCGTTTAAGGACAAAGAGTTATTTATGATTACATTAAAGGCTAACTTGCACTATTTCCAAAATCAATTCTTCGAACTTTAAATTGATTAAGATGGTCACATTTATTTAAGAGTTAAAACTTTTTAAACGAATTAAAAAAAGAAGAAGTGTTTTCATGATTTATAGTTATGAGAACATTTTTCAAATTCATAAAAACATAAAGTATTTTAATTGTATATATGATTTTTTAGTTGAGATATTTTCAATAAGAAAAGGAGATTATATTGTTGTTATCAGTTTTTACACAATATATTCATTTTTATTTTGATTAGATTTGTTGGTTGATATGTTAATTGTTAAATTTTTTACATTTCTTTATAGTGAGGTGAGTTTTATTTCCTGGCTATAAGTTATTAAATATGATGGTGCATATCGAGGTGAGACTGATTTTTTGACTATATGTTATTAAATGTGGTGAGACATATATTTTACCATTAAAATTAAACAAATTTAAATCTAAAAATAAACAATATATGCCCAACTCATTTAATAACATATAGCCCACTAATTAAGTTTTACTCTATATAGATTATACAACTCAACATATCAGAAAGCACAAAAAAACACCACTAATATATCAAAGCACATGCATTTACAATTTTGAAGATGTCAAAGGTGCAAGATTGTGCGACGAAACTTAAGTTCACATTATATGTGCTTTTCCACATGCTTCATATGAGAATGGTTTTCCATAATTAAATCATATCATACATTTAAAAAAAATTTAAATAATTACTTAAGTAACATTTTTTAATTTTACTTCAAATCTGATTATATCCTCAGTTTTTAATTAAAATTAAATAATAAAATTATTAACTTTTATTGATTTAAACTGGATTTTAAAATACATTGAAATTTATGAGAAATTCCAAGTCAACATCCCAATACCAACAGTTATCCAAAAATATGCGAACAAAAATACACAATATTCGATCTAGCTCCAAAGGAATATGTATTCGTTCTTTTAAAAAGCAATGTATATACCGTAGTTCATGCCTAAATAAATGGACGTTGCATGAATGCCAAGTGTTTGAGCTATTGAAAAGACGCAACCATTCCCAAGTTCTAATATTTACATTGAATTTGGCTTTTAGGGTTTGAATTTGTGCATCCATTAGCAAATCATTTGATGTAAGCGACCATTCTCGTTGTATCTCCCCTTGCTACAGTTATTGTATTTCGTCTCTGGTACCAGTTTATAAAGAAACCCATTGGTGGAATCTTTTTTTTCAGAAGAAAAAAAAATGCTGATTATATTAGAATATAAATAGTACATTTACATAAAAATTTCAGCTGAGGGAGCACAGCGAGAAAGCCACCATAAAAGGCCAAGGAATTGGTGCTCATTTATAGAGTGAATGAGCATAAAAGTAACAGATTGGCCTCCACATACTGGGATATATTCCATCCCATACCAATATCCCCGTCATATGATTTAGAAATGAATATATAGGGGAGGATGATAGAGCAAAAAAGGAAACGAGTAGGAAATATGACTAATTTGATAAAAAAAGAAACAGAAGGATGAGATTGATTAAGGAAGGAGACCAAAAGAGACTAGATTATCACGCCCAAGATTGCTCCTTCTATGAAAATGCCAGTCCTGAAACAGATATTCAAAACCTTGCTTGTTCCTTTCGTCCGACCAGCTCGCTTGCATAAAGTTGATAGACCTTGAAAACGCCATTAAAACTAGGAGAATAGCGTGATAAATGTTCTGATTAGGCTCGCTTGAAAATAACAATCAGGCTCGCTTGTTAATATAAGTCAGGCTCGTTTGAGACATATAAACAGGCTCGCTTGATATAATAGAGCTGAGACATAATATCTGGAAGATGTTACCGGCGCGTTTATATAAAAAACAGGCTCGCTTGATCTGTATAATCTGGAACTTTGAGGAAAGATGATATCTGTGTTATAAACCCGACTCGCTTGATATAGTTGACGGTTGTAGAGCAGGCTCACTTGCAATGGGAAGGATTGATATTTGAGAAAAAGACTACCATTGAAACACATGCCTCCATTTAAACAGTCTAACACAATTGATATGTATGGATTTCGATCGGGTACAACGAGAAGGGAAAAAAGGTTCTGAAGAATTGAAATAATCGATGCAAGATCATCCAACAGCCCATGATGAAATACCTGTGTCAAAAAACAATACTCCCTGGATACACTGATTAGACAAAAAGAGACTTGAAACTATAAGGAAGGAAATCAAGGAATGGGAATAGAAAATTCCCCAATCTGTCTGCCTTCTGCAAAGTGAATAACTTTCATGGAACCAAAACCATCCATAAGCCCCATCTTGGAAAGCCTATCAGCCCGAGTATTGTTTTCTCGGAAAATATGATTAATGGAAGGACAATTCAGCTTATGCCACAGATGCAGAGTCCTGTCAATCCAGCCCATAAGAAGTGGGGAGTACATATGAAATCTGTTGGTGATCCAGCCAATGATCAGCTGAGAATCCCCATATATATGAACGTCCTGGAGTTGAAGATCAGCAGCAACAAGGAGCCCCCCCCACAGCGCCATAATCTCAGCCTTGTTGTTTGAACCCGGACCTCCGTTCCAATAGATGTGGAAATGTTCCCGATCAGAAATCTTGATCCAAACCCCGTAGCCAGTATTACCATCAACGGATACCCCATCAAAATAAATGGCAGGAATTCCAATCTCATGAGGTCTAATGCGATGAGAAGCATCAGCAACATCTTCTGCTAGCAGTCTAGGACTATCATCAACCCATAATTTAATGGCCGAAAAAACCCGGTGGACATGGAAAGGTTTATGCTAAAAAATAAAATGGTTTCTAGCTAGCCACACCTCCCAAATAAAATAAAAGGGGAGAGATCTATAATTACTGCTCAATTTGTCCCACTCATATGCAGCTGAAATGAAATCCACCGGACTCCATGATGGATTCAGAAAAAAAGGACTAAACAAATTCCAAAGTCTAACAACGATGGGGCAGTTGAAGAATAAATGTGATATGGATTCTTCCACCGAGCAGCATATAACACAACGACTGGGACCATGTTGACCCCTCTTCTTAAGATTATCCCATGTGAGAATTTTCCCCCGCCATACCAGCCACCCAAAAATTTTGATTTTCGTTGGAATCCTCCTATGCCAGAAGGGGAAGAAAATTTTGGAGACATGTGGCAGATGGGATGAAACAATGATATTTCTGTATACCTCCTTAACTATTACCATGTTATCTTTGAGAGGGCCATTCCAAACTAATTGGTCGCCGCTAGGGGCATAGCACTAGTACAAAACGGCTAATTTGTTACTAAAAAAATGACTAAAATTCGCATATAAACGACTATTTTTCGATCGGTGACCAATAGTAGCTAATTTACAGTATCTTATAACGCAACCAACTTTTGGTCGTTTTTAGCTTAGTCATTAATTGGTTATCTCAATTTTGTTATCTAGTTGTATATTTGGTCATTGATTTGGCCATTGATTTAGTCATTAATTTAGTCACTAATTTAGTCATTCATTTGGTCTTTCATTTTGTCACTGATTTAGTCATTCATTTAATCATTCATTTGGTCTTTCATTTTGTCACTGATTTAGTCAT
The DNA here is from genome assembly GCA_034641835.2 of Pinus albicaulis. Classification (NCBI taxonomy): domain Eukaryota; kingdom Viridiplantae; phylum Streptophyta; class Pinopsida; order Pinales; family Pinaceae; genus Pinus; species Pinus albicaulis. Next base: position 722,559,576 of record CM076581.1, read on the forward strand.
TCATTTGGTCACTGATTTAGTCATTGATATGGTCTTTGATTTGGTCATTAAATGTCACAATTAATGACCAAATACACAACAAAATATATTACTATATGATCACCCGAGAAAACCAATTAATGACCAAAGAACTATGACCAACATGTTGGTCATGTTATAAGATACTGTAAATTAGCTACTAATAGTCATATATATGTAAATTTTAGTCATTGTTTGAAACCAATTAATGACCGAAGAAATGTGACTAAATTTTAGTCGTGTTATAAGATACTGTAAATTAGCTACTAATAGTCGTATATATGCAAAATTTAGTCATCATTTGTAGTCACAAATTTATTATTTGAAATAGCCATTTATTCATTATATAAACGACTAATTTAGTAGTTTATATGCATTTCATTAATAATCATTCTAAATGACTAATTTAGTCGCATATTCATTTTATTTGTGTTCATTATTAATCGACATAAATTAATTTGTATGATTTAAAAAATGTCATACAATGTGCATGTTCATCTAATATGAAAACACAAAGTCGCATATTTTAATTACAATACTAAACAACATCAAGTGCAACTATAAATAATTTCAACCACATGAATTATATTATAAGAAATGTTAAAATATTACAATATGAGTTTCCAACTTTATATTAGTTGGACTACAATTTACACATGAAATGATGTTTCATCACTTCAAAACATTATCGTTGTGTTGTCAAGGCATTACAAGTGAATTCACCAACTCTGAAGACTTGATCATCAGTATTTATATGTGTCATGTCTTATGCGAGATATTGGTTCTAAGGGTATCACCAAACCAGTTCTCCTCTCTCTTTTTGCATTTGTCGCCCCAATGTTATTGCTCTTCTCTTTTTTTAATTCATGCTTCTTACCATCAATATTGATTTCATTTTTTGAAAACAAAAGAAAATACAATGCACTATAAGAAATGAAAAACAATGAACACTAGAATATAACATAAATTATACTATAAATAGTTTATACAACATATACCTTAACATCAACAATGTCAAAGCAATTTTCCTTCAACATCAATCTCTGCAAAATAAATGTCACGTTATTCTTTCCCATTTCTCAACATGCTACATACGATAAATTGAAAATCACATAAAACCAAGAGCAAACCCTTTTCTAACCAAAATAAACAAACAAACAATGCCTTTAATAAAACTTCATTATAATATTAGCAAATGAAAAGAGAGCTAGTGGACCATTTGTGTTGTTTGACTTTTCCTATTTTTGTCATAAAGTGCTCAAGCTTCAGGAACCAACAAATGTGAACACTAGCTAAAAACTAACCAACCATTCACTAGTTAACATGAGAGATCACAAATAAACCACAAAATTGATCAGGCATTAAAATTGTGAGCAGACTACCTTGAAATTTTCTTCTTGAGAAATACCTCAAAATCCCCTCGTTTCTAATAAGCTTCCTGGCTATGTACCTCCATCCTTGATTTCCCTTGTTATATCTTGAATAAAGAATATCCCTTCAACAACCAATTTTGCGAGAATCCTACCAAGTAACTCAAAAGCCTTATGCACATCAATAATAGCATCCTCCAATGAAAATAGTACAATCTCCAACCTAGAAACATCAAAATTATATATAGTTATAATGTTGAAGAGTGTCTAGGTAGGTCTTCCTTGTAATGACTATGTAACTAGCATTTGCACCGAGAGGTGCAAAGTAACGCCAGGGAGTGGGGAAAACAATAATTAAGTGAAACATATGGAAATTTTAGTTCCTATATATCTTTCAAAGAATGTAATAGGAGGTTAAAATTTAAAAGAAAGTTACACTAACATAAAGGAACACTAATATAATTGTCCCAGAATAATGGCATAGTAATGATGGTATCGAAGATCCTTCAATAGTTGCTCCAAGGAGATTGCTCTAGCTCTTCAAATGATTCAAATAACTGTCGAAACTAAATATTCAAACCTGCTCTAAATCCATCATCAAAAAGTTTTCAGTGTGCTAGAAAGGGGTATTTAAAGGTTTTTTGTTTTTTAAATTTCAATTGCTGCTACAAGACTATTTTAAAGCTGGTCCAAAACTGCCTTCTAACAACTTTAAAAGATGTCATACAAACACCTTCAATGAACTGTTATACAAAAGCACTCTATGAAGTAATCCATATAGAGAACACACCAATAGCCGAGAAGAGGGAAATGAAAAGTTTATCTGCAGTTACATTTTACTCTAAAAAATATTCATATCAAAATCTGTTAACGTCAAACCAAAATTTTGTAATTTTCAAGATCCTAAGTTCAGCACCAACTACCCAACAACCTAGCAAACTTGACAAGAAGACCCTGACTGTTCTTGTACGCTATAAGACAAGATGGTCAACAATGTCATGAATTATAGCAAGCACCTACAATTGTTTTAGCATGTCTTATCTTTTTAACTGATCCATCATCTTGAATCTGTCTAGCATTCTCTCAATCATCAAAATCAGCATTGTCAAGCTTTAAAAATATAGCATTCACTCCAATCTAGAAACAAAAATATGCATTCACAACTCAACTTACCCAGTATTCTACTGGCCTCATTCTTAAGTTGTAAGTTGATGCCATACTCATGCAGTAAGCTCCTGCGTCATGGACCACCATTCCTGCCCACTGAAAGAGAATGGCCACTCAAAGTTAAGCCACGAGTGTATGCCTTTAAAGAAGCATCACAAAATAATTCTAGAAACAATTAAATATCATATTGGAAAATCAATTCCTTCTCATCATGCAAGTATATTAGGTGTGATAATTATTGTCCTGTAACTAACCACCATTTTTGGAGTTGGAAGTTCCCTGTCCTTTCCTAAAAAGTCTGCAGACTCGCAGACAGGCCCAACAACATCAAAAGTTTGAATTTTTGCCTTTGGGGCAGGTGGAGAAATTAGCTCAATGTGTTGTGTATCAAGAAGAATATCAGTTAGAAACATCTCAAAATCTCAAAATCATTTTATGATTCATATCACAACTTTTAGACTGTGTGCCTGTCATGAGAAAGAATGGTCTATTTAGTATCTGGGAATCTCAATACCATTAATATTTCCTGTCAACAAGGAGACTACAAAAGTAAGGAAAATTATCCCTTCTATATTCATTTGGAAATGATCATCCCTTCAATCATGCATCATCAAAAAAAGTTGGGTTTGCCCTAAGTCAAATTTATGTACTAACTTGGTAAGCTCCATAAAGGCTAGGCCTAATAAGCTCTGCCATGCTGCCATCAATTACAATGAAGTTCTTGTTACCATTTGTCTTGACTCCAACAACTCGACTCACAAGAACACCAGAGTTTGCAACAAGAGATCTCCCAGGCTCAACAATGAGTGTAAGATTTCCAGATAATACCGGCTCTCTTACCTAAAGAAACAGCCAATGGTGCAAATATACATCTTTAAAGTGTCTATATATATTCTCAAAATAGTTGTAACAAGGCCAGCACAGTAACTTGGGCAGCAAAAGAGTGTAAGTTTGAATAAAAAGTAACTTAGTTTAAGCCAATGCATAAAAGCTTTAAGGACTTACAGAATTAATAAGATCCTTAGGGGTAGGAAGTGCTTCACCCTTGTGATAGTAATCAATGCCTAAACCTCCTCCAATATTTAGATACTTAATTTCAAATCCTTCACCACGTATTTGGTCAATAAACTGGATCATTAGAACTGCAGCATCCTTAAATATGTTCACCTACAAAACCAAAGTAATATTAAAGAAAAATAATGTGCACCTGCTTACAGTTAACAAACTGGGAAAATCTCTTTACACAAAAAACATTTCAAGCAACAAAATTATCACTCCAATCTCATATAGGAGTTAAATATTACATAAGAAAACCAGAATATACTTTTAACTATCGTTTTGTACGGGAAAATGCAGTCCTGGGGTTTGTTAAAACCTTCATCATCTAAGCTAATGCGTTAGACTTGGACAACAGACGTAAAATAATAGAACTTGCTTAAACAGCAGTGACATATGTCTGGTTGGCCCATCTGATCACAAAGTGCAGTTCCACAATAGAATGAATTTCCTATGGTTAAATCAGAAAAGTCTGACTGGCTGGATAACAAAAAAATCATGATTACAATTTATTTTACACTTCTTTTAAATTTTAGTGTCATCATTCTGGCCTTTTTCATCAACTTTTAGGAATTCTGTAGAACTCGTTAATGTGGAATATTACACAACAAGGCAATAGTCCAGTGTTTTAGCTTTGGTTTTAATCTTATGCTTTTAGCTTAATTGTCAATGCTTCACAGAACTTAACGTTCTAACTTATAGCCTAAGTCTAATAAATTTGGAACTAAATTATCTTTGAAACTTCGTCTCCATGTGAATGTACTAGAAGTGCAAGTTGGCACAAGACCTTTCTTATAATATCAGCACATGCAAACACCTCGTCTGATGTAGCTTCATATCTTCCTCTACCACTTTAGACATCCTAATTCTATATTGAATCAATATTGCAAGCAAGGAAAACCAAACAGTTGATGCTGATTTTTATTTTATCCACCATGGAGAGAAAGTATGACACTGTTAGAAGATAAGTCAAGCAGGGAAAAGTTGGATCCAGCCTCAAGTATACATGTTGAAGACAATAGTTTTGACATGAAAATATTTTTACAAAAATGAATAGGTCAAACCCTTGATTAGAAATACCCACCATATGGCCATTCTCACAATCGCTGGCTTCATATAGGAAATAGAAATCTAACAAGATAACCAACGACTTTCAATGACTCGTTAAAACAGCTGAGATTGACCTATCATAATTTTAGAACTTCAGCCAATCATTGGATTATAATCTAAGAGATTTTTCAAACTAACTTGCATTAAGCCAAAAACAAAAATCATCCATAATTATGGAGCTTTTAGAAAGTGCAAAATCAGAAATTAGCGTTCTAGCAATTTTAAGAGATATTTAAAAATTTTAATACAAAATATTAATTGATCTCGAACAATAAATAATAATAGAACTAGCATTTGCACCGAGAGGTGCAAATTAAACGCCGGAAGTGAAAACAGTAATAAAGTTAGGGAAAAGTTATCACCTTATTACTGTTGTTCACATTACATAGGATAACATAGATCACAGTTATCCACAGAGAATGGCGGAACAGAAATCTGAGGAACAGGAAGACAAAGGAAATTGTTTGACAGCCCAGAGAGATAATATCTTTAAACTAACCAAGATTGGTCCAGCTTCTGCTGAGGAGACAAGCTGTAAAGTAACCACAGTTCCTGAAGAACCTATGGAACATGAAGCTGTGCAGATAAACTGTAAAGTAATTAGATTTCCTGAAGAGCTTATGGAATGTGAGGTTGCAGGGACAAACTGTGATGTAACCAAAGTCCCTCAAGAGCCTAGGGAGCATGAAGCTGTGCAAAATCAATCTCTAAATACCCATCTCAATGCCCTTGAGTTTAAATATGAGCCTAGATACAGTTGTCAGGACTCGAGATCTGTACACCTAGGATCAGGAGAGTGTTCAGTCACTGAAGTTCTTACTGAATCCAAAGGAAAATTTTCAGTAAGAACTATGCTAAGTGATAGACCACTAAGAAGGTGGCAGCTAGTGATAGACCACTTCTCAACAGAAGACGTGTCACAGATACCAGGGGGTAACTCCTCTAAATCACAGCAGTGGTCCAAGATAAAATCTCACATTATGGGAAGCTTTAGGCTTGACTGGGAGCTGTTGAACCTGGACATATTTCCAAGCCCTTCACATAATGTTAGAGATATCTTCTCCAAGTTTTGCAATACTTTACTGTGCTCTTGAAGTGGAGGCACATCCAACTTCTCCAAGTGAATAGTCTTAAGCTGAGTAAGTGAAGATAGGGCTGTAGACCGTTCACTGTGGCTTTCTTGTACCCATAATTAAACACTATGAGGACTTTTAGTTTCTTCATGTAACTCAAAAATGATGGAAGAAAGTATTTGGTTGCAGAAAAGAGTAATACCAAAGCCTCTGCCTCACCAAAATTCATCTCACACCACTGATCGTCTTCCATTGCACCTACATAGGTGAACCATAGAAGCAAAGCTAGATTAGAACATTATAGGTTATTACATATATTTTCTAAGAACTTTTGAATCAATGATCAACACCTAGATATCATTAAAGGTCTATGGTCTATCGAAATAGGAAAATTTATTAAAGTTCTTACTGTCCTCCTATTTAGGCATAAGCAACCTCTTCCTACCAACTATGCTACCTCGGGATGCCAAATATAGGGCCAAGTCTCACATTACATCATGTTGAGAAAAGTACAGCTCAGAGGCACTGCCATAATTGATTGCTTGGCTCCTACTACATCCAATTACCAAGACAACACAATGTATAAGACAGAGGTAGCTATGATCAAATGATATTGAGCACACAACAGTTAGAAATGAAGTCGCTTACCTGAGATTGCTTGTTAAATTCAACAGATTTCTGCTTGCAAGCTCTAACAAGATGAAAAAAGCATCGTGCCACTCCATCTTTCGCACATAAATCCAAATATCCAATAATGCATCCACTGATATCTTTCTATCCTCTGGAAATTACCCCAAGTCTAAGAAGCACTCCCGTGCTTCCTCATCTAGGGCATCAATACTGGTCTCCAAGCATCTAAGAAGCCCTTCTTTGTGATAATATGATATTGATTCCCCTTTTAAGAGTTTGTTCTTGGCACCCTCCCAAGCCGGAAGAGGCTGACCATACAAAGAGCTTCCGATCACCTTCAGAGAAAGTGGTAGAACTTTACATTCCGCTTGCACCTGTGATTCATACATTAGCAACACTAGTGAAAATTCTGTAGGTGGAAACCAATCAAATACCAAAAACAAAAAGTTGTTGAAAGCATGAATAGTTTCCTGATAAGTATAAAGTTCACTCACAGGTTTTTTTTTTATTGTTTATGAAGATGAATATACAATTGAGTATATGGCTAGAATCTATTTTAATGGATTACCGATACCACTGTTAAGAGCATAAAAAGTATTAATATGGAATCATGTAAAACTATAATGATATCCTGATATGATATGCCACTGTAGTAATTGCTTGTAATTAGGGACATTTAGGAGAACACTGTGTCACAATCATTAAATTGAACCAAACTTAGTACTTAGTAAAATAATATATTGCATATAAATTGCATTACCTGCTTGACTAGCTGGTTGTCGGCATTACTTGGAATAGATTTCTGTCCAAAAGCCCAAAAGCAGAAAAGGGGCAGAGCATCGACATCATCTAGCAATGGCAATTCATAAAGCCTGGTAGAGGTTGTTGTGCAATTGATAGAACAATCTTGGGTTGTCACAAGGGTCTTATAACCTTCACCTGTAAATGACAAATTTTCAAAAATTGCCATAGACCAGACATCATCCAACACCACAAGAGTTCGCTTGGCTCGCCTGAGCAGCTGCTGCTGCAGTTGTCTATGTGCATCTTCGATATTCTGAAAATCAGGTTTCCTCCTCCAAACAATCTTCTCCCACATGGTCTCTAAAATTTCCCTCAGGTTTGGGGATTGAGAAACCGTAATGAAAATCACATTGTTTTGAAAAACACCTGCCATACATAAAAATCAATTTGTTAGGATTGAAATTCCATAAATTGAACAGAAATATAAATTAAGTGCAAAAATATAGCCTTTCAAGAGATGAAAATGGTTTGAATAACTAAAATCCCCAATTACCTTTAACTTCTTGATCATTGCAGAGGGACAATGCCATAGTTGTTTTGCCAATGCCCCCCATACCTTGCACCACCACAAGTGACACCTCTTTCTGGAACAGAATCCTCTTAAAATTCCAGATATTATTTTCCAGTCCCACTACAAATCAGATTTCACTGAGCCACTACAATTAGAAGTAGAAGAAGCTTCGTCAAAAGCTCCATCAAACATAGCATGTGAACCCATTTGTTGTAACATCATGGCATTCTCATCGGGATCATTGGTGAGCCTGGGAATGATTGTTTCATTCAGGTTTCTCTCATCCACTGCCTCTAACTCGTACAAATGGCTAATTAAGATTCAGACATGGCTAATTCCCTGTTAAGTATCAGCATTTTGAGTCTCGGGAATCTATTTTGATATGAGCCTAAGAGGAAGAACATTAGTCACTAACTAACAACAAGGAGGATTATAAATAACTTGAAAATATTGAATTCAGAATACTTGAAAAAATATATGTAAATAAAATAGATGCACTATTATTAATCAACAAGCAAATGTTTGAGATGTGGCTTGAACCTACCACTCTTATTATCTTTGCCACTTACAATATACCAATTCTCACCTATTGTTGCACTAGCATGTCCAGCGCTAGGAGTCACCAAATGACCCTGTAGTTGCAGTTGAGACCACTCCATCTGGTAGTTAGCATCACAACTAATCAGAATAAAGATATTTTTAAATAAAAAGGGAAAGAAAAGAAAAGAAAGGAATAAAAAACTCATTACATCTGGACAACAAAGCTCTATCAAACAAACAGTGAAGACCAAATGAAGCATAAAAACACCATATTTCAAGACATGCAGAGGCAAAATACCAAATCATATATAGGAAATGTTTAGCTGGTTTAAGTTTGGTGTCCAGGTTTACTCAATTTTAAGGAATCTATTGTCCTTAATATGGAAATTTTATTAAAATATATAATGTATTTAGAATTGATTTAAACAATATGTATGCAAGTGAAGAAGGCTGCAGTATTTATAGTATACCCAATAAGAAACATTGTCAAAATATTGACAGTGTCTGATTGATAAAAATATGAACACAGATATAAACCATACACAGACAAAACCAAACTCTTATCATTTAACATGAATGTGTTCATTAACCTCCAATCAGCCACAGCCCTCTTCCTCTTGGCCAGAGAAAACACAAGGTCAGGATATCATTTCTCTGCTATGCTATCTTTCAAAAATCCCTCCAGTATTCGAGTGCAGGCATGAAGAGTCTGAACTGCAGATTCTCTCTGGAGATACCTGAAACCAGTATACCTTGGTTCATTTAGTCATTTGCAATCAATGGTCAAATAATACAAGTGGGTAATGGTAATTCAAGCTTCCCAGTCTGTCTACTCACTCTACAGCCATGAATTTTCCTGAAATGAATCTAATATGTCTTCTACCAGCCACCAACCTGCTTTAGCCTACCACCCTACCATAAGATGATATGGTGGGGCCATCACAAAGAGAAACCTAAACAAACAACATGATTAAAAAAATCAACAATGTGGGAGTCAAGGGGATGAATACCACGCTTGAGGAACTCAGCATAAGAGGCTTCCCCATTAGCAGTGCTATTAGTGCTCATGATATTGATGACCCTCCCAAGGAGGAACTAGAAAATATATAGCAATAAAAAGGAAGTGAAGTGATGCACACTAGAGGTTGTCCACAAATATCATAGAGGGCGGTAGTATGCAAGAACAAGTAATGACTCATGAGAGCACCCTAGATAGGAAAAAGAACACTTAGCAGGTGGTGGAGGCCTTCAAGCTGTGAGGAATGGACTGATCATGAAAAATAGAAAAATGGAGATGTCTATGGAGTTTTCTCTCTTTGTCAAACCAGTAGTTCATAGGGCAGGGGCCAAGGATAGGGACAGGGTGTAGTGTCATATGGTGTTGGGGACCAAGGTAAGAGTTAAGGGAACCCTCTTGTTATTCCTCAAAATGCATTTGCATTTTGGGGTATTCATTCCAACAGTGCAGTGATTAGGATGTGAAACTTGGAGGTGGAGACTAGGCTGAGATTTTTCAGAGGCTTTTAACGGCATCACATATAGAAGATGAACATGCTAAACTGGCTTCCTGTAGGGCTTGACGTAGTGCCTTTGTTGGAGCAGCCAAGCATGCACTCTAAGACTTGTTCCTATCATGCCAGCTAATTGCATCTACAGGTCTGAATGACTCCTGAAATGGGTCCAAAGTCAAGTTTTTTTGGCTAGCCTGTAGCAGCTGATCAGCTGAGGTTGAGTATTTTACTTTTTTATGGGGTTGTACCACCAATTGTGCATCGTAGCATTAAGTCTGCCAATATATTGTTAAACCATCTTATGAGAACAACCATGGTGGATCTTGTAATTTCCAAAGAACAAACATTTTATGGTTGGAATTCAAGCCTTAGGGAAAAATATGATGATAGTGACCCTGACTATCTGTCAACAAACACCTTTTATAGCAAAACATGATATACACAATTTTACAGCAAAACATGATATATACTGCTATGAATATAAAACAGCACACAAGTACTTCCTCATGGTGTGGTTTATTCATGATAGGAAAATTTTCCTTTAGAGCTATTATGCTATATGATGGGCAGTCTTAGCTGGTGACCTGATGCAAGGTTTTGAGGCCTATTTGGCATAAGACTGTTGCTATTCTAGAATAGAAAATGGAAGTCATTTTCATTAGTTGGTATATTCCCTTCTCCAATGTGATACTTATCAAATTAAGAAAGAGTTAAGTGCAAATTTAAAAAGAAACAACTAGCAAGTAGTGTATTATTCCTTGTGTTCACCTTCATCTGACTTGTTTGAACTTTCTACAAGGAGGGATATGTTCTAAAGAAGCATTTTATGGCCTAAAAGATGTTGGGCCTCATTGTGTAGGGTGCAGCTCCTTGCCATGGTCAAGAGGTATGTTTTAAAGGGAATTCCACTTGGCACACAATCCTAGGTTGCTTCATTTCCTAACAAATGTAATTTTTTTATTTTTTATTTTGTGGTTGATGCATTTATGGGGGGTATTTATAGTAACCTAAGTTTATTTATTACACCCTTAACCATTGTTTCCTATTCTTGGAGAGATAGTTGGGTCATTGGAGAAAGAGCCTTAGCTGCCTTTTCTATTTTGAGATTGTAATTGGTTTGCATTTATGATGAGTGATGAATCACCTAGATCGAAGGAGTGCTCCCTTAGTTGGCACCTTAGCACATTATCTAAGGTCACTCCCTTTGCTAGAGCTTGTTGTAACTTACAATGGCCAAGTTGACCATCCTGCACACATTTTTGGGGTGTATTCTTAACGGGTGAATTGGCTACTTCCTTGGAGAGTATGCGCTAGCTCACCCTAATCTGCACTTGTTATGTATATTGCTCGCATCTCTCAAATAGTCATTACTAGCAAGATAAAACTCAATTAACTGTGTTGAATCAGCAGCATGTCTTACTGTGGAAGTTCCTTGAGTGCCAGGTTTGGAAGTAGTTGCTACTGCTTGCAAATGTATTTCCTGTTTATCTTATGGAATAGGGATATTTTTTTCTGTTCCTTTCCATATAGAGACTATTTAAGCTAACCAAGTCTCTTTAGTTCTCAGTCCACTCATATTTAATTCCAAACATTTAAATATGTTTGTCTGTTCTAGCAGTTGTATGCTCCTTTCCCAAGTTACTAGTGACTTAGCTGCCAGTTATCTTCAGCAAACATTGTCAAAATGCTCAAAAGTGCTATTCCTGTTTGAACCAGAACACTAACAAGGAAGTCTAATGCTTGATACCTTGGGATGCTAAATATGACTATGGTTCCCTTCGTATCAAATTATTTTTGACAAGTACCTTCCTGTTGTTACATTAGTTTATATTTCACCTACATGGAAAAATTGTAAATTATCCTAGATCCGTGACATGTTGAAAACATTGACCAACACAAGCCTTGCATTTCCAATCTCTAGCAGTTGTCAAAGAGATGAATCCAAGCTAAAATATATGCTCTGCTTTCTCTGCTGGAAAATGTCAATTCTTCTACAACATCTAGGAAATATTTTTCTGGTTCATGAGAACTGTTGAGCCTCAAAATTGTGCTTTCTTTCATCTTACTTTACCTCATTTTCCTTTGTCCATTGCTATCCTAGACCCAATTGATCAATGAATTTAGTTAAAATTACTTTTAGAATGATTAACATGACTAACTTGCTAAGTTTTATGATTTTTGTCATTGTAATGCATTTTGACCGGAACTAGCTGCAGAATGTAGACATTCCGTAGCTAACCGGCGATTCTGCAGCTGTCTTCACGTTTGAGTATGTTCTAGGTGGCCTCTCAAGAAAAACCGCATATGGGTATATTCCACGTCATGACTACATGGTTCGTTGCTCACCATGAAGGAAGAAACGAATTCTGGGTATGGTTTTGATACGTGGGAACACATTTAAGAAGGCAGACTTCTAGTAGGACTGTCTTAGTCCAGATGTCTTTTTCCTTTTTACGCAGCCACTTCAAGAGTCCTAATGTGATTTCGACAAGGAAAGACAATGATCCTGGAATTGTTGCAAGTCTTGTTATGTGCATTTGTTATATAAACACTTGGGAAACCGAGAGCTAAGCTAGATTTTGTTCTAGATTTTGCTTAGATTCTGTGCTACATTTCTGAAGACGCAGATTGCTCTGTTCAAGTTATTTCACTTTTAATGAAGCAGACAGTGTTGCTTTGAAAGCATTGATTTGATTTGGAGTTAGATTCCGTCAGGTGGTAGAGGGCCCCTGCCTCTTGCACGAATTTATTTGCGTAATTTAGATAAGTATTCTAGCTGCCTTTACGTTTTTGAAGTTAAATTCGTAGTTGTTTTCATTAGCTACTGTGGTTATACTCATTCTAAAACTCTTCCAAAAGAAGAAGGTCTTCCAAAAGATTATAATGATGAATGGGAAATGGCTATAGTATTGTAGGATTTGAAGTTGAATTTGTAGTTGTTTTCATTAGCCACTGTGGTTATACTCATTCTAAAAACTCTTCCAAAAGAAGAATCTTTTCCAAAAGATTATAATGATGAATGGGAAATGGCTATAGTATTGTAGGAATTAATTGTAATCTCTTTTATTCACCATCACAGTTATACTTATGCTCAGCACTCTTCCAAAAGAAGAAACTCTTCCAAAAAATCCTTATACTGTCTTAAGCATGATTGTGATCTTGAACGTTTTAGTTGTGTGTTTTCACTAAGTACCATAGTTGTTCTTGCTCTTAAACGATTGTCCAAAATATCATAATGATGAGTGGGAGATGGCTATGATATTTTAGTTTTTCATTGCTTTCAGTCTTTATGTTTGCATTTGCACTCAATTACACAGTCAGGATTGTTCTAAAAACTCTTCCAAAAGAAGGAACTCTTCCAAAATACCAATCATGATGGACAAACAGACTGTATAATTCCATAGAATAATGCATGATAACTTAGTTAGGATGCTCCGGAGTTTAATTGCACTTAACTCATGCTCAGTTGTTCTGTTTTAAGTTTGATAATGACTTGTAGTTCAGCACTGTTTTAGACTAGTGACATTTTAAGTTCAGTTTTAGCTTAATTCATTGCATTTGCACTCCACATTCAGTTGTCATTCACTACACATTAGATTACTTCAGTTGTTAAGATTGAAAAAACAGCCTTCATTATTTACAAACCTCTTCTTGTTCTAAAATCTATAATTGCTTCATAACCACATGAACATAAGACAATATCATTTTAAGGCCTGAAGTACTTCTGCAACTTCCTTATCATCTCACAAACAAACATTTCCTCAAAAGACTATTTCAAAAATCCATAACCTTTGAGTGAAGTGTAGTGTCATTAAACTAAGTTGCAGAATAGAATTAGGAACTAGCTTTAGAGTAGAAGATCTTATGATGGTATAAATGTTTTATTCCAAATATGCTTCAACAAATCTCTAATCAAGGATGAAATGTTGCATCATTATAAGTTAGTTGTTTAAACTGTTTAGTTAGGAGGATTTGCATATTTAGTTGATCATTTCTCAAGTTGAGTTTATGTTTTGAATCATTTCCTTAGAAGTCATTATCAAGCTTTATTTCTGCTTAGTCATAATTTAGATTTGATTCTGCTTCAGTATTTGCAATTGCATTTGTCATTTGTCATCAACTAATTAGGCTTCACTCTGTTTTTAATCACCAGCTCCTTTCCATTAGCTTTCTAGTCATCTTTCTTGTGAACATAAAACCACCAAAAGACCAAAAACATCATAAATCATTACAAAAGACCAAAAACATCACAAAACACTACATATAACGCATTAAGAAACAAACACCTAGGTACATACAGTACACTTCACTTCAGCAGTTTACCAACCCTGGTTGACAATTAAATGAGCTCAATTTAGGAGACTAGATTGAGACCAAACATTTTGGCGCCGTTGCCGGGGAAGTGAAAACTAGGTAACCTTTGTTTCTTAGCATCCAAAAACAATTATATGCGTAGGGAGAGAGATTCAAGGGGAAGATTTATAAGTAGTAGAGGCAGAAGTTTTATTTCTAGAACACCACTTGTTTCATCTAGATCCAGAGCTAGTACACCTTCAACTCAAACCCATCTTCCATCCTTTACTGAACCTAGACTTCTAGAAGACCTGAAATCAGATATCCCATTAGAAAAACCTTCCACTTCATCCATTGAACCTGCCATAGAAGAAGATCTAAAAACTCCTGTTAGGGACACAAACCTTTCCACTTCCACAGGAGTGTCAACCATGGCAGAAGAAGGAGGAGGAGGAGTTTTTAATGGAGAAAACACATTATTTGGAGGTAGAAGGTAGAGGTAGAGGAGAAGGAGGTAGAGGTGCAAATGGAGGAAGAGGTAGAATAGGAAGCTCTTTTGGGTTCCCTATAATTGATGAAGAAACCAATACAACCATGAAAACATTTCACCCTCTGTCCTTCCAAACTTCTATGGACTTAAAACTGAAGATCCTGAAACCTTCTTATTCGAATTTGAAGTGTTGTGTAGAACTTATGACTACTTACAAGATGCTCAAAAACTGAAATTATTTCCTTCAACTTTGAAAGGAGCAGCATTGAAGTGGTTTATGAGTCTAATCAGTAGTTCTATTAGAACATGGGAAGACATGAAACAAGCATTTCTAGAGAGATACTTGGATTATTGTATGCCGGTTAATCATAAGGAAGAAGTGTTCAAGATGTTACAAAAGAAGATGAAAACTTAGAAGATTTGTTGGAAAGATTTAAATACAACATAAAAAGGGCACAAATGGAAAACCTAGATCAGGACACTTTAAAAGCTCTTTTGTTGAAAACAATTAGGGATGAATGGTTGGATATCCTTAACATGATGGGAAAAGGGGATATATCACAACTCACATTACCTAAAATATCTAAGTTATGTATCAACCTTTCAAGAGGGAAATCTAAAACTGTCAAAGGTCCAAGAGATCCTGCTCTTGCAAGGGCAAGTAAGTCTGCTTCTGGGACAGTAAGTAGATCAGAAATAGGACACATGCTTGATTATTTTAAATCTGACATCTTAGGGAGTCTTAGTGAACAAATAGACACCCTTAAGATACAAAACAAGCAAAAGGCTGAATCTGATGCCTTGGCAATCTTTTGTCCCAAATGTAGAAAGAAACATGCCTTGAGAGAGTGTCCTTTGGATGTAAAAGTTGTAGAAACTTGTGTCATTTGTTCTGAGAAACATGAGACCAAGAATTGTCCTTCTCTTCCTGGTCTCAAAGCTGTCTTTCAGGAGGAAACTCCTACAGATTCCACAGAGTCTCTCAACTTTGTATCTAGAAGACCTTGGCAGGGACCTCAGACACAAGGATTCCATGATCAAATGTATAATCATCCTCCACCTTGGAATTCTTGGCAGCAACCTTGGCCCCAATTTCAAAATCAATCTCAATCTTGGGCACAAGGAACACAAAGTCCCTATGGAAGATACTCTCCATACTATCAGTATTCACCATCCTATCCACCATACCCACATTTTTATCCTCAAAATCCTCAACAAAATTTTCCTCAAAATCTTCAACAAAATTTTCAACAAAATCCTCAACAATATCATCAGAACCAACCACATCAAAATCAACCACTCCCATTACCATTTCCTCAAAAATCAAATCAATTTCCTGCTCAACCCATACCAAACCCCAATAATAAAAATCCTCATAATACATACATGATAGAAGGCCAACAGTTTCCAACTTATTTAATTACTCCTCTAGACCTTAGTGATGTTCAACTTAGGTCTGGAAGGATACTTGAAAAGAGGAAACCTTTTGTGATCATACAAGAACAAGATAATTCTGAGGAAGACTCCCTACGGGTGAATAAAAGTCTTGAGGAAGACACATCCTTTCAAGACCCAAACATTGAAAAACTAAAACAAAAAGATCCAATAAATCCAACTCCTGTATTAGAGCAACCATCTACATCTACTTCTATACCTCCCTTTCCGGAAAGATTACAAATTGATAGAGTTGTAGAAAAACAAATCATGGTGCCTAATTATGATTTCTTAGATGAATTGAGAAATGTTTGCATTAAAATTCCATTATTGCAAGCCATCAAGGAAATCCCAATTTTAGCCAAAACAATAAAGGAGTTAAGTATGAAGACAACAAGAAAAAGAATAAGAGAAACCAAGAAGATTCAACTGGTATGACAAATAGCAGACATTATGATGGGCAAGATTGCTATTCCAAAGTATCTTGACCCAGGAAATCCAGTTGTCAAAATTCACATCAATGGAATTGAAATTCAAAACACACTCATTGATTTAGGAGCAACAATAAATATCATGAGTAGACAAATCATGGACAAACTGAAACTTCCTAATCTTCTCTTTACACCCACACTATTACAATTAGCAGATAGATATGTGATCAAACCAGATGGGGTAATAGAAGACATTCCAGTGTCCCTAGATTCTTGGGAATAGCCTGTGGATTTCATGATCCTAACTCCTAAGAATAATCTAGGAGGCCATCATGTTATACTAGGAAGACCTTGGTTGGATACAGCTGATGCTTTTATTAGTTGTAGGTCTGGTGATATGTATATCTCTGATGGTAGTTCAACTAAGAAATTCACTTTATATCCTCCAGCTAGGACAATTACAGATCTAGATGACACTCAATGGATAGAGGATGAAGAAGATTTACAACCACTATTCACAATTTCAGAAATTAGTGAAGATAATCAAATTCTGAATACTCTAGAAAACTTTGAATCCTCTCCAGAATACAAACATGAACCATTTCAAGAGGGATCCAATATTGAGTTTTTGTCATCTAGGCAGATGTCTCTTCATTCTATGGACAAATTTGGCAACTCTACAAGTGAAATTTTTCCAGGCAAAACTTTGAACATAAACAAGAACCTAGAAAAATCTCAACAAGAAGAGTTAGTCAAAATATTACAGAGACATTCTTCTGCATATGCATGGGAATACACTGACATGAAAGGGATAAGTCCCAAGACTTGTACTCATCACATCTATATAGAGGCAAATTGCAAACCAATCGGACAACCTCAAAGACGGATGAATCCAAATCTTAGGGAAATTGTCAAGGAAGAATTACAAAAATTGTTAAATGTTAACTTCATCTATCCTATTTCAGATAGTCAGTGGGTTTCTCCTTTGGTGATTGTGCCTAAGAAAAATGGAAAATGGAGGGTGTGTGTTGACTATCGAGAACTAAATAAAGCTACTCTTAAAGACCATTTTCCCTTAATTTTCAGATCATGTGTTAGATACATTAGCTGACAAAAAGTACTTCTCATTTTTAGATGGGTTTAGTGGTTATAATCAAATCCAAGTAGCACTGGAAGATCAAGACAAAACCACATTTACCTGTCCTTGGGGTACCTATGCTTACCGAGTATTGCCATTTGGATTATGCAATGCACCTGCAACATTCCAAAGGGTAGTATTAGGAATTTTTTCAGATCTAATACATGATTGTGTAGAGGTGTACATGGATGATTTCACAGTTTATGGGAATACATTTGAAGAGGCTTTAGAAAACTTGGAAAAAGTATTAAAAAGATGTCAAGAAGCAAACCTTTCACTTAGTCATGAAAAATGTTTTATGATGTTTACTGAAGGTATTGTTTTAGGACACCACATTTCAGGGGATGGGATTAGAGTTGATGAGGCAAAAGTTGAAGTCATTTCTAACCTATCCATTCCAAGTTGTCAAAGAGATGTTAGAAGTTTTCTAGGTTTTACAGGGTACTATCGAAGATTTATAGAAAACTTCACCAAAATAGCATCTCCACTCTTCAAATTACTCACCAAAGATTGTGAATTTAAGTGGACTTCTGATTGCCAGTTAGCTTTTGAAACCCTGAAAACCAAAATTTCTGAAGCACCTACATTAAGGGGACCTAACTGGAAGTTACCTTTTCATATCTTATAGATAAGTTCCGAGCATACCCATGATTAGCAGAAAGACTTGATTTCCTATGCCATCTATTATACCAGTAAAAATTTGACTCCTGCAGAGTTAAACTATACTGTAACTGAAAAAGAGTTTTTAGCTGTTGTTCATGCCATAAACAAATTTAGACACTATATAACAGGCTATGAAACTTTTTTTCACACTGATCATTCTACAATTAGATATTTAATGAAAAAATCAATCACTAATGGCAGAGTTATAAGATGGTTGTTGCTCTTACAAGAATTCAACATTACTATTCTAGATAGGTCTGGAAAACAAAACACAGTAGCTGATTTCCTATCTAGACTCCAAAATATCAAAGATGACACTCCAGTTGAAGATCAATTTCCTGATGAATATCTTTTTGCAATCTCTACTCAAACTCCATGGTTTGCTGATATTGCTAATTATTTAGTTTTAGGAAAATTTCCTTCAATTATGAATGCAAGGGATAAAAGAAAAATCATTTGTGATAGTGCAAAATATTCATGGGTTGCTAATGAGTTGTACAAGACAGGTCCAGATTTGATCATTAGAAGGTGTGTTTGTGAAGATGAGATGCCTGAGATTCTCAAAGCATGTCATGATGAACCTTGTGGCGGACACTTTGCTGATAAGAGGACAGCCTATAAGATCCTTAATTTAGGATATTATTGGCCATCCTTGTTTAAAGATTCTAAAGAGTATGTCAAAAGGTGTGACAGTTGCCAAAGGGTAGGGAAACCTTCTCCTTCAGGTGAGATGCCATTACAACCTCAGGTACATATTGAACCTTTTGAAAAATGGGCTTTGGATTTTGTAGGACCTATTAGTCCTCCATCAAGACAAAAGAAATATATATTAGTTTGCACTGATTATGTTAATAAATGGGTAGAAGCTAAACCATTACTTGTTGCTAATGAATCATCTGTAGTTACTTTTCTTTTTGAGGATATTTTTACTCGTTTTGGTGTCCCAAGGGAAATTGTTACAGATCAAGGAGCTCAATTTACATCAAGGCTAGTGGAACAAATGATGGAGAGGTACAAAATCAGGCATAGAAAATCTACTCTTTATCATCCACAAGCAAATGGTCAAGTGGAATCTACTAATAAGGTCATTGAAGGAATCCTAACAAAGACTGTTCATTTACATAGAAGAGATTGGGTAGATAGGCTTCCTGAAGCCTTGTGGGCCTATAGAACTACATGGAGAAACATAACAGGCCATACTCCTTATGAGCTTGTTTATGGAAAGTAAGTTTTGTTTCCCATAGAGTTCTAGATTCAAACTTTCAAAATGGCAGTTCAGCTAGGACTTGATTTAACGGAGGCACAAAAGCATAGACTGGAGCAAATTAATGAATTGGATGAGATCAGACAAGATGCAGTTCAGAAAACAAGTCTATTCCAACAACAAAGGGCTAGATGGCATGACAAGTACATCAAAGAGAAGAAATTCAAAGAGGGTGACTGGGCTCTCTTGTTTGATTCAAAATTCAAGGATATTCAAGGTAAATTTCAGACACATTGGCTTGGGCCATATGAAGTTGTTGAAATTTTTGATAATGGGGCAGTCAAAATCAGAACTATAGATGAAGAAGAGGTCACTTTTCTTGTGAATGGTCATAGATTGAAGTTATATCACAAACCACTCTCAAGAGAAGAATTTGTCAAGAAGTTCCAAGAAAGCAGTGATGTGAAGTTAATAAAGAAGAATCTCTCTTCTTCATCAACTTGATTAAATTTTCTGAAGCATTTCTCTTTGAAAATAATAATAATAATAATAATAATAAAGGTATAAACATGAAAACCAATCATTGATTGGCATGTTTATACAGAAAATATAGGGTGAAAATCAGAGTGTCTCTGACACTCTAACTTTTCCATTTTGTTTTTACAAGCAGCTGTTACAAAATCATAAGTTCAGATCCATAGTGCTTATGATCCATCTCATTTCATTTCACTCCATTCACTTATCCATCCATACTCCATTTCATTCATATTCTACTTCATTCCATGTTTCATTCATCTCATTCCATACTCCATCCATTTCATTTTCATGTCAAAATTTAAAGTTTGATGTCTTGCTGTAAATGAATAAAACATGTCAAGGATTGCAGGGCAATTCTTATGTTCTTTCACTCCATTTCATAAACTGAATCCATTCCATTTCATCATCCACTTCATACATATCATGTCTCATCATCCATCTTCATTCATACCATATAACATTTCACCTATATTCCAAAAGCACTCCATTCCATGGTTAAAATACTCTACAGGTACATTCTGTAGCTTAACAGACATTCTGCAGCTGATCAGCCTTTCCGCAGCTACAAATCCTGAAGGCATTGATCATCAGACATTAGAATTGCAACAAAAGATCCAGTGTATCCATGAATAAAAAGCATCAAGAAGGATTATGAAGACTCTTCCAAAGAGGAACAAAGAAGACAAAGACTACAAAAATCAAATGAAAAGCAGAGGTAACAAGTTTAGATTATAATGAAATTTCATAAAGTTTACCATAGTTTTAGTTATGAATTGTTCGAAAAGGTTGTTTTAATTATTTTTATTGATCATGACCAATAAACCCTCCACAAACTTTGGATTAAAATCTCTCATTTCAAATTCCATGCCCGACATCATTTAAGCGGTTCAAATGGTCGAAGTATTTGAATTCTTCACGTAACCCAACCAAATCATTCAATGATGATTCTCTTTTCCATTGTAAAAATCTCCGCCGTCTTTTCAATCATTAATTCGTTTCCTCCACCTCACTCCATTACCTCATTCCGTAACTACTTCCATCACTCCATTCTGTAGCCGGCACTTCATTCCGCAGACAGAGATATTCTTATCACCGAGAGCAGAGCAAAAGGGTATATCAGTTTGAATATCAAAGCACTATCACCGTGGGCAGAGATTGAGCATTATCACTGTAAACGCAGAGGTATAGCATTGAGCATTATCACTGTAAACTCAAAGGTATAGCAGTGAAGAATTTGAAGTCATTTGTCACCGGGAGACAGAGATATAGCAGTGAAGAATTTGAAGCCATTTGTTACCAAGAGACAGAGGTATAGCAGTGTGGGAATTTGAAGTTATTTGCCATCGAGAGACAGAGGTGTAGCAGTGTGGGAATTTGAAGCCATTGTCACTGTCAACAGAGGCATATCAGTCCAAAGTTTCATTGTTAATCAGAGGCATATCAGCTCGAAGTTTGAAGTTGTTTTCATTGTCAACCAGAGGCATATAAGCTTGAAGTCTGAAGTTGTTGTCACTGTCAATCAGAGGTATATCATTCCGAAGTTTGAAGCCATTTTCATTAAGAACTTGAAGCCATTTCAATTCGAAGGTGAAAGTTATTGTTTCTATGGGTAGAAGAGTGTTAATCTGAACATTGAAGAAGCAATTATGGGTTTCATTGTAAGAACTGAACCAGTGGGTTCAAAATACCTAGAAGGCTACCCTCAATGTAAAGAAATGTTGCAACAGATAGGATGGCTTCAATTTTTAGAGAAATTTAATGGCTTCCACAAGAAAGTCACTAAAACATTTGCAAGATCATTTCAAGGAACTGAAGTTGAAGTGGGAGATGTCAAATTCACTGTCACTGAAGTTTTCATTGCAGAAGCTACAGGGTTGCTTAGAAATGGAGAGAGATGGTTCAAAAACAGAGAATTCCACAATGAATCCTGGAAGCAAATTATAATATCACCAAGTATGGATGTCACTGTGTTTAAGAAAGGAATTCCAAGTTCTGCATTGAAAAATAAATGGAGAAACATACTACTTCTTCTGCAAAAATTTATTACATGTGAGGGTAGATATGGCACATTTTATGTCTACCACATTAGACTGATAATGCATTTTCTGGGGGAAGACTTAAACCTACCTTATTTCTTGTTTCAAAGTTTGAAAAAGATGGCTTCCTGTGTTCAAAGAAGGGTTCAATTTTTAGAGACAACTCTATATCATCATGGTTTGGTTAAAATTTTGATTGAACATCATTTAGCCAAAACAAATGATACATGGGACAATTTCTTGATAAGAAATCATTTTGAAGAGCCAAAGGAACCCTCACCTGAACCACAGCCTATAAGGAGAAGTAGAAAATGGAGAGCCTCAAAAATTGAAGTTGACAAAACAGTCCAAGAAAGTAGTGAGGAAATCATTTTAGAGAAGTTGACTCAAATCAAGAGACAACTCAAGAAAGAAAAGGTAATCAGGAAATCTGCCATGGAGAAAGGAGAGGGATCTTCTCAGCCAAGAAGAAGTCACAAACTAAAAGGGAAACTAAGGAAAACTCAAATCAAACAAACAGGGGTGATTAATATAGAAGATGAGGAAACATCCATTGAAGAAGATGTTGAAGAGGATTTTAATGAAGGAACCCCTGAAATTGACCCTGCTCAACAAGAAGTTTATGACTATGTGGAAACTTTGGAAAGGAGAGCTTCAGAAAGTAAGGAGAGAACCCCTAGTCCTCCACTGTCTAAAATAGATGTATTAAGAAGGGATAGGTATGAGTTGGAAATACTTTATAGACACATAAAAAATGAGAATGAAATTCTCAAGGATCAAGTCAAGCTCAAAACTGATATGAACTCAACCTTATCCCTACATATAGACAAAGTGGAAAAGACCAATGAAAAGTTGAAGCAAAGGAACAAGAAGCTAGTCAGGGCACTTACCAACCTAAGGTTCAAACTTGTTATCAGAAAACCCAGAAGATCTTTAGCTTCCAGACAAAGGAGAAGGAGAGGATTAGATGTTCTTGCAGAAGCCTCTGAGTTCATAGGATAATTTGCATGAGGACATTCAAGGAGACAGCAGTGGGGGTATGTTAAGCCTCAAAATTGTGCTTTCTTTCATCTTAATTTACCTCATTTTCCTTTGTCCATTGCTATCCTAGACCCAATTGATCAATGAATTTAGTTAAAATTACTTTTAGAATGATTAACATGACTGACTTGCTAAGTTTTATGATTTTTGTCATTGTAATGCATTTTGACCGGAACTAGCTGCAGAATGCAGACATTCCGTAGCTAACCGGCGATTCTGCAGCTGTCTTCACGTTTGAGTATGTTCCAGGTGGCCTCTCAAGAAAAACCGCATATGGGTATATTCCACGTCATGACTACATGGTTTTTTGCTCACCATGAAGGAAGAAACAAATTCTGGGTATGGTTTTGATACGTGGGAACACATTTAAGAAGGCAGACTTCTAGTAGGACTGTCTTAGTCCAGATGTCTTTTTCCTTTTTACGCAGCCACTTCAAGAGTCCTAATGTGATTTCGACAAGGAAAGACAATGATCCTGGAATTGTTGCAAGTCTTGTTATGTGCATTTGTTATATAAACACTTGGGAAACCGAGAGCTAAGCTAGATTTTGTTCTAGATTTTGCTTAGATTCTGTGCTACATTTCTGAAGACGCAGATTGCTCTGTTCAAGTTATTTCACTTTTAATGAAGCAGACAGTGTTGTTTTGAAAGCTTTGATTTGATTTGGAGTTAGATTCCATCAGGTGGTAGAGGGCCCCTGCCTCTTGCACAGATTTATTTGCGTAATTTAGATAAGTATTCTAGCTGCCTTTACGTTTTTGAAGTTAAATTCGTAGTTGTTTTCATTAGCTACTGTGGTTATACTCATTCTAAAAACTCTTCCAAAAGAAGAAGATCTTCCAAAAGATTATAATGATGAATGGGAAATGGCTATAGTATTGTAGGATTTGAAGTTGAATTTGTAGTTGTTTTCATTAGCCACTGTGGTTATACTCATTCTAAAAACTCTTCCAAAAGAAGAAGCTTTTCCAAAAGATTATAATGATGAATGGGAAATGGCTATAGTATTGTAGGAATTAATTGTAATATCTTTTATTCACCATCACAGTTATACTTATGCTCAGCACTCTTCCAAAAGAAGAAACTCTTCCAAAAAATCCTTATACTGTCTTAAGCATGATTGTGATCTTGAACGTTTTAGTTGTGTGTTTTCACTAAGTACCATAGTTGTTCTTGCTCTTAAATGCTTGTCCAAAATATCATAATGATGAGTGGGAGATGGCTATGATATCTTAGTTTTTCATTGCTTTCAGTCTTTATGTTTGCATTTGCACTCAATTACATAGTCAGGATTGTTCTAAAAACTCTTCCAAAAGAAGGAACTCTTCCAAAATACCAATCATGATGGACAAACAGACTGTATAATTCCATAGAATAATGCATGATAGCTTAGTTAGGATGCTTCGGAGTTTAATTGCACTTAACTCATGCTCAGTTGTTCTGTTTTAAGTTTGATAATGATTTGTAGTTCAGCACTGTTTTAGACTAGTGACATTTTAAATTCAGTTTTAGCTTAATTCATTGCATTTTCACTCCACATTCAGTTGTCATTCACTGCACATTATATTACTTCAGTTGTTAAGATTGACAAAACAGCCTTCATTATTTACAAACCTCTTCTTGTTCTAAAATCTATAATTGCTTCATAACCACATGAACAGAAGACAATATCATTTTAAGGCCTGAAGTACTTCTGCAACTTCCTTATCATCTCACAAACAAACATTTCCTCAAAAGACTATTTCAAAAATCCATAACCTTTGAGTGAAGTGTAGTGTCATTAAACTAAGTTGCAGAATAGAGTTAGGAACTAGCATTAGAGTAGAAGATCTTATGATGGTATAAATGTTTTATTCCAAATATGCTTCAACAAATCTCTAATCAAGGATGAAATTTTGCATCATTATAAGTTAGTTGTTCAAACTGTTCAGTTAGGAGGATTTGCATATTTAGTTGATCATTTCTCAAGTTGAGTTTATGTTTTGAATCATTTCCTTAGAAGTCATTATCAAGCTTTATTTCTTCTTAGTCATAGTTTAGATTTGATTTTGCTTTAGTGTTTGCAATTGCATTTGTCATTTGTCATCAACCAATTAGGCTTCACTCTGTTTTTAATCACTAGCTCCTTTCCATTAGCTTTCTAGTCATCTTTCTTGTGAACATAAAAATCACCAAAAGACCAAAAACATCATAAATCATCACAAAAGACCAAAAACATCACAAAACACTACACACAACGCATTAGGAAACAAACACCTAGGTACATACAGTACACCTCACTTCAGTAGTTTACCAACCCTGGTTGACAATTAAATGAGCTCAATTTAGGAGACTTGATTGAGACCAAACAAGAACATCCGAGGACCAATGCACACAAGGGCATGTGTTGTATACTACTACTTTGATAAGGATACACAATTTTTATTCCTGTGTAAGAAAACCTCCTATCCATAAATGGCAGCCCTGTTTAGAAGACATAAGTTCCCAAAGAACTGTGTTGAAACTATAGAGGTTGGCAGAATTACTGCTTTATGCATGTTTCTACTTACATTGAATGATATTTAGCAATAGAAAAACCAATCACATGCAAGAAACATATTAACTATCACTCACCCATTTCCTGGAACTTCAGCTCCTTCATAACTTGACATTTTATCCACAAATTCCTGCATATTATTGGCTACATATTCCACATTAAAATCATTCATAGTCTCTCTTGAGGTAGAGTAATTCCCTATAGGATTCTTTGATTGCTTCCGCTTAAGTCGATCTCTCTCATATGAATCTATTTCCTTTTGTCTCTCTAGCATGGTAGTAGTCAAATCCTCTTCTTCATTGTAAAGCCACATATCATCATCATCCGGTGGAAGGTCCAAACCCACAAAATTGGATGAGGAATGGGGAAATGAAAAAATTTCATCAATGCATTCAACTGGAGCATGCATTACTTTGCTGAAACAAAAGAAAAATATCATATCTGACTAACAAGGAAGTCTAATGCTTAATACCTTGTGAAGCTAAATATGACTGTGGTTCCCTTCATATCACCTTATTTTTGACAAGCACCTTCCTGTTGTTACATTAGTTTATATTTCACCTACATGGAAAATTGTAAATTATGCCAAATCCATGATATTTTGAAAACTTCGACCAACATGGGCCTTACATTGCCAATCTCTAGCAGCTGTCAAAGAGATGAATCCAGGCTAAAAATATATGCTCTGCTTTCTCTGCTGGCAAATGCCAATTCTTCTACAACATCAAGGCAATATTTTTCTAGTTCATGAGAACATCCAAGGACCAATGCACATAAGGGCATGTGTTGTATAATACTACTTTGATAAGGATACACAATTTTTATTCCTGTGTAAGAAAATCTCATATCCATAAATGGCAGCCCTATCTAGAAGACATAAGTGCCCAAAGAATTGTGTTGAAACTATAGAGGTTGGCAGGATTACTGCTTTATGCATGTTTCTGCTTACATTGAATGATATTTAACAATAGAACAACCAAGCACATGCAAGAAACATATTAACTAGCACTCACCCTTTTCCTGGAACTTCAGCTCCTTCATAACTCGACATTTTATCCACAAATTCTTGCATATTCTTGTCTACATCTACCACATTAAAATTTAAAATCATTCATAGTCTCTCTTGAGGTAGAGTAATTCCCTGTAGGATTCCTTGATTGCTTCCGCTTAAGTCGATCTCTCTCATATGAATCTATTTCCTTTTGTCTCTCTAGCATGGTAGCAGTCATATCCTCTTCTCCATTGTAAAGCCACGTATCATCATCATCCGGTGGAAGGTCCAAACACACAAATCAGATGAGGAATGGGGCAAGGACAGAATTTCATCAAAACATTATTAGTATGGTAAAAGCATATGTTGGTGTATGCATAATCCTTCCAGTTTTAAGAATTAAGGTTGAAAAACCCTCTTGAGAGGACAGTAATGATCTTCTCTTGAATTCTGTGTATTTGCAATCTTGGCTAGTTCTTTTGCAATGATATCCACAGGGTGAAAGATCAGATTTCTTCACCAGGTCCTCAACTGATTGCCAAAAAATGGGAAGCACATTGTCACTGACACTCGTAATACTTTCTGCAGCAATTGAACCAGTAGATTTAGCAACCCTCTCCTGGCTGAGGAGCAGATACATGCTCAAATTTTACACCAGTCTGCCTTTCTATCTGAGAAATCATATATTTCTTTCTATCACGCATTGAAAAACCTTTTATCCTTAGTAATGTTACTGTCTTTTATTGCACTCGAAGAACTGGTAAATCTTGATCAAGTTCCTATTTTTCGTGTGCCAGAGATTATAAATAATGGAATTATAGGACTTCTTTCATTTCATTCTGATCAGAGAAAATAGTCACTACCTAGATTTGGAAAATATGTTTTGGTGCCGACAGTGTTACGACACAATACAGACTCTCTTTGGCTTATGACACAGGTCTGATGGGCTTATTTTTGCGCAAATGTAGCCTCATCCTTTTTTACATGCCATTTGGCTGGGGTAGACCATGGCCAGAACAGAAATCTTGGTGGATGGTTTAACTCACCGATTGTTCATTAGCAACGCCCCAAAATTCTTTGAAAAATAACTGGAGTTAAAGTTTTGGAAAATGTTAATTATGATGGTTCACATCTATTGCTCAACAGTTGGTTCGCATGACTTCTACCTTCTGCAGAAGTACAGTAAAATTGTCATCAAAGAGTAGACTGACCCTTAAATTGTGGAATTTTGGGCAAAGCAAATGCTCCCTCTCAGGTAGAACCCACATTTTATCAGTCCTTGATCTTGATGGTTGTATTGCTTAAAACCCAGTTCCTCTTGGTTCAGGTAATGGTCAAGTAATTGTCCCACCAAAATCTTCCAGAGATTGAGCTCAGCCTCAGCCTTTTTTGACATGCCATTCCTATAGGGCAGACCACAGTGAGAATGGAACAAGGGCAGATGGCCTGGTATTCAGTCAATCTCACCAATGAATCAAGCCCCCGTTGGTTAACCCACACTTATTTTTAGAAAAAAAAACACAATTGTGTAATGTCTTTGCAAAGATTTCAAATGAGGCAATGTCTCTTGTTAGGTAGAAATATTATAGCTAGACTTATATGGACAAAACAATGTTCCCTGTCAGGTAGAACACACATTAACATGCACTAAGCTTCCTATATGCACCACGAGACACATATACTTTCACTAAGGGACCAGGTCTGAGGAGTAACAATTCCACGAAAATCCTCTGGAACTTGCACCCTTCCTCAATGCTTTGATGTGTCATTATGGTGCGGTAGACCACATTTAGAAAGAAACTATGGTAGGTGGTTTAATGCTCTTTCAACCTTACTTGTGAACAAAGGTCCTGTTGGTGAATCCACATTTAATTTTGAAAAAAAAACTAATATTGTCTACTGTGAACGAGGTAATGTTAGAATGAAACTATGGTAGATGGTTTAATGCTCTGTCAAGCTCACCAGTGAAAAGAGGTCCTATTGGTGAATCTAAATTTAATTTTGAAAAAAAACTAATGTTGGGTACTATGAACGAGGTAATGTCCTTTGTCATGTAGAATCCACACTTGATTTTGTAAAAGATCTCAGTGTTAGTAACTGTATCATGCAAGAGAGAGCTAAGGAGTTTGAATGTGCTCTTGGCATGCCATGGGTTTGAATGTTAATGCCTCTGGATGCGGAAAAACATTTTAACTTTTGGATATATAGATATACAGTGACAACTCCTTTTTATAATATCTATGAATTATTTTTTATGTTAGATCTGCAGAAATCAACAGAAAGTGGTGGATTATAGAAGGCTTCCTTTACTTGAAAATGAAGGCTCAATGTAGGTTTCAGCTGGCTTTTTAATCTGTGCACCCCCATGCCCATGCTCCATTTTTTTTATATTGAAGTTGGAAGACCCATTGATAGACTGATTTATTGATAACAATGTGGAAAAACTTGTTTGAAGCACCAGGTCAACCTCACTACCTAGCTGCTTTGAACCCCTATGCAGAAAATTACATTGGAAGCACGATATGAAATCTGACTGTTGTATTCCAGCTCCGGGGTTGATTTATGCAGAGGTTAGCTTTAAAGAGTTTCAAAGCATTGAACCATGGTTCTAGCTACTTATTGTCAGAAATATATTTTGTTTGTATGATTGCTTTTAGTAAATTATTTGATAAGATGGTCTAGTTATTCCAGTTATTCCAGTTATTCCAATGACCTTTCAGGTCCTCCATTTCTAGTGGAAACTGGAGGCAAATTCAACTTGAATGTGATTCTTATGGCTAACTGGAGGCACAGTCAAGTGGCATATTTTCCTTATATTTATTTTTAGGCTAATGTTAGAAGTTAAAACTGCATGTTACTACATAAGCAAATATATGGATGTGTGTATGCATATGTTCATTCTGATTTCTTAAATTGTCTATTGGAATAAGAGTTAGCAGACCTAGACCAAGCATTCCTTATTCTTCATTTTCATTCTTCAAATGTACCACAAAGTTCAAAGGGATTCAAATGAGATAGGATCCTCTTCTCAAATTCATTGTTGCACTGAACATTATACCATAGAGAAAAATACAATTTTTTGTGTTTTTATGGGCTTCAAACAGTTAACCCTCTTTGTAATATCCAACAATGGCCTTGTGATACTTGAAGTTTAGAAAAATGGTAAGAAGTGGCTTGAAGCCCTTGAAATGGGGTGGAAGTTTAAGATGTTTTCTAATGTTTTGGATCATGGAGTTTTTTTTTTAAATTATGGAGCGTGTAATAAAACTTTTAACTGTTGTTTTTTGGCATTATTAGTGGGATTTCAAGGAACTAAAGAATTGTGGATCTTTCTACAAATTGTTTGTATAAGCTGTATATGGTGTATGTATTTACTATTATCCATGCTGGATAATAGGTCTTTCTTCCCCAAACAGAGGAGAAACTTTATTGATAAGTGCAATTTGTTATAAATTGTATTCTGCGTCTATTTATTGCAAAATAGGTTTATCTTCATAAAATAAAGGAGGAATGTTACTAAAAAGTTTATTCCAAATTAAAAGAGACTTGTTTGGATTATTCATACTTGAACATAGGTCAATTGATATCATACACTTTAAAAATGTATCGTCACATTAGGAAGATGATCCTTATGGATGTCTTTTGGATTACTCATTGACATTCGTTTGAATTGTGATTGCTTAATTGTCAAAGTTTGACACATAAGTACTTAATGAGTTTTGCACTTCTTGTTGAATTTGACTCACTAGTGCGAGGAAAAACATGCATTGCCTTAATATAAATGCAATATTTACGAAAAAATTATAGCTTTCCATATTTTCTAGATTTTTTTGCGAAACTCTTCTCCAACAAATGACCACGTGCATAGATGTATTGCATATAGATATTCTCGCTACTCACTTGGCTCAAGTCATGTTTAGATGATAGGAAGTGACCTTGGTGTGTCTAAAGAGTACCTAAAGGGGGGAGTTGATGGGTAGAGATGGCCATTGAATAAAGAAGTCAAGAAGCCTTTGAAATCCTACAAGGACTTTCTCTATGGAGGCTTGTAGAAGAAGTCTCGTTTGAATAACATAGAGCAAGGTAGGGGTCTCAATCCATACTGTACTTAGAGTCTCCGTGGGTAGTTTACGTAGGAATGTATGTTTCCACATCTCTTGGTGGTTCACACTAAATTATAAGATGTACATCATTGATGTCCAAACCACGTGCCGCAACATCAGTCGCAACTAGGAGTGCAAACTTTCCCAAACATAATCCAACAAGAATCACTTCACGTTGTGATTTTTGTATATCTCCATGCAAAGCACGAGCATTTGGCAAAGATCCAGTGAGTTCAAATGTGTCATTAATTGTCTTAGTAAAAACAATCACACTTCCCCCATTGTTATAGCAGCGAATAACATTTGGTATAACTTGTGGTCTTGCTGAATAGAAACAAGGAAGAACGATGTGTCTCACACCTCTACTAGCTTTCATCTTGTCATCTCCCACAAGATCTGTAGTTTTTCTATCATGTTTCAAGAACCTTGATGCAATCTTCTATAACCAATCTGGCATTGTTGCACTAAAAAGAAGCGCCTAAACCTTGCTTTCATCCTCAACTTTTCCAAGAATGATCTCAACATGTTCTACAAAGCCCATGTTCAATATTTCATCAACCTCATCCAAGACATGAAATTTCAAGGATTTCAAGTTCAACATCCCTATTTCAATATGATCCTTAATGCACCCAGGTGTACCTACAATGATATCCACACCTCTACGCAATGCATATTCCTGTGGACCATAGGGAGCACCTCCATATACAAAGGATGAATGAAGGCCAACAACTCCACCATAAACCTCAAAGTCAACATGGAATTGTTTTGCAAGCTCCCTTGTTGGAACTAACACAATCACACTGGGGGCCCTCCCATAGGCTGTATTCTTACCTTTGGCATTTGGACCACTTGTTAACGACTCCACAATAGGCAACACAAATGCCAATGTTTTACCCTGGCCTATACGAGCTCAACCAGCCATGTCCGAGCCATTGAAGATAATCTCAAAGGTCATTGCCTAGATGGGGCAAAGTGACTCAATCCCCTTGGACTTGAGCTTCTTCCTCAGTGGCTCCAAGATATTGAAATTAGAAACTGCATTGGGATTCTCTTCTTTCTCTTCCTTTTGTTCTTCTTTTTCCTCTTCGACATCGTTGCCCCGTGTTTTCTTCTTCTTCTTCTTGCTGCGCTTGGGACTGGAATCCTCACCTATGACAAAACATCATATCTATCTAACAAGGAAGTATAATGCTTGATACCTTGTGAAGCTAAATCTAACAATGGTTCCCTTCGTATCACCTTATTTTTGACAACACCTTCCTATTGTTACATTAGTTTATATTTCACCTACATGGAAAAATTGTAAATGATGCTAGATCCATGATATGTTGAAAACATCGATCAACACGGGCCTTGCATTACCAATCTATAGTAGTTGTCAAAGAGATGAATCCAAGCTAAAAGATATGCTCAGCTTTCTTTGCTGGAAAATGTCAATTCTTCTACAACATCTAGGCAATATTTTTTTGGTTCATGAGAACATCCAAGGACCAATGCACATAAGGGCATGTGTTGTATACTAATGCTTTGATAAGGATACATATTTTTTATTTCTGCGTAAGAAAAACTCCTATCCATAAATGGAAGCCCTATCTAGAAGACATAAGTGCCCAAAGAACTGTGTTGAAACTATAGAGGTTGGTAGGATTATTTCTTTATGTGTGTTTCTGGTTAAATTGAATGATATTTAGCAATATAACAACCAATCACATGCAAGAAAAATATTAACTAGCACTACCCATTTCCTCAAACTTCAACTCCTTCATAACTTGAAATTTATCCACAAATTCCTGCATATTCTTCACTACATCTTCCACATTAAAATCATTCATAGTCTCTCTTGAGGTAGAGTAATTCCTTGTAGGATTCTTTGATTGCTTCTGCTTAAGTCAATCTCTCTCATATGAATCTATTTCTTTATGTCTCTATAGCATGGCAGCAGTCATATCCTCTTCTCCATTGTAAAGCCATGTATTATCATCATCCGGTGGAAGGTCCAAACCCACAAAATCGGATGAGGAATGGGGCAAGGACAAAATTTCATCAATGCATTCAACCGGAGCATGAATTACTTTGTTGAAACAAAAGAAAAACATCATATCAAAATCAAATAAGAAAACTTATCTTTCATACCTACTCCTTCGAAAGTGAAAACAAGTACTTGTTGTAATGGCCATGCACCAAAGAACAGAGTCTATTTCTTAAATCGTATACTAAATATGAAAAGAATAAGTTGTACATATCCTTCAAAAAAAAGACAACTCTCCAAGAACACAATCAATCTCCAAAAAAATAGGTTAATAAAAGATTGGAAAATTTAACTAGCAGGTTTCAGTGCTCAAGTTTCCAATTTTAAGCCTTTTGCACCTACTGAAGTATATATCTTTCATTATATCAAAAACAACAGCAAAAACCTTAATCTTGCAAGGCATCATTTAGAAATTGGTTTGTTTAACTGTCATTTTCCAATGACTACATTCAAATTTCAACATTGAACATTTATTTAAAACTACACTAAATAATTTCCTTTCATGTTAAAAATAGATTCATGATAAGTAAATAAGAAGTCATAGTGCATACTATCTTTATCCCTATAGTGAATTGCCTGAATTTGTTTTGGATCAACAAATAAACAAAAAATGTTTTTTCCTTTGAAGGTTTTCCACGAAACGTACTTTTATATGTTTCACAAAGTAAGAAATTGTCTACTCCATTAAACATACTTTTCTATGTTTCACAAAGAAATTGAGTGCTTCACATTGGTCACTATCACAATAAACCAAGCATAATAGGAAATACAGCCATCTTCAAGAACCTTAGGGAATGAATTACGCTTCCCTATCTCGAAGAAGTATACAAAATATCAATCACAAACTCCATTTTGGTCGTGTAGTTTTAATTGAAATTGGATCATTACTAAGTTTATCAACTATTTGATTGGAATCTCTAATCATGACTACTAACATAGGAGAGTAAGTGAACATCTTTGATCACACCTTGCTATTTTGCAAACTGAACACGGCCATGATTTGTCATACATCAATAAAAAATGTAGATTTAATTCACATCATAAGACAACCACACACTTTGACAGACTTAACTCAAGACCTCGGGAGGTTAGAGTTAAATACAACGTTTCATAACATAACCATGTGAACATCATTAAGGGAGAAGGTTCCAAAACTAAATAATCTCCTGCAAAGGCTAACCAACCTAGAGACTGTTGAAGATTTTATCTTGTTTGCTTTGTCCTGAATCCTGATATGGCAGATGCACTATTGGTTTGCATTTTATAACCATTTTAATTTGACCTTATTTGTCCTGTTCTGATATGAAAGAGCTGATATCATTTTGCTTTTCATATTAGTTTCAATTTTTTGTGTGCAATGGGAAAAAGCCATGATGCTCTTTATTTCCAGCCACAACACAATTGCTTTAGCGCAGAAGGCTTTCTCAGTTTCAATTTTCCTACTGGTGTGTGTGATGTTGTTTGCAAGGCATTGGAAATAACCTTTTTCTACCACTCCCATGCCATTGCTGACTTGTTGTGGCCCATCAAGGGTGCTCTTGTTGGCTGGGGTCTGTTGGACTTCAGTGGTCTCAGGTCTACATATCCTGTGGGGGTTTCGTGTTTCCCCTCACACCCTTTCAGCATTTTATAGGTAATATAGGTTATTTGTGCTTCCTGACCAGACATATGTCACTCCTTCGCATGATGCCTGAAAAGTTACAAAGGAATAGTTCGATTTATGTTTCACTGCCAGGCTCATGTTGCACTCTTGCATGAAGGCATGTATCTTCATTAAGGGGTGGAATTTGATTGTGTTTGTACAACAATGTTTTGTAAATCACAGGATTCACTAGCTCATAGGTAGCATGTTTAGTACTTAGTCCCAACGTCACCTGCCCTTTATATGTTTCTATGGCAAAAGCCTTTGTGCTATCCACCCTTTTTGCATAACATTCTCATTGTACTCATATATTTTTATCGACAGAACCTGGAGGCACACATGTATGTGTGTTTGGCCTCCCTCCTATAGACACAAATTGAATTTAACATCCCCCATGCTAACAATATTAGAGAAGCATGCATACAATTTTGAATTTGATTACAAGAACGTATGTTACTTTGTACATCAAGCTCTAGACTAGTGGAAAATTAAAGAAGTTTTTGTGACAATGACACGGTTTCAAATCCTAACAGGCATGCTCCTGAGTCCTCCCTTGCATGAGGTTTTCCAGGTGTGGCTCTTGAATATATTGAATAATATTGACATATTCAGATTATGGTATGGTCCTCGCAAGGTACTAGTTCTTCAGTCAAATGTGTTGAGGGTGGGTAGAGCTTCTTACCAGGTTTACCATCCATGTAAAAATAATAGGTTCCCGTTTACAAATAAATAAAGGAATTATTTAACCTACCGACATATTATGGTATGGTGCTGGAAAGGTACCAGTTCTTCGCTCAAATGGGTGGGTAGATATTCTTTCCAGGTTTACCATCCATGTAGAAAAAATAGGTTTCTAGTTATAGAATAAATAAAAGAATTTCTTTTGTTTATGAACTATTCTCACTGTTGATAATGCGTACTTAAATTGAGGTGGTAGTGCATCATATGGATCATCCGTGTCATGTGAAAAAAAATTAGGCTTACCTGACTCTGGAGAAGAGTGTGGTATTTCTATAATAGTTCAATGCTTCATCCATGAGCTTTTTATGCTCCTTCAATCCTTCAAGAAGACCCCTAAAATAACCCCTGTTCTCTAAGCTTCTCCTAAATGCCTCCCATCCAATGTCTCTACTCCTTGTTGCTTCTAGTGTCGAGCTTTGGACTCCAGCAACCCATGAGCCACTCAATCCGATTTTTGGATTTTCCGTTTCGAACTAATAATGTGATTGTTGTTGATACATCATCATCCACAACTTATCTTCATACCCATTTCCTCCTCCTTCTAATTTGGAGATGATAGAGGCAGCATCTGATAGCAACGTGATGCCTGAAAGGTTTGTTGCATGAGCTGAGCGTACATGGCCCTTGAAATCCTCACAGAGACATCCACCATCTCCTTATTGCCCAAAAACTTCTCCATCCAAGACATCGCCTTCAAGGAATCCACGTCCTGGTCATAAAAGGCCTCCACCACCTTAGAAATCAAGTGTGCCTCGTGCTTCAGAAAATTAGCCATGCTCAGAGGAACTCGAACCCTGAACCTATACATGTTAACCCTAGATTTATCGGGATAACCCTTAATACAAATGTTTATAGCGTTCTGAATAGAATCACTAGCTATGGTTTGCAGAAACCACTGGTGAGAGCCCGCAAGGAATCCCATACTAAGGGTTTCACTGATAAATGGTAAAGGACTACAAAGGAGTCTCGTACTAAGGGTTTCACTCGTGAGATCCCACAAGGCATCCCATACTGAGTTTAAAGTGATTGATCTATTTGTCTGTGGACCTATATTAGTTATCCGGGTCTCTTTACTTTCTCCAATCTTTTCCTCACCTACAAATGGACTACAAGGTTGTTTGTGGGAAGGAGGATGGCCTACCAAGTATTGAGAGTAGAGCAATGTTTAGAAGGAGCCTCTAACATCGTCTCTTGGAAAGGGAGGATCATGATATTATTGGAGGATAATAGGTGGGGAGATTGTATCAAAGACACAATTCCACCACAGCAAGATCCCCAACAGTTGGCCCATCATAATAAGAATGACATCAGGGCCAATTTGATAAAATTAAATTTTGATAAATATTGGTTTTTATCAAGGAAAAAGTTTTGGATTCCCCTAAAAATCCGCACTTGTTATGTGTATTGCAAATGTGGATTTCAAAATCAGAATATGATGAGTCTGGCCCCTCAATTGTTCACAGGAAGTGCTTCTAGAATTTTGGACATTTGGTACTTCTATCTAGGAGGAGAACTGAATGCATATGCCATGGTAGTTTTAGGTTTGATGGAGGACTAGCATTCTAAAGAGAGGATTTCTGTGTTTATTTTTGCACTAACTATCCCGAGTCAGTTTTGGGGCTTGGGTTGTGAATTGTGTTGGATTCATGAAATATTTTGTGCCTATGCTAAAGGATTGCATTGGAATCCTTACATTGGAAAATTCAAGTTGTGCTAGTATTTTCCACCCTATTGTGCTTGATTCATTATATTTTCTTACACATATTCATATGGATTGGAAAATATTCAGCATGTGTGAAATATCTCTGCATGATTGTGATCATTGTAAGAGGATGAGTTGTTACCATGTTGTTGAAAACTTGTTGCATGTTTTGTTTTCAATTTCTTCACAAGATTGTAGCTTTAAACATAGTATTTACTTCTCACATCATAATATTCCTAAAAATGACTTCTCAAACTCTGTTTAATCAAATAAATGCATCCCAACTAAATGGGTGCATAGTCATTATCTCGAATTCATTTGTTATCACTTTGAAAGATTGGCACAAAAAACTTAATGAAAAGATGGGTCATTTTAGATACATCTTAAGAGAAGAAGCAATGGATTCAATAGCCATGAGATAAAATCAAAATAAACAGGATCTTGTGAATCGTTGAAAGGCTAGACACACCACTAAATCTAATAAACTGCCGATATAGATTGGTGATAAGTACCTTGTTCCACTGTAATTGCTATTTCATTTGGTAACCCGCGACCATTAATGTGAAGAACATCAGGATTACCAATAGATCTGTGCACATCAAGTGTTCTTCTAAGGATCTGCCAAAAGATAGAATATAGTCAGAGAATGATGCATTGCAAGAGAACATTCGAGTGGACAGGCTAAAGTTGAACATAGCAAGACTCCTTAATTCCAAGAGATGTACATGTTTTAGGGATGGATTAATAACTTACTGAAATGTTGGTTGTGTGCCAGTCACCTATAAGAAGAGTTATATCACCATCAGGCTAAGGGAATGGAACAAGGATTAGGGCCCTGCAAACTACACTTAGTCCTCCAAAGCCCCCTGCAGCTTTCTGCAGATACAATGATGGAAGTAATAGTAGCTACCTATTTCGTCCTTCACTTGGAACTTGTACATAAAATTATTTCCTGGCGGTATGGGGCAGCTTGTGCTAGGTACTCCATCTTGCCACGAATCTCTCCATTATCCAGTGGTCTATAATATTCTATAACAGTTAGGTCCTCACTAAGAATGTGCATGTATTGTTTGATGTGTTCTACAGAAACAATGTAGTTCACAAATGTAAATTGGTTTTGTATACTTTCAGCAAACGATCTGTTCATTAATGATAGACCGTAAAAGAAGGCCATCCCAACGAAACCTACACCAGTTCAAATTGTTAGGAATGATCATCTTATACATAAAAACATTCAGTAACAACAGAAATCACCCACAGTTGACAATTAGTTTCATTGTTCATACCAGGATTGAAGCTACCCTGTGGGAGTAGAACCATAGCAAGAGCAGAGGAGCAAAGAACAGTTGCATTTAGCACCTTTAGACGCTAAATCAACCATTTAGTGGCTCAGAAACTGTGGAAAAGGGGCTTGAATTTTTGTCAATAAAGTCTAAGTTCTTCTTCAAGAATTGATCCTCAACCCTGAAAGCCCTAATGGTCATTTCTCTTACTATGGACTCACCAAAATGATCTTCAATGGGTTATTTCGTTGCACCATTTAGTCTCATCAGTTCTTTAGCAGAAGCAAAATAGTCTTCTCAAATACCACTGCGTTGTCTCCTGAATTGTGCATCATCGCCGGCATGTCATTCCCTGCATTGTTTCCGCCACTCTCCATAGACATAGTGGGTTGAATTTTTTAATGTGATTGCGGCTTCAGAAAAGGCACGAATTAGGGCATGAGTTTATAAATTCTTTGGCAGAAGTAAAATAGTCTCCTCAATACGGCTGTGTTGTCTCCTGAATTGTGCATCATGGGTGCATCGTGGGCATGCCAATATTACCCTCATTCTTCCCGCTTCCCGCCACTCTCCTGAATTTTTGAATGTGATTGCGGTTTCATAAGGCACAAATTAGGGCGTGACTTCGAAAGCTATTAAACTCTATTTCTAATGGCGGGACTCTCTTTGTGTTAGTGGCTTTGAAAAATAATGTCCACGGTCTTTATTTTTCCTATTTTCAAATATGGGTATCAGTTATTGTTTATTTTGAACAAAATTTGAATGTGTGTTTTATTTTAGCGATATGGAAAAATAAAACTTTTATGTGTAAAAAAGGACAATCAATATATGTTTATATATATATATATATATATATATATATATATATATATATATATATATATATAAGGAAGAGGTAAAATTTATAGTAGAAAAAATTCTACAATAAGGAGTTTTTTAAGAGAATTTTGTGGAGAAATTTTAATAAGAGAAGTAATAATTTAGGGTAAAAAGGATTATTAAGGGAAAAAGAGTAATAGGTTGGTTGGCTTAATTGGTTATTATCAATATTGTAGTATTTGTTTAGTTCTTTATTTCCCCTATCTAGGTTCAAATTTTTGCTGAGACATTTGTCTTATATTTATAACACTGTAAGTCTAGAAACGACATAGAAGCCTCCAAGGAGTAGGACCACCACACAAGTACTGTATCTCCAAATGTCTTGACCATTCTTAATAAATCACAAGTTATTAGTGTATATTAGCAGTGTATTGGATATACTTTTGGGTTATAGTGGCAATCATTCCATTTCATCTCAATTGTACCTCAAAACACTTTGATTAATTACCAGTGTTGGGTTTCTCTATAAAATTTTCCTAGAAGTGAAAAAGAACATGACTTTCATTAATCTAGAAGGGTAGTTTCCCCAATGAGTGTGACCACCCCACAAGTGTATTTAGAGATGTCTTGACCCTTACTAAATCATATGTTATTACTATAGACTTACAACATATTGAATATACTCTTGGGTTGCAAATTAATGGAAATCATTTCAGTCCATCTCAAGTGTAGCTCAAGTCACTCTAATGAGTTGTCGATCTCAAGTTTCTCCATAAATTTTTCCTTGAAATAAAAAAAGAGCATGTCTTTCAATCTTTAATTGGATGAAATACATATCATCCTTGTGAAGACTTTCTTTACTTCATTAAGTAAGGGTTGATAACTATCTTTTTGGTTTCATTGGTTTCATCAAAGAATTAACATTTTATTCATCAACTCTTGACAATGAGAGGATGAATTCTAGTGTGAATTATCACGTGTGTGTTAATGTTATTTTTTCAATTGTAGCTTTAACCTCCACGGTTAATTTCGTTTAAGTCCTTTAGGTAGTCATCAATCACTTAATCGGTGCCATGTGCACCAGTAGAAAATGATAAAATTAGTGACTAGGTGACTAAAAACGTTAGTCACTACAATTATTCCAAGTAAATTACTACTAAATTTGAGCAATTTTAAGTGACCAAACTAAAAATGACTAACTTAAATGACTAATTAGTCATTTAAGTTAGTCGTTTTTAGTTTAGTCACTTATTATCTAGTCGTATATTTTGTCCCTATACTAAATTAGTCATTTAAGTTAGTCATTTTTAGTTCGGTCACTTAAAATTGCTCAAATTTAGTAGTAATTCACTTGAAATAATTGTGGTGACTAACTTTTTTAGTCACCTAGTCACTAATTTCATCATTTTTTACTAGTGTAGCACAGGCCAGCGCAACGCAGTTGGTCCCGGAACATATCCCATTCATCAGCAACAGATCCGTCAAGACCAAGTTGATCAACAGATTTAAAAATTGGCGCACCATAAGACCAATGGTGAATAACCTGTGAGTAATACATGATGCCACGTTGAGTCAAAGCATGTAGTAGACGTTGGGATGGAGCTGTAAGTGGCATCAACAGAAGAAAGTTGAGCGACCCAATGGGGATACTACTCCCATCATGAAAATGCCAGCTTAATCGAGGAGAGATGTGCACCATAATCATTTTAAAACTGCGCCAAATGCAAGAGATGTTGCGAGGAAATGAGAAATTATTACCATTGATCAATAATAAAGCATCACCATGAAAATATTTGGCTCTATTAATGTCGTTCCAAAGACCGGTACTCTTAACATCTCGCCAGAATGACTTGGTTAATAGAGCACTATTGAAAGCACGAGAAGACAGAATGCCCCAACCATCCAAGTCCTTGGGCTTGCTGACAGCAGACAAGCTACATAGATGATATTTCCTATCCATGTTAACCCCTCCCCAAAG
Organism: Pinus albicaulis; assembly: GCA_034641835.2. Lineage (NCBI taxonomy): Eukaryota > Viridiplantae > Streptophyta > Pinopsida > Pinales > Pinaceae > Pinus > Pinus albicaulis. The sequence continues at coordinate 722,600,458 of CM076581.1, forward strand.
AAATTGTGAGATGATACTGTTAATCTTAGAGATGACATCAGCCGGGAGATAGAAAAGATGACCCAAAAACACTATCATTTGTGATAAAAAAGAATGGATCATAATAAGCCGACCACCCATAGTCAGCCATCGATGGGTCCAACGGTGAATCCGAGCCCGGAATCTGTCAATGATCCAATTCCAGTCGCTGTTTTTGTATCCACAGGGTTTAATAACATAACCCAAGTATTTGAAACCCATTGTGATCGGGTGAATTCCTACACCCAAAAACTCTGCAATGAAGTTGACCTCCTGTATATCCCCAAATTCGTATAAAAGAAAAGACTTACTGCAATTGATACGCAGCCCCGTAGTAGTTTAAAAACGACTAAATGTGATATGAATGAAGAACCAATGGTTCCTTATCAGGTAGCCAAACAGCAATAAGTCATCAACAAAAAGAGAATGTGATGTAGAGACGTTGTTAGAGAAAGAAAAACCTTGAATATAACCCTTCTGTTCTGCAGCATGCAATAACTTACTGAACCTGTCCATGACAAGGATGAAGATGAGAGGGGAAAGGGCACACCCCTGACGTAAACCCCTACCAGCTTCGAAGAAACGAGATGGAAAACCATTGACCATAACAGCATATCGAACATTTGACACACATGACATGATCCAGCAAATGATGCGAAAGGGGAGACCAATCTTGAGCAATAAGACCCGGATGAAGGACCAGTCCACAGAGTCATAGGCCTTGTGTAAATCCACCTTCATTACCAGGCCTTATTGCTTGTCCGTATGCATGGAGTGAAGTACTTCTTGAGATATTGCAATAGCGTCATGTATAGATCTACCATTAAGAAAATCGTATTGCTCCACAGAGATATTGGCAGATAAGACAACTTTTATACGAGTGGCAATAATCTTAGAGGTAACTTTGTAAATAAGATTACAGAGAGCAATAGGTCTGAAATCAGAAAAAGACTGAGGATCTGAGACCTTAGGAATGAGAGCTATGAATTTTGAGTTCAAATTTGCAGGCATAATACCCCTTCTGCAGAATAACTCCATCATATCAGTAAGTTCAGCCCCCAGTAGATCAAAGAAATATATGAAAAATTCCGCAGGCCACCCATCTGGCCCCGGACATTTATCATGGGGAAAAGATTTCAGGACCTTTAGAACTTCATTCCCAGAAATACATTGATCAATTAATTCAACATCCTCATCATTAAAAAATCTGGAAAAATGATCGAGAACCCAAGATTGATTCTTGGCATTAATCGACTGGTCAGTCTTGTAGAAGTTAGAAAAATATGCAACAGCTTCATCTTGAATTTCAGATGTAGAATAAGCAAAACTATCGTCATTCTTTTTGATGCGCCATATGGCATTCCTTTCACACCGAGCATTTGTAGTTTTGTGAAAAAAGTGTGTATTGAGATCGCCCTCCCTTAGCCAAGTAACTCTACTCTTCAACCGCCAAGTCACCTCCTCAATCCTCAATATTTCCTGCTTCCTTGAACCAAGATCATTCAACAGGCGTAATTCGGCATCGCCAGGACATGAGATTGAAAAGGAAGAATATAACTCCGACATCTTCAATGAAATCTCCTGATATTCTTTCCTGAGAGCAGCGTTTTTCCTGAACTCCCATTCCTTGGATGCCTTCTTAATCTTCTGGAGCTTGAAATGAAGCCGATCCCAATCCATGAGACCATCATCAGTAATTTCTTGATGCCATACTCTGATAACCATATTTGTATAATCTTCATCCTCCAGCCAGATTCTGTTAAACTTAAATGGCCTTCCTTTAGTTGGGACATTAAATTTCCAAGAAAGTTTAATAGGCGTATGGTCAGAAATGTCCGAGACAACCACATCAGATCGCAGCAGCCCCCATTTGTCTACGAGATTAACATGGACCAAAGCCTGATCCAATCTCTTACTAATATAGTGTACACCGGCCCGCTTGTTCGTCCAGGTCGGCATAAGAGGTGGCGGCCGAATATCAACCAAGTGTAGAGCAAAAAACATATCACATAAAAAGGAGGAAAGTGGGTCCAATCTGATAGAATTACCCCAAACTTTGTCAGAGCTCAGAGTGGAATTGAAATCCCCCATCAAGATTAAGTTGTGCAGTGTAAGAATACCTGAATCAACCATTCTTTGCCAAAAGGCCTATCTATTGCAATAGGGGGCATAAATGTTGATAATATTGACTGATTCTTCCATACCTCTGAGTTGTCCAGAAAGCAATATACCCCCGAAGAATTTATACGCCTTAAAAGATGCGAAGTCAGGGTTCCAGATAGCGATCAAACCCCCGGAGAGTCCAACGGCATCTACAGCAACAATGTTCCATCTAGAATTAAAACTTAGAAACATCTTGATAGCCCGCGCCCTAACGCACATGGTTTCTTGTCCCAAAAAAATGATCGGATTTGCAGTATACAAAATATCCCTCAGGCAATGTGCTTTGGAGGCATTGCCCAACCCCCTTATATTCATAGATAAGATATGATTCATGTAGAATCCGGCTCCGGGAGGCTTGCTCTAAGCGCCCGAGGACTGTCCCTTATGCTTTCACTAAGAGAAATCGGAATATCGGTGAGATTGTCATCATTCTCCAAGAAAAGGGAAATGGCTTTGAATTTACCCCTAGAGTACTTATTGACCGACTTTGAGTTGCGCTTTGTGGAAGGATTGGCTGAATGAAGGTGTGATGGTCTTGATTCTATGGATGGAGGTGGTCTATCAAAAACAGTGAGGGCAGCAAGGTCGATGTTGGGGTTAGCAAGAATGGATTCAAGATCGCTGCCGACAGAATTCCTAGGGGATTCTGGAAGGTTGATGGGATGATAGGATTCGGTTGGAATTTCAAGAGTCGTATGGGGACCGAGAGATGAATTAGTAGGTAGGGTAGACGACTCCCCTAGGTAGAAGTTTGTGGAAGGACAAAGAGGGGTGTCATTACATGACGGGATATGACACCCACCAGAAGGCGAATTATCAAGAGGACTGTCGTCTAAAATATTCATTGAGTGTGTGATGGTCACTTCTTCATCAGTGATATCCTGTGATGTTTTTTGAGTAGAAATAGGAGGTAAGATATTCCCAGGGCCCATAGGCATAGATGAGCGAAGAAAAGAGAAATCCTCAGGCAGCTCGTGATTGGATTCAGGATCCAACACCCGAACGTTGTTAAGTATCCCATCAGCCTGATCTTGAGCAGTGACATAAACATCTTCATCAGAGTTGATGGGGTTGAGATTACCTGAATTCAGCTCACCAGAAGTGCCAGATGCAGCATTTGTCCGCCGTCCATCAGCCACAGCAGCAGTTGCACCACCAGAACAGACCATGCGCAAATGGAAAGGACAATTCTCCCTAAGGTGTCCAGTGTGATGACAGATTAAGCATCGGAAAGGGATGCCCCATAAATCTATTCGCTGCCGATGCCTCCTGTTACCCCAAACCAGATCAATATCACCAGGAAGGCCACCAGAGTATTCAAGCTCGACCAGAATCCACGCAACTCGCTTATCATTGGAGCCCAGAATGCTTGGGTCAATGTATTTCGTGGATCCAATAGAGTCACCTATAGCCCGAAGGGCTTTTAGGGTCCAATATTCCAATAGAAGGCCCGAGAGCTTTACCCAAATAACACGATTGCAGGGGGGCTCCATAACTGGATTAAAACCAAGATACCAGGGGATTAACTGCATAAAGCTCCTGCCAGGCACCCAAGTCCAGCTCATGATCTTGTGAACATCTTTGACATCTAAAAAATGTATTCTGAACCACCTGTTGATGAGTGAACTCACCACTGGAGTGTAACCAATAATCGGGTTCCAGTGTTTCCTGATCCAATTTGACGTATCAAAATCACTGTTATTCGGAAACATCCACCTTCCGATGACCTCCCGCTTCTGCAAACTAACAACCCTTCCACAGAGATCGTTGTAGTCTAAGATCACTTCCTTAACTTCCATTTTATGTTTAAAACATGAGTTCTTCTTCTTGCGTCGACGACAACGCTTCTGTTTGTTATGAATACCAGAGCCACTGGATGCCTGAGAGAATGAGCTTTGTAAAACCTGTTTAACAATTATTGTGTAAACTTCGTCCCGCCCTGTAGTATTTGAGAAAGCATTAGTATCTGATTCTGGATGCTTCACCCGATAAGCAGGAACTTTGGATGAGGTGTCTATTGTACTCGCCATGAGGGCAACAGCTAGACAAATAACGTCTAGTTTCCACTGATAACAATCAGGGCCGTCACTACAATACAACTGCACAGTAGAGGATGTGATAGTAAAGATAGATACGACAGCGTGGAGGATGGGATCAATTACCCAAGATTAGCCTGTCAGCAAATCGAGGGAGTAGATATGATGGAAAACTGGTATCATAAAGGACCTCGAACTTAATATTCAAAAGAAAATCACACAGAAGATAACCCCGGATATGTAAAAAGAAAGGTTGGGTGATTGGTAGGGAATGATGCCACTAGCCGTCAGAGCAGATATAGCCAGTAGAAAATGTCAGAGCAAACGCGAGAGAATTAAAACAAGTCAGATGAAAGTAATGGTGCCAGTTCAGAAATCAAATTGGAATTTGTTTTAGTATCCCCGATCCACCAAACCCCATCATTTGAGATCCCCGGTTGTCAGTAATAATGCCTAGACAGAAAGAATGTATGCTTATTCTAATCACGGCCAAAGATAGACATGAACTAGGATGACCTCAGAACATCATGACAACAATGCCGAAACCCAAAATGAAATTAATAGACCCAAAGAAGGACGCATCTTACAATCCTAAACAGATATGCATTGAAGAGGTTAGGAGAAAAACGACAGTGTGAGCACCTCGGGATCAATGCCACGACAGGAGATTTAAATTTGCTCGGAAAAAGAAACAAAAGTTCAGGTAAAGAAAACACCGATGACCGGAAAAACCAGAGCCATGGCCATCAGTCTATAGGTGACAACAACAACAACACAGACAGCCAGGAACAGTCCACCATCTCTTGCGAATTCTAATGCTCACACTCTTGCATGGGCGTGAGACAATAAAAGAATCCATCCACTTATGCCACAAAGTATACCATATGTTGTAAATATCATAACCAGACGATGCAGATACAGAAGAGAAAGTCTGTGAGGATGACGATATATTTGACTCACCATCATCGTGGACAACCATTTGACTTATGAGTGTGATAAATAGATCTAAGAATAAACAATGTAACCACAAACATGAAGATGGTTAAACCAATCTCGACTGCTTCTGAGAAACACATATAATCGGATGTTGACATCTTAGAATCTCATCCTAATTATAAAAAGCCATCATCGAAAGGGCCTATAAAATTCCAAAACATAACCAAGTTCGACAACCAACCAATTGGGCACCCGACATCCCTGTGAGGTACAGGAAAGATGATAAACTAGTGATGAAGCTAAACGATAATCATCACATCAGAATAAGAATGACAAACGACGGTAGAGGATACAACACCACACAGAAGCCAGCAAAAAAGAGATGTTCTAAACCTGGACAGCGGAGAGAGCTTCCATTAAAGAGTAAAGAGCATCAGGACAAAAGCCAAAGAACACCCACACCACAAAACCAGCAAGAAAGAATTATTCTCAACCAGGTTGTGCAGACAGATTCTTTCAATGGCTTACATATTATTCATTCAATCCAATACTCTGAAACCCACCATCATCCTCTAGCGTCGATGCCATCATAAGAAAGGTATTACCTCTATGCTGCAGGCCGCCCTATCCGGTGTGAAAATTCAAACCCATTGGTAGAATCTGATAAATGCGGCTCCAATATGACCCCTAGTCTCTAGTTTTGTTTGGGAAAATTCTTGATTAGGTGATATTTTAGAAATTGATTAGCACCGATGGAGGTCTACAAATATGAAGATGTAATGAGATTCACAGTTAGATGCAAGGTATTCTCAATTAAATGTTTCTCACCTTTTTTTTTCTTCGCTGCAGGAATTCATTCGTAATTCTAGAGGAGTGCAATTGCCTTTATTGACAACTCCAATGGGTTTAGTTTTCCTATGCCATGGTAGGGCCAAAGGACAGTTTTATTTTTATTTTTGGGTATTGTTTTTCCTTTTTCTTTGTTCAAATCTAAAGTATTTTCCATGTTGTATTGATAACCATGATAGAATTTCAGGGTATGGATGACTAGAGTATCTACGACAGGGCTCTTCGCAAGGCGAAGTTTCTGATTGGTATGGGCTCCGCGGTTTTAATGATGGTTTAAACTAGGCGAAATTAGATAAGCGGAACTTGCGTCTAGAACGGATTCACCGTCGCTTGAAACCCTCCTCCGTCGACATTAGACGCTTTAAATTTGGTGTCGATTTGCATAGATTTGTTTTCATATTGTGTTCATTTGATCACTTGGAGCCTGTCCAGTTGAGGTGAGTCTTTTTCCCGAAATAGTTGTTCGATTATATTAGTGATTGTCGGAAATTAGTATGCTTTCTGAAGCGGTTTCAGGGTATATATATTATATGATTTTAATGTCGTACAACAATTTATTTTTTATATAATACATATTTAAAATGAAATATTTCAAATGTGTATTGTACATTTAACTCGAGGGAAAATGGTAATTTTTCGTGGAAATATTATCTACTATTTTTCAAAATATTAATGTTCTAGCTATCTCCATCAAAGATACATAGAGTGTTTCATGTCATCGAATTGACACTGTTTAGGTTTTATTTCTTTAAAGGTAGATTTAGGTTATAATTACTTCAAGATTTTAAAAATATTATATGTTTGATTATGTTAGATTTATAAAAAAATTAAGTTAAATAAAAGTAACATATATTGAGTCAGCTTGTATGACCCTTTTTGTGTTAATGACTCTTTTGTTGATGCCTATGGCGTATATCCACCACATTTATTTATGTGATTGTGCTAGTATATATTATAATATAAGAAAAATATATCATATTAGAGTTAATAATATTATATTAATCCTAAATTACTAAATTTAATATTGACATTAAATATATTAATATTATTTTTTATATTAATATCATTTCATCATTTAACTTAATAATAATAATAATAATATTCCTTTAATATTAATATTAAATTTAATAATGTTTTTACATGACATTATAACAAAAAATTTAATAAGATTTGGAATTTTAAAATGAGGCAAAAATTGAATTTTAGATTATTCAATTTTTTCTATAGAGGCTCGATTAAGCTACATAGTTCGATTGAGCCATAATGCTCGATTGAGCTATGTAGCTCGATCGAGCCTTTGTTAACCACGTAAATGGCTCAATAGAGGGTTTACGAAACCTTCGATCAAGCTATTTAAATTTGAAATTTAGGCTCTCGATTAAGTGCTTTAAGCATTGGATCGAGCCTCTTAAGTCCTAAAATCAACAATTTCAGCACCCTTCTACAAAATTTTCTACAACTCCACTTGGTACCCTAGCGGACTTAGGGATAAATTTTTCCTTAGGTGGCAAAGTTGATCACGTTGGATTCATGAAGGAATCCAGTATCCAATGGCATATGAGTTTGAAATTTTCGAATTCAGATGATATTTTTCATCTAATTTTTTTTAAATATAATGTTTGAATTTTTTTTGAATTGTTTTAAATAGGTTGAATAAAAAATCAATATCGTAAAATATACACAACAAAAAATTTCAAAAAATACCACTATATTCGTTTACGAATCCTCTTCAAAATGATATTTTTAGTTTTTAAATTTATTTAAATAGTTGAAAAAAACCTTACATGAACAAATTTGTCTGCAAAATGCAATTGAAATATTACTTGGCCAACTTCGAAAATAAAGTTGCATTAAAAAAATTTGATATGAAAAATTTTTCTCTCTCCATGCAGATCATATATATATATATTAAAAATTACACATTTTATACTAAGTTATGCTAAGTGAACACACACATAGCTCTTAATATGTGTGAAAATTTGCAAGAAAAAACATTTCATTTAATGGAAAATTGACATATTATACGACACTATATATTTTTGCAAAAAATATCATTATGACAACAACATAATTCTCTAGAATTTTTCTTTTTACTCTGAATCAAAATTCACAATGCTTATATGAATTTTGAGTGCTTCAATATGATAAAGAGGAAAAACGTAAAATTTCATCCCTAAATTTGGCCTAAAAGTGTAACTCATCTTCATGCTTTCACCTTGATGTATTTTTCCATGTACTTGATTTTATTTTTAATGATATGAATGAAGCGACCTCCCCACTGTTGAAGCAGGGCCTCGAGACGTAGTCCACACTAGATGAACTCTATTATCAAACTTTTGTGTGCATTGTCTTGTGATCTCCTTTATGTCGCTTCTTCTTTAAGTATTTGTTCATACAGTTTTTACATACTCTTTCATGCAATTCTGCTAACATCAACCGAAGAAAAGATCTTGGATAATGATGGTATATCAAAGATTCTGGATTATTTAAAATAGTTTACTCATGAATTAAATTGACCAAATCAAATGCATTAACACCTTCCACTATATCGACCACATCAACACAAAGGGTGGTCCAAACTCCTGGAGCACCATGCTGGCATCAATTGTCTTCTGATCACATACTTGTCTTCTGATCACATACTTGATAGCAGTGACCAATTATAACACTCCTACAAATTAGACATTAGAACTAAGGAAACTTTGTGTCTTACTCTTGTAACTCATGCACGAATGTTGCATCAATTTAAGCCAACAATAATCTTCTTGTAGAACGAGCTCCCCCTAAACATGTGCTAGGTCTTCAATCAACTTTGAAGGTTGTTTTTCAAATGTATTTTTTGTTGTTCTTCGTGATTCCTTGCAACATACAAGAGACTACTCAACAAACTATAGGCTTCTCACCAAGATATATATATATATATATATATATATATATATATATATAGTTTGTGTGGGCCTAATGGTTATGAATGTGTGATTCCTTGTAATAAGTCACATGTTAAAATCTAGATGGAATGCCTATAATTTTAGAACACAAATGCAAGTGACTTGATAATAACAAAAATAATCACAAATCCCCATTTATAAATGCGAGTACATTAAATCACAACCTTTAACTTAAATAAATCTAATAATAATCATTCATTAAACATGGATATATTTTTTAATTAAATCTTGAATATGAATGTAATATTTGTTAAAATAATGTGGCATTCTTTTATGTCTATCCAACATAGACATGCTTATTGACATAATGATATTCATGAAAATATTGAATTTGATATATATATATTTTTTAAATACCATGCATTCACTTAGAGATATCATTCATATTGAAATGTAAAAAGCTATTTTTTTTTCAATTACTCATTCTATATTATACATAATTACTCATTCTATATCATACATAATTGATATTGAAATATTTTAATTAAAATAGTTTATTTACAACTCACATTTAAATTTTTTTAACTAATATATATTTTTTTAAATGTTAGAGACCAACTCATATATATATATATATATATATATATATATATATATATATATATATATGAGTTGGTCTCTAACATTTAAATATATATATATGAATAACAAAAGAATTACATCTCTCTCTTACCCAGATATAAAACAATACATATTAATTAGGAGTGAAATGTTTGAAATGGGTTGACTCTAGATTTTGAGATGTGATTTACTGAAAGTTTTCACTCTTACCCAGATATAAAACAATACATATTAATTAAGAGTGAAATGTTTGAAATGGGTTGACTCTAGATTTTGAGATGTGATTTACTGAAAGTTTTCAATCTTAATCATTATAGATCATAATCATTGCGAATCATAAAAATTTGCATTTTCAAATACATATTAATAAGAATAATTTAATTTGAATTATTTTTTTATATAAATTTATTTAAGGTGGATATTGAAGTATTTTATTTATAACCAAAATTAAAGTGATTTTTTGTTATTAATATCTTTTTCAAATAATACTTGTCAACTCCATATTAAGCACTTAAGGAATTACACATCTCTTTATATTGCATTATATAAAGTTTTTTTCTTTACGATAAATTTTGAAACAAGATTAACACATAATTTATTTTTGTTTTATAATGTTATTTCGAATAAATATAATAAATATATTTATAATAAAACTAATAAATATAAAAAAATATTTATATTTATTCATAAAAGAATAGTTTTTTTTTAATCAAATGTCTCGTCTCAAAACACGTGCTTAGTAGCCCAATAAAGTTTGTACACATACCACCTTACTAATAAGATTTTTTCTCACCTTATTAATAAAACTCTTTCTCAATCTGTTGCACTACTAAAACTAAACATATCATTTAAAAAAAAAAAAATTAAACCTTTTTATATACATTTTTTTTAAAATTATTATTTCTTAAATTGAAGTCTAAAAACACTTTTTAAGTTTTTGAACTTGTTCATAAAAAAGGATATTCGTGTTCCTAAGTTCCCAAAAACACAAGCGACAAAAATAAATTTAAAAAATACTAAAATAATTCTGGCACATCCATGATAAAAAGAGTTTTTAAATTCTTAATTGTCTTATAAAAATTCTATTAAAATTATGACAATGGTTCAAATAAAAGTATCACAATGGTAAATAAAGGGGAAAAATAATAAATATTGACTACAAAATGAGGGATTCTTGACTAACTTCAGAATTGCCAGAAGATGGATGTTCCTCACATGGAAGAAAAAAAAAAAAAAGCATAAAAGAAGTTTATAGACATAGAGCCATGTGAGCGTGAGTTTATGAACATGTTACATGTTTGTTTAGGGTTATCAAAAGTAGTGCTTTCATGCAGTTTGGTCTTTTCCCTTTTACATTGATAAGATTGGGAACGTTTTTAGAAAAAGACGTAATGTCGGTGCTGCTTGGTTGATGTGTAAGCATTTTCTAATGTGTAAATAATTTATTAAATTATATATATATATATATATATAACTAACAGGCAATTTAAATAAATCATGGTACATGTTTATCATAAATCCCAAATAAAAATAACACATAAGTATAATCTTACAGGGGAGGATTAAAAGCCCTTTAATACATTAGTAAACCTTAACAGTAATGTATAAATAGAAATCCAAAGTTCTCTTTGCACGATAAAATAGGAAAGATGAAACCTTCATTAATCTTCTTTAAATTATTATGTTGCAAATAATGGGAAACAAAGTAATATCATGATTGTTATAAATAAACAGAGGCCCCGGATAAAAGATGACACCTCGTTCCACTACATCGGTTAAGGACAAAGAGTTATTTATGATTACATTAAACGCTAACTTGCACTATTTCCAAAATCAATTCTTCGAACTTTAAATTCATTAAGATGGTCGCATTTATTTAAGAGTTGAAACTTTTTAAGCGAATTAAAAAAAGAAGTGTTTTCATGGTTCATAATTATTAGAGCATTTTTCAAATCAATAAAAACATAAAGTATTTTAATTGTATATATGATTTTTTAGTTGAGATATTTTCAATAAGAAAATGAGATTATATTGTTGTTAAATGTTTTACATTTGCTTATAAAGAGGTGAGTTATAAGTTATTAAATATGATGGGGCATATAGAGGTGAACTTGATTTTCTGACTATATGTTATTAAATGTGGTGAGGCATATACTCTATCATTAGAGTTAAACAAATTTAAATCTAAAGATAAACAATATATGCCCAATCCATTTAATAACATATAGCTCACTAAATAAATTTTACTCTATATAGATTATACAACTCAACATATCAGAAAGCCCAAAAAAACCACCACAAATATATCAAAGCACATACATTTACAATTTGAAGATGTCAAAGGTGCAGGATTGTGCGACAAAACTTAAGTTCACATTGTATGTGCTTTTCCACATGCTTCATATGAGAAGGTTTTCCATAATTAAATCATATTAAACATTTTAATAAATTTCTCTGTCAAAATAAATTAATATTTGTTAATTCTTTTTTATTATTCTTCATGTATTATGGATTTATTTAATCATTTCAGGTGTTTTAATATATAAAAATAAGATTAAAAGAAACATATTCCCAAATATATATCTAAATATATATAGATATTCCAATGCTGACAAAATTTAGTAATTTTATATTAGGATGTAATTTTTTTTATATGTTTTATATTAAATATTAAAATATTTTGTTACTTCCTAAAATGTTTTGTTACTTACTAAATATAAATGTTTTCTGAACTTACATTGTCTAATTTTAAGGTCACAAAAAAAGCTAGACACCAAATTGGTGTATAAGACTCTTTTGTTTGTGGGATCAGGGACCCACCCCAAATTGGTATATGAGACTCCCTCGTTTGTGGGACAAGGGACTCACTTCCACACAAAGATTTGTCTACTAAGTCTACAAAGGCATACATACTCTACCCCCCTCTAGTTTTGAACCTGTGACCTCTTAAGAGGAAACACATGCTTTTAACCATTAAACACACTCAAATGGTATATTATAGAGTAAGCAATTATAAATTTGTGACTTAAGCACTTATTCCTCTTTTAGAATGTTTGCTTGGGTATTACAGTATTTTTAATTTGACATATAATATTAAATTTAGATATGATTAAAAACTATATAATTTCATTAATTTTTTTTTAATAATTATTATAAATGATCAATTTTTTATTAAGGAAAGTGAAAATGTATTCATTTATATATGTATTATTAACTAATTATTTAAAATAATATTATTTTTCAATAACAATAATGCATTAACATTGAAAAAGACTTGAAAAGTTGAATTTCTCCTTATCAATTAACAATAATTTAATTTAAGTGTCTTTCAAGTGATATTATATTCCAATAAAAATAATAAATTAACATTGACTATTTCAAAAGACATTATTTTTAATGAATTATGATCCCAAAAAAAAATTAATAAAAAAATTTAAATAATTGCTTAAGTAACATTTTTGAATTTTACTTCAAATGTAATTATATTTTCGTTTTTTAATTAAAATAAAATAATAAAATTAATTGAATTTTGAATAAAATTATTAACTTTTATAGATTTTAAAATACATTGAAAGCTATGAAAAATTCCAGGTCAAAATCCCAATACCAACAGTTATCCAAAAATATGCGAAGAAAAATACACAATATTTGATCTAGCTCCAAAGGAATATGTATTCGTTCGTTTAAAAAGCAATGTATATACCGTAGTTCATGCCTAAATAAATCGACGTTGCATGAATGCCAGTGTTTGAGCTATTGAAAAGACGCAACCATTCCCAAGTTCTAATATTTACATTGAATTTGGCTTTTAGGGTTTGAATTTGTGCGTCCATTAGCAGATCATTTGATGTAAGCGACCATTCTCGTTGTATCTCCCCTTGCTACAGTTATTCTATTTCGTCTCTGGTACCAGTTTATAAAGAAACCCATTGGTGGAATCTGATAAATGCGGCTCCAATATGACCCCTAGTCTCTAGTTTTGTTTGGGAAAATTCTTGATTAGGTGATATTTTACAAATTGATTAGCACCGATGGAGGTCTACAAATATGAAGAGGTAATGAGATTCACAGTTTTTCAGAAAGAAAAAAACGCTGAATATATTGATAATATATATACAGTACATATTCATATAATCTCCACTGTGTAGAGAAACAGCGAGAAAAACAACCATCATTTGCCCCAGTAAATACTGCTCAGTTTAGAGCAGACTCTAATGAGTGGACAACCTCATGAACGGGTCAAGATCCGACCCGGATACATATACAGACATGTGTGAGAAACAAGAAAATCAAAAGGATCAAAAATCATTCCATCTACCTGATTCATATCAAGAAAGGAAATATAACTGGAATAGGCAGTAGATGTGATTATATGGAAAAATGAGGATGCTCCTGTGATAGCAGATTAGAAATGAAGATAAGATGAAATCAGCCCATATCAGAAGATGATAAAACTTGATAAAGGTACAGGTAATACTTCAATAGGGCTGTCTAAATATGTGGGATCACGCTCGCCTGGATAAAATATCACGCTCGCTTGACACATAAGCCCGCTCGCTTGCCGCAGATACTCGCCCGGGAGGAAGATATGTAGAGATCAAAATTTCCAGCAATGTAAAGGATGCACGAGGCCAGGGAAGGTAGACATGGAGAATTCTGGACCTGTAATTTTTCACGCTCGCCTGATGTAGAAATAAATGAGAGCGAGAAAAACCTTTTGTGAGCATAAATGATAAAGAGAAAATATATAAAGAGTGTGCTGGTGCTGCCAAAACCTGTAGATCCAAAAATAACCAATACCATTCGAATGCAGATAAAAAGGAAATAGAAATATAGTCTTATGGAAGGGGGATGTCGCGGAAGTCCATCTGTTGACCATTTCGGAAGTGTGCAACCTTCAAAGAACCAAACACCTCCAGAAGACCCCTTTTGGATAGGCGGTCAGCTCTGGTATTGTTCTCGCGGTAGATATGGTGAATAGGAGGACAATTTAAACGACACCATAACGCTCTGGTTCTGTCAAACCACCCTTTCAGAAACGGAGAATCCATATGAGCCTCATTTGATACCCAGCCGATCACCAATTTAGAGTCTCCATATATACCAGCAACCTGAATCTGGAGGTCAAGAGCAATGAGCAAGCCACCCCACAATGCCATAATCTCAGCCTTGTTGTTGGATCCTGGACCCCCATTCCAGTGGATGTGAAAACGTTCATGTTCAGAGATCTTTATCCAAGCCCCACAACCGGTGAATTCATTAACAACAGCACCATCAAAGTAAATAGCAGGAATGGAGATAACATGAGGTCTGATTCGACGGGAACCATCGATGATTTCCTGCGATTCACGTGGGGAATCATCCATCCATGACATGATGGTGTAAAAGATTTTATGTATTTGAATGGGGACTTGTTCAAAAATCCGTCTATTTCTAGCCAGCCATATCTCCCAAATGAAGAAGAATGGCAGAGATCGAAATGGACTGCGCAATTTGTCCCATATAATAGCTGTGGACATGAAGTCCACAGGTCGCCATGAGGGATCCGGGAAGAAAAATCTGAAAAGACACCATATGTGAATAACAAAGGGGCAAGAAAAAAAGATGTGAGAGGTCGATTCTTCTGCCACCAAACAAAATACACACCAACTAGGACCATGTTGTCCCCGCCTCCTCAAATTGTCCCACGTGAGAACACGATTCTTCCAAGAAAGCCATCCAAAAATAATGATTTTATTTGGAATTTTCCTTTTCCAAAAAGCTCTAAACGAGCTAGAGTTCTGCATAATGTGGATCGATGCACTGATAGATTGGTATAGATGCAAGGTATTCTCAATTAAATGTTTCTCACCATTTTTTTCTTCGCTGCAGGAATTCATTAGTAATTCTAGAGGAGTGCAATTGCCTTTATTGACAACTCCAATGGGTTTTAGTTTTCCTATGCCATGGTAGGGCCAAAGGACAGTTTTATTTTTATCTTTGGGTATTGTTTTTCCTTTTTCTTTGTTCAAATCTAAAGTATTTTCCATGTTGTATTGATAACCATGATAAAATGTATTGATAACCATGATAAAATTTCAGGGTATCGATGACTTGAGTATCTACGGCAGGCCTCTTGGCAAGGCGAAGTTTCTGATTGGTATGGGCTCCGCGCTTTTAATGATGGTTTAACTAGGCGAAAGTTAGATAAGCGCAGCGGAACTTGCGTGTAGAGACAGAAGTTTTGGTGCAAACGGATCAACGTCGCTTGAAACCCTCCTCCGTCGACATTAGACGCTTTAAATTTGGTTTCGATTTGCATAGATTTGTTTTCATATTGTGTTCAGTTGATCACTTGGAACCTGTTCAGTGTATCAGGACACAACGATAATGAAAGGTGGACAAAATGCATGCAATAGGCTTGAATCTCGAGAAAACTTTAATGTAAAATGATGTAAAATATTTTAATGCTCTCCATAAACATTTAATATGAGAAAATGATTTGACAACAAGTTTTTTGAGCAAATTTTTTGGCCTTGAATGGGAAAATAAGCCAATTAAGACATCAAATATTTTGGAGCTTTTCATTCGTCAACTGGTGAGTCTTTAATAGGATGAGGAAAAGTGGAAAAAAAACATGTACAAGAAAACTTAGGCTAGTTTCAGTGTAAGCATATGATTTTTTTTAATAGCCAATTTGTACCCCAAAGCATTTAGATTACAAGAATCCCTACCAGCCCTTTGGGCAAGGACTAATAAGATTGATAATATATCTAATTGTAAATTGAAATATTAATAATTTGGTTTTTATATGTTTTTAAATTTTTAATATAATAAAATAAAAATTAAATTAATTTTAAAACAACTACAATCAAAATAGTAAAAAAAAAAATTATTTTTATCGTGCCGGCAGGGACTCTTCTAAAACGATAAAAATTCATATTACTAATAATAGAAAATAAAATATTAATTAAATATAAATAAGCATTTCGATTAGAAGAGTCCCTGCCGGCACATTGGGCAAGGAATAATAAGATCAATAATATATCTAATTGTAAATTGAAATATTAATAATTATGTTTTTAAAATTTTAATAAAATAAAATAAAAATTAAATTAATTTTAAATCAACTACAATAAAAATAGTAAAAAAAAAAAAAATTATAATTCAATAAAGATATTATCATATACGAATAATACTTATATGTTAATTTAAAACGATAAAAATTCATATTACTAATAATAGAAAATAAAACATTAATTAAATATAAATATTAACTAAATATAAATAGAGATAGAAATATAAATATATTTATATGTTTTTTTGGTCATATAAGTATCTAATCTTAAGCTCATGGGGCATAGAATAGACAGTGATGGAGTGTACCCTTAAGTCACTCCGTGAAACTCTGTAGGTAAAAATCCAATCATGTTAAGGGTTGGTGTGGCCCTAGATGCTCCTAGGTAGCCACGGGTCAAGCATAATGTAATCTCTGATGAAATCAAATGACAAAAATAAATAAATAAATAAATCTAAGTCTCCAACAATCCATTTTATTAAAAAAAAATAACATTAAATATATGAAATAGAATGATTATATATATATTTCTTTCATTAGATTTCCATAAAAAAAGGATGACAAAATATGTCTCAACGACCCCCTTTTCCTCATTCTTACTAGACTTGCTCGAATTGGGGCCAGAGGATGCCACAAATAAGCTTCTTCATGCATTATTTATGCTAGGCTTAGAAGCCATACATTGATTAAGGGAGACAAAAATATCACAAAAAATAATAACAACATATCAAGGAGCCCCGGATGGGGAGGGAGTACAGGGGGGTTGAAAAATAGCCAACACATTCATGCATATGGAAATCAATATGTTCCACCCAAGCTTCTATATTGTGGAGGTGGTCATTCATTCTATGGTGGCTATGTTAGAGGCTATCCAACTGTTCTGTTATCTTGTTCTACATGTATTGTATATCATTCATATATGCAACCACTTCATTGTGATATTTATACTTATGATCGTGAATGATCTACATATTGACTTGTATACCACTTAGTTTCTCTGTTATGGAATCCAAGGAAGCTGGAGCAACTATATGACCTAGAGAGCGGTCCGGCGTGTGAGCCACTTCTCCCTCTCTTTCCAAGCCTGTAGAGTTTCTAGAAAAAGAGTTGTGGCTATGAGATGGATGACCTGAATTAAAGTGATGACCACCCCCATGCTGAGGCCAACCTCTTTGTCATGACATTTCTTTCAAAGTTGAAGAGATAAGCATGGGGTCTTTGAGCACCCTTCAAAAGTCCTTCCATAATAGAAATGAGAAAAAACACCAGAAGTACATACTTCCTAGTCCTGAGAATGACAAAAACCACACCAGGGAAGGTTTGGAAACAAGCTGAGAGGGACTTCTCTAAAGCCAAACACATTCCTAGAAAAAACATGTCTCGAAAGTCCACAAACCAACAAATGCAAAATTATACTACCCAAGTGTTCTTAGAACAAACCCACGAAACTCCGACACCGGAACAACGACAATTCAAACGATTGAAAACACTTAAGGTAGAAATGAACGACTTCTTAAAAGAGAAAAAAAAAGTAGGTGGTCACTGGAGGCATGCTAAAACAAGGGCACCAACAAGAGCCAGACTTGTGAAACTCATGACTGTAACTAACAAAAGAGACACAATGTTTATTTTTTAAGACTTGCAGACGTAAAATCCAAAATTCAAAAGGGTCCCATTCGCAAAACTCTTAACGATTGCTCGGGGAACAAAATACAGACCACCTAGACCACGAGAAACAATAAGCTAGGGTTACCTTCTAACCGAATGAGGAGAAGACCGTCATGAACCAGAAATTTTGAATTGGGCGAGCATGGTGAAGCTACCAGTCAGATGCTAAGGCAAGAACCAATTCACCACTCCAGATTATTCGAGGGTCCCAAATACTTGGCTGAGAGCCAAACTCATTCCAAAAGAATGTGAACTGGTATTCCACTGCGCTATGCCTACAGAGCCAATACCCAAACAAGCACCCATGGTCCCCATCACACTCTGCAATGCTACCTCCTCCCAAAATTCATCACCCGAACTTCCAATTGTGAAGTGAATTCCAACTTCCCTCTTAACATAATCGAAGTATCTTCTTAATTATCCTCCCAACGTGTGTACTTAATGATGGGGCATCTTATTAAGATGAGCACATGTGCTGCGTGGTGGAGGGGGAAAACCCTGAGGGACACCAATTTAACGTTTGTCCACCTCCATTGAAGATATATATATATATATATATATATATATATATATATATATATATATATATATATATATGGGTATGACGGTTAATACTGATAAGACTGAAGTCATGATCATTAAATCAAAGAAGACCACCACGAAAATTTCGTTTATGATAACCATTATTTAGAGTAGGTTTTGTCTTACAAATATTTGGGTATTGACTTTCCTCATCAACTCAACTAGAATTATAGCATCGAGAAAAGGATTATTGGAGGATGGAAAGCTTATTATGAGCTTGAAAACAATTGTAAGTTAGTCAATATTTGCATTTGGAGTAAGAAAAGGTTCCTCTTTGAGACTCTCATCATCCATGTTGTCTTATACGGATGTGAAGTCTAAGGTTGCAGTATATCCAGAGAGTCATGGAGAAAGATTGGGATGATTCAAAAGCAATTAATCACCTACAACCTTAAGATCAAGGGAAATACTCCCTATCTTATCATCTTGATCGAAGCTGGTCTGTCCCCCATTGAAAGGATGACTATGTTTAGATTTCTGATGTATAAGAAGAATCTTTACAACATGGAATCCAAGAGGCTCCCCATATGGATGCCCAATATTGGCTCAACCATTGGGGGATTAAGGAGGATATCATCATGGGAAGAAAAGATAGTGTCAAAGATACTATTACCTCCAATTTTAAGGAAAAGTTGTGGGATATTAAGGAGATGGAGGGTAAAAGGAAGCTAAGATATTATAAAGAGGTAATCAACCCCACACTTGGTAACCAAAATTATCTCTCTGTGTTGACTAACACTAAGAAAAAATGAACATTGCTAGGATTATAACTAATTCTCATGAGCTTCAAAGTGAAACCGGACAGTGGTATACTCCCAAGACTCTCTGGGATGATATAATCTATTAGATTTGTGATACTGAGAAGGTGGAATATGAAAAACACTTCCTTTTAGACTGCCCAACTCTTACTCACATCCACTCTCAATTCATTAAAATCTTACACACTTCCAATCTTCTTGACTTTTTAAGCCAACCCAACTACAACGATCTTGGAACGCTTCTTTCTCTTCTTTTTTATCACAGAAACAAGATTTTAGAGAATCACGATTAATTTATTTTTCTTTTCTTGAGATCTGTTAGACCTCATTGATCTTAATAAACGTTAATCATCATTATATATATAGAGATATAGATATATATTCTTATCAACTAAATTCATTTTAAATCATTAAAAATAGAAAATTTATTATTTTAATATTAAATCAATTTCATCTATTTACAATAATACATATGTATTAGTAAATTTATATTTATTTAAGATAATTAAATAATTTTGATTTGTTTTAAATACTTGTCATCAAAAAAATCAAATTTGAATAATTAGCCCTGTTTGAATCCATTAGTAACATTAATATAAAATGGAAAAGAAGGAAGATTTCTTAATCATTGGTCATTAATCTTCCAATTTAAAATAAATGTAAATATAAGATACACATGAAATGTGATTGATGGAACCTCCAAAGGCTCCACCCTCTCGATGATTATCTTTCACTTATTTTGCAAACACACTTCAATGATGTGCATGTGGCAATTAAAACGAAGAGTTTTGATAGGTAAGAGAATGATCTCTTTTAGTCTTTTAAGAAAAAGGTTTTATAATTTAAATTATAGTTTTTCTTTAAGGACAATGATATTTTATTATAAGAACTTCGTATAATGAGTGAAAAGATATTTTTAACATTTGAAAATAATATTTTTATTAAATTTATTAATATAAACCTGGTTAAAAACAACAACATTAACACTAATTTATTAAGTAACATTTATATTTTTTATAGACACCTTAGTAAAATAAAATTTAATAACTTTGGACGAGGTAAAATATCTCTTCATTGCAAGTTTCGGAAGAACCCTAATTTAGCCTTTGATTAAGCA
Organism: Pinus albicaulis; assembly: GCA_034641835.2. Lineage (NCBI taxonomy): Eukaryota > Viridiplantae > Streptophyta > Pinopsida > Pinales > Pinaceae > Pinus > Pinus albicaulis. The sequence goes on from CM076581.1 coordinate 722,621,151, forward strand.
AATCGAGTTACTTATAAGAAATTTTAAAAACATTTCATAAATTTTGAGTTTTAATTAAACATTTAAAAAATCCATGTGATATAAATTATAATAAATGTAGATTTATTTTAAATTTAAATTTATTAAGTATATATAGAGATTAAATTTTTAAAGATTTTTTTTTTAAATACAGTATTTATACTATATAAATTTCACATCTTTATATAAAAGTTTTCTTGATTTTAATTTTATTAAAATTTTGATTTAATGTTATGGAATATTCATAGAATATTTTTAATAGTAGTTAAGATAGAGGGTTTAGATATATTTCAAAAAATTATAATTTTTTTCCTTTTAAATTTAATTAAAGAATATTATAAATTAAAATTAAAATTAAAATATTGATTGTGAAATGAGTTATGGTTTTTGGGTATGTGTGATGTTGATAAGTTATGATATTGGGCCATGGTATTGTAACAAAACTTATTTACAAATTAATAATATTTATGGTAAAGTGGGGATAAATATTCATAGTAAAGTGGGGATAAATATTCATAGTTAAGAATCTTATTATACTGTAAGTTTATTGTAAATATTAAGTTTTTATGTGCTTATTAATTAAATTTAAATATGGTTATGAAATCATTATTTTAACTTATATGGTAAAATGAATTTTAATTTATATCTACTATATATATGTTATATATTTTAATGTGATTGATATATTATGATTTTCATTTACCTAAAAAATTGTTCATATTTTTATTAATAAAAACAAAATTACAATATAACAGATTTATTGTTATTATTTTATATATTAGTGGAGTGATTTTTCATTGCTAAGTTCCATAAGAAAACTACCAAAATTAAAATTGAAAATAGTTCATACTCAGTTAAATAACATATTTACAATCAATTATTGCCCACAGTAACTTAAGAAATTATTTGCGTAAAAAACAAATAGGAATAAGCTTAAATAAATATACTTATTAGTATTGAAAACCATTATTTATGTGTTCTTTAGCACTTTAATAAGTAGGAGTAAAAATGTAAATGAGCACTAGTGGTTACTACCCACCAAAATTTATGCAATTCGTCCCTTAATTGGAAATTAATTTTTCCATTTCATATATCAATTTGCAATTTTTATGGAAACATAATTTCCACTTAAGTAGGGAAAATCTAAACCTGGAACAAAAATCCACCAAAACTCTACGAGTCTACCCTGGAATCAAATGTGGGTCTCAACCCACTCTCATTATAATGTGTACAGTTTTGGAGTTTCCTCATTCATTTTGGTTTCTCTTGTTTTTGGAGGCTACATGTTTTCAAAAAGCTAATGTCTTATAAAACAATTAATAATACTTTTCTTAAAAGTTACATATCTGATATGATAGTATCATGAGTGTACAATTGAAATTTGATATTATTATTCTCTAATTTTAAGGTCACAACCAATCGAGACACCAAATTAGTGCATGAGACACTTTTTTTATTTGAAAATGGACTCACTTCTACCCATCAATGCATGAGACACTTTTTTTATTTGAAAATGGACTCACTTCTACCCATCAATTTGACTTCTAAGTCTATGAAGACATACATACTCTACCCCCTCTGGTTTTAAACGCGTGACCTCTTAGGAGGAGACATATGCTTTTAACCATTAGGCCCACTCAAGCTGTATCTTTATATCCCAATGTACTTAGAAATCTTATTATTAAAAAAATATATATGATATTACTTTATATCTTAGTGTACTTAGATATATGATATTATTTTTTAATTAATATTTATTAAAAATATATATCAAAAATATACTTATTTTATACATATACACAATGTTGGGTAGAGTTGAAATATTTTAATGATGAATATTTTATTATTATCGTTTAGGTAATGTTTTTGTACATATAAGTAGTGTTTGTTAAAGTTTAGGTCTTTTAATATTGAATAATTTTTTTTATCATTTAGATAGAGTGTAATATTCTCTCTCACCCTCTTGTACTATTTTGGGTTGTGGGAGGTGTTATTAATTTCTTTAATCTGACCTTCAAGGTTTATTACGAACATGGTGTTACAAAAATCTTTTTTTTCCAACTTCATCGAAACTCAAAATAAATATTACTATCGTGTTAGAATTGTTGAGAGTTTTCTAACAATATAAATTTGATATCAATCTAACTCTTGAATTGAAAGCTATGCCCATTTGAATTTTAATCAATTATATCATGCCCAATCAACAAGTTACTTCCACATGGCATCCACATGTGACCTACGTGGCCCTGCCATGTCATTTATAGTAGTCCTGCATCACTCATGACCCCTATGTGGAATCCATGTAGCCTTTACCTTATCCCAATGGTGTTTTCCATGTTATATGAAGTTTTTGGGTCCCATTAGGCCTGACCCCTTTTTGTTATGCGACAATTATACATTATCTCTAGCTCCATGCATATCCAGGTTTTCAAACGTTATCCATTGTTGAATCATGCCCAGAACCTGAGACCTCCAGATTACTTAGTTACGTCGATAGCGATATGACTCAATAGACATCTAGGGCACCACAAGAGCATACATTTCATGCCAACCCCAAATTCTAGATTCCCCAAATCTTGTTTGAGCTTAATAAATACATTCATAGCCTCATCCATGAATCTACGCATGTGGGTGAAAGCATGGAGTTGGTTTACACTTTCTGGCAAAAAAGGGTACGTTTAGGTGGAAAAACTAATGGCTCAATAAAGCCATTTAAATGCTTAATCGAGACTTTTTTAAGTGCTCGATTGAGCTCCTTAAGCACTAAAAAAGTAGTTCTATCAAGGGTTTAAAACAAACCTTCAATCAAACTTTATGACTCAATTGAGCATTATCGCTCATTCAAGCTTTAAGGCTTGATTGAGCCATTTTTTGTATTAAATACCCCACCCATGGTTTTTGCACACCATTTTAGGGACAAAGAGTTATTTATGATTACATTAGAGGCTAACTTGCACTATTTCCAAAATCAATTCTTCAAACTTTAAATTCTTTAAGATGGTCACATTTGTTTAAAACTTTTTAAGCGAATTAAAAAAAACGTGTTTTCATTGTTTATAAATATGCGAGCATTTTTCGAATCAATAAAATCATAAAAGTATTTTCATTGTATATATGATTTTTTAGTTGACATATTTTCATCAAGAAAAGGACATTATAGTGTTGTTTCTAGGTTTCATAAAAATATATCAACCTTATTCTGATTAGATTTCTGGGTTGATATGTTAATTATTGACATTTTTACATCCATCTATATAGACTATACAACTCAACACTGTAATTTTCCTAATTAGCCCAAGCTAATAGGAATATTTCATTTTTTTTATTTTCTTAATTGGTGAATAAAATGTAAAGGACATATAAACTCCTAAAAACATCAAAATAAATCAATGCCCAATGTGAACAGAGGCAAATCAGGGATGTCTCAATAAAATACACTTATATGTGAACAAGGATTGAGGAGATTGACTGGGTCAACAAGACCAAATCACAACACTGTCTAGATGCATTGAACCTCCTTATTGATCAGTGCAGTTCTAGATGGAGGATCTTCATGTGAAAAGAGTTAGGGTTTTGAAAGTGGTTTAGAGTTTCTCAAGCTCTTATCTTAAAAAAGGAAGGGGAAGGCTCAAGAGAAGGTTGTTGATGATAATTGATTTTTATGTCTGCTTAGAAAATTCGAGTTCTCTTGGCTATTTAGCAAATACTTGTGAGGATTTCCTATTTAGGGATTCTCTCTCCTTCCATTAAGTAGCTCTTGGAGGGCACTGTACTTCTCTTCCACTATCAGGCATATGGCCAAGCTCCATCTCCCTTAGACAGCGTAAATCTTGTTGGGATTTACTTGTTTCAGTGAGCTATAGCAAGTGGAGATTAGATCTATTCAGATCTAGATTATACTAGTGCCTCTTCTCAGTGAGTGAGTCTTTTATCCTCCTGGAAGAGTGTATTAGCACTTTGGGCTGATATTAAGATCTTGGCATGTGGCCAATATATTCTCCATCTCTTCCAGCACAGCTATTTGCAGGCATTGCATTATTCTATTTAGTGTTGCAGTAGCAGGGTTTGTACCCTTGCTTTTGAGATTGTGCCTTAGAGGAAGGGCAAACCCTTCTCCCTGAAAGCTTTGTACATCATTCTTCTTTTGATTCTTGTATTTTTCAGTTGCATGTATTCAGAGCTACACTAAACTGCGTTTTTCAAATCTAGATCTGTAGATCTGCACTTTTATACAGTGGATCTCATGAAACCCTTGCCGAGTTATTCCCTTTGATGTATAAAGTAGCTGAATCTCCATTTTTCTTCATACTTTCATGTAATAAAATCTAGATCTTATATTAAAACCATTTTTTATTCAAACCCTTCAGATAATCATGCAGTATGTGCTTCAGTAGATTTCTGTTGAGTCAAGTCATGGGGTTTGGGCATTTTTAAGCCATATCGGGAGTGGGAGATCTGTTTAACATAGCTAGAGTCATTTGTTTCAGCTCAAATTTGGTATGTAAGTCCCATATGACCTAAGCTAAGGGATCCCACTGTCCTTTGCCCTTATTTTTACGCACATTTCTGAAATTGACGTTTTTAGGGCTAAAATAACTGTTTTTCCCCACCTTGGGTTGAATAAATGAATCATAATGCTTGCTACTAAACATATTATTGAAGAACATCTAATTTAATACATGTTATGAGCTTTATGGTTGCATATCCAACTTTAGAATATCTTAAGATATTCTTATTGTTGTAGAAAATCCCTATTTTGGGATATTATAGTGGTATCAAAGCAAATTTCTTGCCTCAGCCTGTGAGTCTCAAGACAGAGATCAGAATTATGAATAAGATGAGCTTACTCTCATAAATTTTTAGATTCGGAAAGGACCTCTCCAAGGAGGTCAAGAAGACAAAAGAAGGAGAAGAGGAAGGACCATGCACTTCCTACTCTCACAAAGTAGAAGACAAGAAGCATGGAGGACACTTGGATCATTGGATCATGAGTGAGTACCTTGTTGAGTATAAGTCTCAACCTAAAGCCTTCAAGGAGACTCTAGCCTTCCCATAGTTCATTCAACTGAAGGAAGGGGGGAGACACTGCAGCAAGGGAGAAATCAAGAGCAATAGGTTTCTATTGTCCAATTTTGATGGGACATCTGCAGCCCAGGCTTGGGCAAGAAAACTCAATGCCTTTTTCTTAATACATCCAGTGATAGAGAGAGAAGCGGTGGAGATTGCAGTGCTGCACCTTGAGGGGGTAGCAAGAAAATGGTGGTTCAACAATGTGAGCCATGCAAAGGTTTCTTCTTTTGTAGATTTCACTCAAAGGGATTAAGAGATTTGATGGAGAGAAATCATAGGAAGAGAAGCCCTCAACATCTCTTGAGAATACTTGTGTCAGCACCATCACAACCTTGGAGGAGCAGCCTTCAACATCATCAGTTGAAGGAGCCAACACAGTAGAAGAAATAACTCTTGCAGCCATGTAAGGTGTTCCCAAAGGCTAGCAAGGTATGATTTTATTTCCATTTCCTCTTATTGCAGCAAATATTTTAGAGGGTTATGGAAAATTGTTGTTGCATGACCCAGAACCATCACTTACTGCAAATCTAGAGCAGCAGACTTGCACTGCGCTATCCAAGAGTAGCCGTGAAGAAAGGAGGACCCATTCCTCATGGGAGCAATCAGATGACAGCTTCCTTCAGGAAGCAATGAAGACAAGGGGTAGACATCTTGAGATGAGAAAAATTTTCTCCTTTCTAGATGACACTTTCTCAATGAGCATGCCACAGCTCAAAGAGAGACTTCTACTTGCAGCAGATCCAAGACCCCACTGGTTTTGGAATACCATGCATGAGGAGGAGGTCTCATTAAGAGATCCCATGGAAGGTGCACTTCAACATTCCATGAAGTGTAAGGCTCTTCAAAGACTCGAGGAGGTTGGTGTCCTACAATGGGAGGATGCCAAGTGTTTGTATGATGAGATCCATGATCCACCGGGGGATCAATGGATGTGGATGGTGATCAAGAAGATGGAAATCTACTTGCAGATATATGATACTAGGCAGCAGAAGGCATGGATGCGTTGGCTACTCTTGAAAGAGTTTGGCGATCATCCTCTTTTTAAGGGTATGTGGAGGAAAGATGTGTGGCAGGATAATTGCTTCATTAAGTAGCAAGGAGTAGGGACACATTGTGTTGAAATAACATTCTTCATGTCAATCAAAATGTTTTCAATACATGATTGGGATGATGGAATTATGAGGAGGCAGCAAAATATTTTGTTGCTTGAGGTGTTCTTGGGAGAGAAAGGGCAGATTTTCTCTCACAGTTTTCATGATGTTGCAGGAGTAGAAGATGGCACTATCATAGTGCAAAAGGGCTACTCCTTGGCCTTAGATGTTCAAGAAGTACTTTCCCCATGGGAGAGACTTCTTATGTGTAGCAACATTATGGGAGATTCTTTCGACATTCTGCATGTCAAAGATTGAAGCCATGAGTTGGAGGGAGCCTATTTGCATAGGCCAATAGTGTTGCCACTTTGGAGCTGGGGTTTATTGATGGAGTATCCCCATGATCACTTCACACTTGATGCACTTGATGGGCAAAGAGGAGGTAAGGAAGATGAGGTAGTAGATGGAGACATCTATTACTATGATGTATTCTTCTTGTCTTGGGTTTCCAAGCATGAGGGAGAGGATTTGCAGGCAGCACTTGGTTCATTTCTCTTCATGGAAGTGTGCCAAACTACTATGGAGGGTCCATTCATGGATCCATGTGTCTTCTTACTTCCAACATATGGTGAGATATTTGTTTGTGCAACACAATATTTGCATGCTCTTACCATCTCTTGGTAGTGCATTGCTCCACAAGTAAGCAAGCTCTTGATTTTTCTCCATGACCAATGTTGGGCCAAACCATATGATGGAGACAACCATATCTTATGTGGCCTTGGGCAGATGTTTTGTCATTATATGTATGTTCAGTTGATTCATATGATTAACCATGTATCAAGAAACAATTTTCCATGTATTTTTCTGAAGCAACAGTTTGAAGAACTGCGCTGTTACCACTTGGGAAACTGTTGGTAGCTGCTAGCTCCTTATGAAACCATTAGTCATTCCCCTATTTTGATGCCAATCATGATCCCACTTGTTGATGTTGTTTTTATCTTGATGGGAGACATGATGTTGAGTGAGGCACATGGTTTGAATGTCTCCTTTTGGGAAGGATATTCCCACATTTTCTGCAGTACATGTTCTAATGGGAACATGGGAGAATTTACAGCACTCACCTTATTAGTTTCTTGAGGGCAAGCAATGTTTTTGGAGGGGAGGACTGTAATATTCCTAATTAGCCCAAGCTAATAGGAATATTTCATTTTTTTTTTATTTTCTTAATTGGTGAATAAAATGTAAAGGAGGACATATAAAATCCTAAAAACATCAAAATAAATCAATTCCCAATGTGAACATAGGCAAATCAGGGCTGTCGCAATAAAATACACTTGTATGTGAACAAGGATTGAGGAGATTGATTGGATCAACAGGACCAAATCACAGCACTCTCCAGATGCATTGAACCTCCTTGTTGATCAGTGCAGTTCTAGATGGAGGATCTTCATGTGAAAAGAGTTAGGGTTTTGAAATTGGTTTAGGGTTTCTCAAGCTCTCATCTTATAAAAGGAAGGGGAAGGCTCAAGAGAAGGTTGTTTATGATAATTGATTTTTATGTCTGCTTAGACAATTCGAGTTCTCTTGGTTTTTTAGTAGAGACTTGTGAGGATTTCCTGTTTAGGGATTCTCTCTCCTTCCATTGAGTAGCTCTTGGAGGGCATTGTACTTCTCTTCCACTATCAGGAATATGGCCAAGCTCAATCTCCCTTAGACAACGTAAATCTTGTTGGGATTTACTTGTTTCAGTGAGCTGTAGCAAGTGGAGACTAGATCTATTCAGATCTAGATTATACTAGTGCCTCTTTCAGTGAGTGAGTCTTTTATCCTCCTAGAAGAGTGTATTAGCACTTTGGGCTGATATTCAGATCTTGGCATGTGGCCAATATATTCTCCATCTCTTCTAGTGCAGTTATTTTCAGGGACTGGGTTATTCTATTCAGTGTTGCAGTAGCAGGGTTTGTAACCTTGCTTTTGAGCTTGTTCCTTGGAGGAAGGGCCAACCCTTCTCCTGGAAATATTTGTATGTCATTCTTCTTTTGTTTCTTGTATTTTTCAGCTACATGTATTTAGAGCTGCAGTAAACTGCATTTTTCAGATCTAGAATTGTAGATCTGCACTTTTATACAGTGGATCTCATGAAACCCTTGCTGGGTTATTCTCTTTGATGTATAAAGGATATGAATCTCCATTTTTCTTCATAATTTCATGTAATAAACTACAGATATGATATTTAAACTATTTTGTATTCAAACCCTTCAGAAAATCACGCAGTATGTGCTTCAGTAGAATTTTTTTTAGTCAAGTCATGGGAGTGGGCGATCTGTTTAACATAGCTAGAGTCATTTTTTTTTAGCTCAAATTTGGTATGTAAGTCCCATATGACCTAAGCTAAGGTATCCCACCATCCTTTGCCATTATTTTTATGCAAATTTATGAAATTGATGTTTTTAGGGCTAAAATAGTTGTTTTTCCCCACCTTGGGTTGAAGAAATGAATCATAATGCTTGCTGCTGAACATATTATTGAAGAACATCTGATTTAATACTTGTTATGAACTTTATGGCTGCATCTCCAACTTCAGAATATCTTAAGATATTCTTATTGTTGTAGAAAATCCCTATTTTGGGATATTACATACCATATATCTAGAGCAAAAAAAAACACCATAAAAATATCAAAAGGACATACATTTATAATTATAAAGATGTCATAGTGGCAGGATTGTCCAGCATGGTGCCAGGGTGTTGGAAACTTGAGTTTACATTGTATGTGCTTTTCCACATGCTTCATATGAGCTTCTAGACGATCTAGGTTGTTTTTCATTCTCCATTGGTCTCTCTGAAGCTCATTCAAGAATGAAATGATTTCATTTATATCATCATGTTTATCCTTGAGAACTTGTCCCAACAATGTTTTTAGTTGCCAATAAAGAGGGAGTGATGTGTGCATGTACTGATTTCTTTGGCCCCTGGTATGTTGATATGTTGAGGGTTGGGAAGCTAATGAGAAACTTCTGTAAAACTTTAGAATCTGAGACTATTTGTTTGTCGCTACAAACATTTGTTTCAAGCCTTTGAATGTTTGCCTCAGTGCACATAGGTCATATCCTAGTAGACAATTGTTTCTTACTAAGAAAGAGCCTCAAAGTAGGTCCTGCTAGACTAGCCACACTCCCTAACACCTTAGTGGCAACGACCTTGTTAGGGAGGTATGATAAACTGGAAAATGCACAATCCCTTTTTAACCATGAAAATAGCACAAATGCACTCCCCTTAAAACTTGAAACAGTGTCACTTCAAGCGAGCAAGACTATAGACCACGAATTCCAACATTTGAAAGAGTATTGTTTATATAAAATTATATAAATAAAAATATAAAAATTGAATACAATTTTTTTTTTATAAATATATATTTCAAAATAAAGTGTATATATAGGACTAAAAGAAGAAAAATTTATTTTACAGATCTATCATGTCAATGTTTAATATTGAAGTGATGTAACATGAATTCATCCCAATAAAAAAACTCACTATTATTTGTTTTTTTGGTTTAAACTAGTATTCATCAATTGTTATCACATGGCTACTTGAAGCAGCTAAGTGGTACTCCATGACTAAGAGTGTTTGTGAGGTTTTAACTAAACATTATCATATTTACTATTATCAAATTCCAAAAGTTCTATGGCTTGAATTCTCATTGAATAGGTGTCTCAGTAAGGTCAAACATATGAATTTTTATAAATATATTAAAGGGAAAATCATATCGCCTCTTAATCAATACTTTGTTGTTTTCTTTTCAAATAAATGGGCTAGTTATTATTTCATCTATATTATTAGTCCCTGCCAATTGGACTATTGTAATCGATCTGCCTTAAAATATGAAAAATCTGAGCTGTTTGATTAGTTTTTACATGGAAATTAAAACCGAAATCTACAGTTTTTGAAAAAACTTTATAATATATTTTTTTCCACCCTATTAAATATGGACAACCTTATCTGTTGGCCAACGAAAAATTTGAGTATCTTATTTGGCCTCTTTTCGAGGCCGAAATAGGCATATGGTATGGAAAACATAAGATTAAAACTCATATTGGTTCAGACTTCTTTTCATGGAGAAGTAATGCTAGCTAACATTAATGACTAGCCTCCGGTATGTGGTACTTGATGTATTGCCATGATCCTTCCTTCATTGAGCACCATGAGTGTTGCCACACTCCTTCATCAATGTGTTGCCACGATCCTTCCTTCATTGAGCGCCACGAGTGTTGCCATACTCCTTCATCGAGTGTAACCACTATCTTGAACCTTCTACGAGTGTTGCCACGATCTTGAACCTTCTTGTACACGCTTGCACATGCGTTCAAATACTGCGTCGTTCAGTTGGATGTTCTTATTTTCGAAGAACTGTGGAGGTCAAGCCCATCACAGAGAAAACTAGAATTATAACTTCAACAATGCTCATGAAATAAATTCCAGGTATGCACGATAAGTTATGAAATCAAAATCAAAAAGCCTAGATACAACTACAACCAAGGTTGCTTGCTCCTGCTTAGCTTATGAATTCACTTTTATGTTATCTGCATTGGAAACTCGATTTTATTACTTGATGTATAACAACATTCAATATCATTTGGATCTCATCTTCAACTTCTCATTGCTTGCAAGAAGAGATATTGTTATACTTTAAAACTACTAAACAATGGCAATTTTACCATGTAATTTCAAGTATCCAGTTGTGCGGCATGGGAACCTAGTTCCCATCCAGTTCTGTGTTACATGCATTGAAAACTGAATTTCATTGTTTTAATCATCTATATAAAATTTTCAAACGCTACACCTGCAAATGTATATTTTCTTATTTATTTATTTATTTTCCGTCAAGAAAGGGTTATCATATTAATATTATGTTCTAAAACATGGACTCACTTTTATCCCTGTAGCAAGCCACTTCACATCAAGTGTGAAACCCCTGTAACATTCACCTTATATGATTTTTTTTTTGAAAATTAGAATGCATGTTCAAGTGCGGCATTCATTCTACTAATCCATGTAGGAGTAACAATTAAAATAGATCGACTGAGAAAAGTTACAGTGTTTGTGTTTCTTTTAGCATTTGATTAACTAAAATCCATCAAGAAATTAATTTGTAAGAGCCAAAACCAGTTGATTGTTTTGAAAAACATTAACAATAGGCAAACTAAATTGAGTAGGTGGGGCAGAAACTAGAATCGTGCAATTTCTCAGACATGAACATTACAATATAATATCGTCCTTTTTGTTTTAAATTTTCTCTAGGAGAACATACAATGAATGTTAGGTTTAACATATAGTTCATTGTTGGAAATTCCCTCCTGATACTACAGTTTCACATCCCATGGAAAATTGTAGTTTTGAAATATAACACACTACCCTAAATCCCAAAATTGGTGTGACAAAGACATAAAACCTAATGTTGTTGCTTATTTCTATGGGGGATTCACTCAATAAACCTATAACATATGACATGCGATCATAACATATTAAACAATACCCTTAATTTGAGTGCAAATTGGAAAATACCCCTGAAAATCAAATTATATAACCCCCTACCAATATAAACCCAATTTACCTTCCCAATTGAAAAAGCCCCTACTTTTTTTTTGTCAGTCAAAGTCTATTTTATATTATCATATAAAAAATTACAGTAGAGTACAACATAGTTGTGTTACATTTAGGCAACCCAGAAGGCACGAAGTGCCTAGAAAGACTTGGGTGCTTGCCAAGGCATATGATGCTCTTGTTTATTGTCCTCACAAAATTACAAAACAACCAAAACAAAATTATCATCATGGAGGAGGGTGTTGAGGACCTATCGGAGGAGTCGCAAAGATGTGACCCTCGTTGTGCATATGGTAGTAAATGTGGTCCACTTGGGCCTCTAAAGCACGAAGGTGGTCATGAGAGAATCGTAGAAGATGATGCAGACTCTCCAAAGCTTCAAAGGTCTCATTCTGCAGGTGTTGAATAGCATTAATGTAGGCCACGAGTTCATTACGATCTTCATACCTTTGTTGGCGCAAAGTGTCAAGGTTTAGTTGGATATCTTGGAGTTGGGCAGAAATTGATTCAAGGGTAGCTAGGGCCTCAACCTCTCTCGGCGACTAAGCCAGAGATACTGCCATGGCCTCCATTGAATGTTGACTCTCGGTGGATTCTGAGTGTGAACTAGAGTCCCTGGATACCTGGTGATTCTCCGTGTCATGGCCAAGACCTCCGCGCTGAGCCCGACCTCTCTCTCTCGGCATGCACTTGTCTAACACACCCCCCACCCTTTACTGGGCTGCAGCTCCAAGTCACCTTGGGCCCAATAGTCCCTAGAACCACCACACCATCCTCACAACCTGGGCCAATTTGATCGCTGAACACCTCCCGAGTGTTGTGGAGGAGAGTCACTATATCGCCACCAGCCGCAACACCACCCTCATATGTGGTGTAAATTTTTGACCTTTGTTATGTATATTTTATTAATTATTAGTTAGATATAGTTATCTTAGGTTTTATTAACTGAAAGGGCATGATCAAAGATCATGCCACTTCACCAAGGGACACCATGAGGCTATATTTAAAGCCTCAGTGATTCCCCATTGTAATCATATCTCATATCTTATATTTTTATCAATAATAATATATACTTATTCAAGTTTACCAGAGTTTATACACTCCATTGGTATCGAAGCATCGCTCTTCGGGATCTGTGAGATCTCCCAGAATTAAGGAATTAAAGAAATTCCAGAATTGCGTTCCCTCACAACCCTCTGCTTTCCCTTACGCTTCCCAACTCCCTCACGTAAAAATAAAAATAATAAATACAAAAAAAAAAAAATTACAGCACACTTACCCCTCACAACTTCGCCTCTCAACTCGACACCACCCAACACTCCCCATTCGGTCATCCAATCATAATTATATATACACGGTTCACAATTCGTGAACTTCAAATAAACGAAAGAAAGAAGCCAACAGATGGTTCTTGGAATTTTGATTGGGGAAAAATCTTGATAAAAAAAGTCACTCAGACTTCTGTTGCAGGCCAGAACTTCTGTGCACCAACCACAACTTGTTTTGATTTTTGAGAACTCTCATATTACGGTCACAATACCTTGGGTTAGTGTCACAGAACCTCGACTTAGTACACCACACTTTCGGATCAAGCTACATGCACCATAGACCAGACATAGTCTCGCAGATTAGCTCAGTCACTGTCTCTCGAATCTACCATAAGTGTGGAAGCTCGGAATTGTGACAAGATATTGCCCCCCGACGTCCCTCTTCCTCTCCGCCTCCTCGGGCAGCCAGCGTTCTTCTTCCACGCGGCGATTTCCGGCAGGATTCCGTCAGGCACTTTCCATATCTCATCCGTCGGCTCTTCCTCCGTCCCTCGTGGTGCCCACCTCGCAGCTTCCCTCCACCCGCAGTCACCCGAATCACCTCGCGGCTTCCCTCCACCTCTTTCCTTTTCACTGGTCACTTTCGTCCCCGTCCGACAGCCATTTTTCAGTCAGCGCAATTTTTTTAAACATAACCACGAAATATTCCAAGCAGCGTGTCTTTTCGAACGTCGGACGTGTGACTTGGCAGTGGAGAAGGGCAACTTACGGAAAAATAAGCATGGGCATTTAACACACGGTGAACAAGTGTGTTTTTAAAAAAAGAAACAAGTCAATGAGTTTTTTTTCTTCCAAGTGTGACGTCTAAACAAAAACGGAACAGTGTGACGGTTGGTAAGAAAAAAAAATTCGATTTGTTTCAAAAAAATTCTTCTGAAGCAGCGTGTGACTGTTCGTTAAAGGAGTGCGACTTTACGGAAGATAGGTGAACAATTTTACATATAGTTATTTTTTATATATAACAATAATATATATACTATATAATTATAATTAATAATTATTATTATTTATATAAATAATAAATAATTATTATTATTAAAAAAAAGGGAGAAACTGGCAGAAAATATTCCCCACCTCATACATGTTCAATGTCTTCATCAATGTCGATGGCCGAATTCCAGAAAAAATTGGTGGATCTCGAGAAACAGATCAATAATAATTCTGAAGAATTCGGAAAAAGATTAATCGGTATTGAAGGTACAGTTGCAGGACACTCCAACGACATCAAAAAGGTTCATGATACGACAAATCGAATAGAAAGACAAATGTGGCTAAATCATCACGAGGCCACCGAAAAGCATAGCGAAGCAATGAACACGATGATAGAGCAAAGTGAAGAAATGAACAATATGACAGAACTCTTCAATAAGCTGAATGATAAGATAGATAAGTTAAGTCAGACACAATCCCCAATATCTCCTAACATGGAACAAAATCAATAAAACAATTCCGCAGATTCAGGGAACTCAGAAGAGCATCAGGAAAAAACCGATTCCCCACATCATCAAGAAGATAGTAATGCAGATTTTCAAAATAAGTAGCTCTGGAATGCATTTGCTAATCGATATCCCCTTCTTGTTCCACCATTAGCATATCAGCGAAGAGCCAAAATCGAGTTACCCAAATTTGATGGTAATGAAAAAAATAGTGTTGCATGGCTTAATAAAGCGGAAGAATATTTTGAGATTTATGACATTACTAGTGATGACGAAAAAATTAAACATGCTTCCATGAAAATGGAAGGAGAAGCATATAATTGGTATATGTGGTGGAAAAAGACAACGCTCGTTATCAGTTGGAGGAAATTTAAGGATGCATTCTTCAAAAGGTTTCAAGGCATAAAAGAAGAAAAGTTTTTTTCAACGTTTATCAAATTACGCCAAAAAGGAGATGTGGATGAGTACACTCGAGAATGGGAGACCTTGGCAACACGAGTACCCGGATTGTCGGAATCTCGTTTAATCCAGTCTTACATCTCAGGACTTAAAATCCATATACAAGAAGAGCTCGAACTACATGAAATTACATCCGTAGAAGTAGCAAGGCAAAAAGAAAAAGTTGCTGAAAATAAATTTGAAAGATTATCGAAACCAGAAAAAGTATTTTCGAGACACAGATTTCCTCAATCTGAAAATATAGATGACACAAAATATGTCCCACACCATCTTCGTGAAGAAGAAAAATCTAGTGTGGAAAAACAAAGAATGCGAGAGGGCAGGTGCAAACGCTGCGGTGAAAACTGGGACCCTAAGCACAGATGTGCAAATGAAAAAGCGAAAAATCTATACAGTTGTGAAGCAACTAATGACGCTAAAAATAATGATTCATATATAGAGGGATTGGAAGACAACTTAGAGTTCTCTCCAGAAGTGGATGGTGAAACTATTCCGCAAGTGACATTATCAGCGATGACAGGCATATCATAACCTCAAACCCTAAGGTTAAGAGGACATATCAAGAACAACAACGTAATGGTTCTCATCGACACTGGCAGTACCCATAATTTTCTAGATTCAACCATGGCAAAAAGACTTAACATCTTTACCTTCCCCATGCCTAATATGAAGGTAATGGTGGCTGATGGTAAGAAGATTGAGCAAGTAGGGAAATTCCATAAAGTTAAACTACAGATAAAAAACTTTCATTTAGAATCTCCATTCTACACAGTTCCATTACGAGGAGTAGATGTGGTCTTAGGAATTCAATGGCTACAAAATCTAGGTACCTATTCTGCCAACCATCAGAAGCAGTTTATAAGTTTTAAGTGGAAAGGGCAAAAACACAGGTTGTATGGATTCCAAGCCCCAAAATATCAAGTCGTATCTTCCTCTCTGATGACGAAGATGATTCAAACAGGAGCGTCAGCATATACAGTACAATGTCATCAGTTAGAAATGTTAACTTCAAAAGGGAGCCATGAAGAGTCACCAGAAGAACAAGGATTAGTTCGGACACACGAAAAAGTATTCCAGGATCTACCCATAAAAGTGCCTCCCGATAGGAAAATCAAACATCGAATAGAAGTCAAGACAGGATCCGACCTTGTCGATATAAGATCTTTTCACTATCCAGATCAACAAAAGATTGAAATTGAGAATATGCTCCACGATATTTTTAAAATGTGGGAAGCAAGAGCCCACCGCTCAAGAAACCCAGGCATTCATCAACATTGTCCATCGTTACGTATGCTTTGAGGACAAAGCATCTTTAAGAGAGGGGCAATGTTATGTATATTTTATTAATTATTAGTTAGATATAGTTATCTTAGGTTTTATTAACTGAAAGGGCATGATCAAAGATCATGCCACTTCACCAAGGGACACCATGAGGCTATATTTAAAGCCTCGGTGATTCCCCATTGTAATCATATCTCATATCTTATATTTTTATCAATAATAATATATACTTATTCAAGTTTACCAGAGTTTATACACTCCAACCTTCCATAAATGCTAAATGCAGGAGAGCCAGAGCGCTCTGTGAGCCCAAGACAAAACCACCCTAGGGCCTGGCTGGGGTAAGACGCTTTCTGCACAATCCACTGGCTTGCTTCTATCGCTCGGGCAGAGCACCAGAACCACCCATCAATAGGCACTCTCTCCGTTGAGAAGTCACCCTCACCACCTTCGCTTGTCTCCTGGTGCAGCATGTTATTGTTGTTGCCAGGATTCCTCCCGACGTTCAGACGCCAGCCACAGCTACTCGACTGCACTTGCACCCACCTTGTCTCCTGCCGGTGAAGCTCAACCCAAGGCTTGAGAGCCAGCTTCTGCTCATCTACAAAAACTGGATCACCAACCTTCACCATCGACCGCGAATTCTAAATGAACTGCCTCTTGTCCGCTGCATGCTTATCTGCTACCTCTTCTGTCGCGAGTTCTCCTACCCTGAGGATCATTACCTCTCGAGCGTGGGAGGTTAATGAGTCGGCGGGCACGTGGCTGGGGGATGGTCCGGTCATAACTGTCTGCTGCCCACCTATCTCGATGATTGGACACCCCCAGCTGGGAAAAAAACCCTTACTTTCACTATATATTGTAGGTATCCATTTTTTTATTAACATTTTTAATACCCCTTTATCTTTTTTCATTAACTTTGAGCTCCATTTTTTATACCTGCCAATATAAAAACCCTTTATACCCTATATATCCCCTAATATATTATGTCATTTTTTCCTCATTAGGTATCCCCCAACATGAACCCACATGCTATAGTATTTCTACCACAGTGAAGCCCTTGTGCCTATGTCTTAATGTGTCTAGTTAAATGGATTGGTGGATAAGAGTGTCTAGACGACATGCATGAATGGACCATTGCTACCAATTAAAACCCTCGAAGACACACACTAAAATTTCTTACCTTAACCTCACACTTCTCCCACCAAAATGAAACCCACTTAGAATGAACCTACCTTGCTTAGCCCCGCCTCTCCCCCCTACCTGCCACCCATTAAAACCCTTGGCAAGAAAACCCAAAGAGATGGAAAAAGAGAAATAAATAATGGCATTGCATACCATAGGTCCAGGTCGAGCCCTTTGTTTGAAATAAATCTTGGTCTCGTCCAACACAGTTTGGGTGGTAAGCCTTGGTACATGACCTACATAGAAGCACAATTCCATGAATAATTAAGTGCTAAAGTTTACAAATTAAGATTTTTTCATAAAGGGTTTCACACACATTATAGTAATATTAAGATATAATCCCTACAATTAAAATACAAAGATAAAGTGAGAGAGAAAAAAATAAATACTTGCGATCGCATAGAACTAAATCTTTTTTGTCATGGAAAATAAATCAAACATCTTCACCTTCTTCCGTTTTTTGTGCCACTTCAGTTCGTAGTCGAGATGAATACGGGGAGAGGGAAGAGGAGGGGAGGAGGAGGATTGAATTTGTAAAAAAATCCTGGACTTGGGATTTGGCTTTTTTTTTTACGGAGGGCTTGCTCCCAGACTTCTCAGGCTTCACTTCCATGACTGCTTTGTTAAGGTAAATTGACATGAATTATTCTTCTTAAATTAACCTTTGAAAATTGTTTATGCTTCTTCACTTTCATCTCGTCGCAGGGTTGCAATGGGTCAATATTGATTAGCATTATGTCTGCAGAGAGAAGTACACCTCAAAATCTTGGATTGAGAGGATTCCAAGTCACTGATGACGCTGAGACAAAACTTGAAGCAGAATACGTAAGAGTTGTTATATATACTCTACATTGTAGCACAGGATGCAGTAGACTTACTGGAAACTCATCCCGGTAACTATCACACTAGTGTTTTAATTCCTTGTATATATTATTTTGCTACTCCTCTCGAGCATCTGTGTCCACAAGCTCTCGACCTCAATTCAAATCAAATTTTGGGCCTGCATTCAAATTGAAGTTGGGTTTAGCCTAGATCTCTCATTACTGCTTATTTGCGTGTCAATTTCAGTAAATTTTGTTAAATGAGGACAACTCTGAAAGATCGATGGCTTCTTTCAATCGCTCTGACACGTGAAATGCATGCAAGGTTTGGGTGACAAGTCTTTTTCCTTTTACTTTTAATTAATTTAATTTATTATTTTTCCTGCTTTTTATTAAAAAAAAAAAATTATATGCAAAAATAGGCATAAATTAAACCCCAATTGTGCTACACAAATCTGTATATGATTGTGAGCAGGGAGCACATCTATGCATATTGTGTATAGCATATAAACACATACACCAAGTTGAATTAATCACATATATATTTATGTATATAGATGTACTATACAAAAATATATATACGCATTTCCTTATATATTTTTGTGTATAATTACATTTACTCTATATGCACATGTATGTATTGTAACATAAATTCATTCAAAAAAACATTCTGGTCAAAACCAGAGATAACAAAAATACAACAATGGAGAGATGTATGGAAATTCCTGAAAAAATATGATAAATGTATTTCGTTTAATTCAAGCTAGTCTAGAGGGGTTTAAATCATGGAGTTATTTGGTGACACTGTACTAATATATCTAAGAAATTAGAACATAGAAAATTATACAAATGTTAAGATATAGCATTAATTAAAAAGTGCAAGAAACATTAAAACAAAGGAAAATCATAATAAAATATAGAATAGTAATAAAAATATATTACTAACATTAATGATACTTTTTGAAATTGTAGAAATCTAGAAAGGAATTAATAATAATTATACTTTTCGAAATTGCAGAAATCTAGAAAGGAAGTCTCGAAATTTTGTTTTTCTAAATTCAGTAGAGTTAGATACCAACACTATTTACCTATATCATTGTGAGTTGCATGACTATGAAAAAGAACTGCAGCCAAACTAGATTTCCATTGACAAATGTGTTATCACATTTGAGGTCTCGGTGAATAATGGGTGAGTCACGGTTGTGAGATAAAGTAGACCACGCAAGATTTGAAGGGCTCATTTTTTTATAACTCTGATGTCCACAGACTTGTGTTTCCGCTGATATCTTAATCATACAAAACACAAAATATCAGTCTTACAACCTCGTTTATTTCCTGGTCAATTTGCATTAATTGTGAAATATTCAGCTTTTTTCTCAACCATCACAGAAGAAAGTTATAATAACAAATTATATTATATATTAAAATATTTACTTACTCTTTAAGTGTTCCAGATGTAAACATCTCTGTCATGAAATTGATGTTTTTCTTTTATGTATCTACCCATGAAGTGTAGAACTTCAAAATGTTTTTTGTGCTTTAAAGTCCTAAGCAATTGCACTTCACAATATAATCTATCCAAATCATCGGGTGTTCGGAGAACATCATTGAGTTTGACTTGGTTCCAAGCTACTTCCATTCCATCTATTTCATCAAAAGCATTCGAGTTACGACCATTCATATTTAAGGAACACCAATCCGGGTCATGCCCTGTTCTTGCTTTGCCTAAATGCCTAACTATTATTTACACATTATCATAGAATGTAATGCATTATCAAACACAGGTATCGACCTTACAATGAAGGAATTTAATTTTGTATGTAGAATGACATCCTATGTGTCAAATTTGAATGATACTTATTAGATGTCTTATTTTCTTTTTTTTCGCATGGACTAACGGCTTCACAACCCTTTTGTTTATAATATTTTCGAAGAAATAAAATTTAATATAAATAAGATCGATAATATAAATAATTATAAATTAAAATATTAAAAAAAATATTAATTATTTGGTTTTTATATCTTTTTAAATTTTTAATATAATAGAATATAAATTAAATTAGTTTTAAATCAATTACAATCAAAATAATAAAATAATATTATCATATATGAATAATACTTATATATTAATTTAAAACCATAACAATTCATATTACTAATAATAAAAAATAAATATATTAATTAAATATAAATAGAGATAGAAATATATTTATATTTTTATATATTTATTTCGTCATATGAGTATCTAACATTTTTTCCACATGGCGTAGACTAGATGGTGATGGAGTGTACTGTTAAGTCACTTCGTGATGTAAATGTCACTAGTTTGAAACTATGTGGGAAAAAATCCAGTCATGTTAAGAGTTGGTGTGGCCCAGGCCAAGTGTGATCCCTAGGTGATTTTGAAGGCTTAGATGCCCATAGGTCGTGGTTTCTCAAGCCGCAGGTCAAGGCTAAAGTAATCTCTGATGAACTCAAATAAAATAAATAAATCTAAGCCTCCAACTTTCCATTTTATACATAAAAATTTAAAAAAAAAACATTAAATATATGAAATAGAATGATTATATATATAGTCAGCCAAAATTATTTCATTAAATTTCCATAAAAACAAGGATTAAAAAGATGTCTCCACAACCCTCTTTTCCTCATTCTGACTAGACTTGTTGGAATTGGGGGCTGAAGAATGCCACAGGTAAGCTTATTCATGCATTATTTCTGCCAGGCTTTGAAGCCATACATTTCTTAAGGGAAACAAAAAGGTCACAAAAAATAACACAAAAACTAACAACAACATATCAAGGAGGGGGATGGGGAGGGAGTACAGGGGGGGCTGCAAAATAGCCAGCACGTTCATGCATATGGAAATCAATATGTTCCACCCGGGCTTCCAGATTGTGGAGGTGGTCATTTGTTCGATGGTGGCTCCATCAGAGGCTATCCAGTTGTTCCAATATCTTGTTCTAGTTGTGTTGTTTATCATTCATATATGTAACCAATTCATTGTGATCTTCATACTTATGATCATGAATGATGTCCATATTGACCTGTATACCTCTTAGTTGCTTTGCTATGGAATCTAAGGAAGCTGGAGCCATAAAGAGCGGTCCAGATTGTGAGCCACTTCACCCTCTCGTTCCAAGCCTGCAGAGTTTCCAGAAGAAGAGTTGTGGCTATGAGATGGACGACCTGCATTAAAGTGATGGCCACCCCCATAACGAGGCCTCCCTCTTTGGTGCAAAATTTATTTCAACGCTAAAGAACTAAGGGATGGGGTGTTTGAGCACCCCTCAAAACTCCTTCCAGAATAGA
This sequence comes from Pinus albicaulis, assembly GCA_034641835.2. NCBI lineage: Eukaryota > Viridiplantae > Streptophyta > Pinopsida > Pinales > Pinaceae > Pinus > Pinus albicaulis. The sequence goes on from CM076581.1 coordinate 722,642,752, forward strand.
AATGAGAAAAAACACCAGAAGTACAATAAGACCTGCTAGTCTTGAAAATGACAGAAACCACACCAAGGAAGGTTCAAAAATGGGCTGATAGGGACTTCCCCAAAGCCAAACGAATTCCTAGAAAAAACACGTCCTGGAATTCCACAAACCCACAAATGAAAAATTTTACTACCCCATTGTTATGAGAACAAATCCACAAAACACCGACCCCGAAAAATGAAAATTCAAACTACTGAAAACACTTGAGGGAGAATTACGGGAATTTTGAGGTCTAAAATGGGCCTCCTAAGAAAAATGTACAACAAAAATAAAATTTATAAGAACCAATAGGATTCAAGATGATGATGTCAACTATGGGGGATGAATCACCATTTTTGGAGTAAAAAAGTAAAAGTATTAAAAAATAATAAAATAATAAAACTACTTTTTCAACTCTTATTTTCAACGTATCTCTCTAATGTTTTACTAATTTTTAGTGGGAGTACTCGTTGGATGCAAAATTGAATTCCTCATCCAAGGAGTACCCATGTTGTATACTTTCGATGGACCTTGCTACACGAAAAATGAGAAATACATGAAAAACATGTTTACAATAACGTTTTTAATATATTTCTCATTTTTCATGTTGTAGTGCTCATCGAAAGTATGCAACATGAGTAATCCTTGGATGGGAAATAAAATTCTACATACAACGAGTGTTTCCGCTCGAAATTTGAGGAAACCCATAGGAAGATAAGTTGAAAATACGAGTTGAAAAAATAGTTTTTCCTTTTTTCCCTCTAAAATTTGATGATGTAATCAAATATTATTTTATTATTTCCACTATTACTTTATAATTTCCTTAGGAGGCCCATTTGAGACCTCAAAATTCCCCTAATGAAATGGACAACCTCTTAGATGAGAAACAGACGTAGGTGGCCACTAGAGACGTGATAAAACAAGGGCACCAACAAGAGCCAGACTTGTGAAACCTAGGATTGTAACTGAGAACAAAGACACAATGATGATTTCTTAAGACTTGCATGCGTAAGTTACATAATTCAAAAGGGTCCCCTTCACAGAAATCCTAAAGATTGCTCGAGGGACAAAAGACAGACACCCTAGACCAAGAGAAATAGTAATCCAGGGTTAAATTCTCATTGAGTGAGAAGAAGACCATCATGAACCAAAAATTATGAATTGGGCGACAGTGGCGAAGCTAGCTGTTAGATGTTAAGCCAAGAACCAATTCACCGCTCCAGAATTTTCCAGGGTCCCAAATACTTGTCTAAATGTCAAACACATTCCAAAAAAATGCAAACCAGTCTTCCACTGTGCTATGCCTACAAAGCCAATACTCAGGCGAGTGCCCATGGTCCCCATCACACTCTCTGCAATGCTCCCTCCTCCCAAAATTGATCGGGCGAACTTCCAACCATGAAGTGAATTCTACCTTCCCTCTTAACATAACCGAAGTACCTTATGAATTCTCCTCCGGACGTGTGTAATTAATGATGGAGCCACTCATTAAGATAAGCATGTGTGTCACGTGGTGGAGGGGGAAAACCTTAAGGACCGCCCATTTAACATTTGTCCGCCCTATCGAGGGTGTATATATATATATATATATATATATTTCTATTTTTCGTATCAACTAAATTCATTTTAAATAATAAAAAATAGAAAAAAAATATTATTTTAATATTCAATCAATTTAATCTATTTACAATAATATATAAGTATCACTAAATTTATATTTATTTAATATAATTATATAATTTTGATTTGTTTTACACACTTGGTCATCAAAATAATATTAATAAAAGGTAAACATGAATATTTATTTGCTCACATGAAAAGTTCTTTGCTTTATATCATATAGAGTTTCTTAAAAAAATCAAATGTGAATAATTAATTTGGATAAACTAGCACACCCCGTGTGTTTTACGATATGGAATAACTGCCTCTCGTAGATCCTTATCTTTCAAAATGCAATCGTTGACTAACACCTGCGGGTTTTGGTTTAACAAAAATCGTGATTCCCAACAAGTGGTATCAAAGCGTAGGTCGCAAATTTGATACACGCCTACCTTGCATTAGGGGGGAGATTGTTGGACATTAGATAAACCAACAATCCCTGTGTGTTTTGCGAAATGAACTAACCGCCTCTCGTGGATCATTATCTTTGTCGATACAATCGTTAACTAATACTTGTAAATTTTAATTTAACAACAATTGTGATTCCCAACATTAAAAACATTAATATAAAATAAAATATTTTTTTTTCTTAATCATTGATCCTTAATCTTCTAATTTGAAACAATTGTAAACATAAAATACACATGGAATGCCATTGATGGAACGTCCAAAGGCTCCACCCTCTCAATAATTGCCTTTCACTTATTTTGCAAACACACTTAAATGATGTGCATGTGGCAAATAAGAGGAAGAGTTTTGATAGGTAAGAGAATGATCTTTTTCAAGTGTGTTAAGAAAAAGATTGTATACAAATTTAAACTGTATTTATTTTTTTGGTAGGACAATGATATTTTTATTATAAAAACTTCGTATAACGAGCGAAAAGATAATTTTAATCTTTAAAAATAATATTTTTATCAAATTTATTAATATAAATATGGTTATAAACAACAATATTAACAATAATTTATTAACTCACATTTATGTAAACTTTTTTTTTTTTAAATATATGATTTATATTATATAAATTTCATATTTCTATATATACAAATATTCTTGATTTTAATTTTATTAAAATTTTGATTTAATCTTATAGAATGTCTATGAAATATTTTAAATTTAGTGAATATAGAGAGTTTAGATATATCTTAAAAGTAATTATAATTTTTTTCCTTTTAAATTTAATTAAAGAATATTATAAAATAAAATAAAATAAAAATATTTTGATTGTGAAATGAGTTATGGATAAGTTATGGTATTGGCCCATAGTATTATAACAAAACTTATTAACTAATTAATAATATTCATGGTAAAGTGAGGATGAATATTCATACTTAAGAATCTTATGATATTGTAAGTTTATTGTAAATATTAAGTTTTTATGTGCTTATTAATAAAATTTAAATATGGTTAGGAAATCATTACTTTAACTTATATAGTGAAATGAATCTTAATTTATAACTACTATTTATATGTTATATATTTTAATGCGATAGATATATTATGATTTTCTTTTATCTAAAAAAAATGTTCATAATTTTATTAATAAAAACCAAATTACAATATAACAGGGTTAATGTTATTATTCTATTTAGTACTATTAGTTTAGCATTGACCAATACAACTTAAAATGTTTAACATTGAAAAACAAATATTTATTTTTCAATATTATTGCAAAAATCAATTTTCAAACATTTGATTGAACCATATTTTGAAGGTCTTATTGTAGCCTTTGCCCCATGTGAATAACTGCCTAGGATTTCTAGGCCATACTTTTTAAATGTAGTTGCAATGTGTATGCCATGAATTTCATATATTTGTGAAGTCATTTTTCATTGCTAAGTTTCATATGAAAACAAATCTAAATTAAAATCTTTGAAAATAGCTCATACTCACTTAAATAACATATTTACCATCAAATATTACCCACCGTAAAATTTGCATAAAAAATGAATAAGAATAAGATTAAATAAATATACTTACTAAGAGTTATTGCAAATCATTAGTTATGTGTTCTTTCTCTTTAATGAATAAAAATAAAAATATAAATATGCACTAGTAATTACTACCCACTAAAATTTATACAACTTTTTATCTTTTAAAAATTAAATTTTCTATTTTATATATCAATTTACAATTTTTATAAAAACATAATTTCCACTTAACTAAAAAATTAAAAAAAAACAAAATTCCCACCAAATCGCTACTAATCTAACCCGAAATTAGATGTGGGTGGATAGATGTGGGTCTCAATCCACTCTCATCATAATGTGTTTTGGAGTTTTCTCTTTCATTTTGGCTTCTCTTGTTTGTGGAGGCTACGCGTTTTCAAAAAGCTAATGTCTTCGCAAACAATTAATAATACTCTTTTTAAAAGTTACATGCGATATGATATTATATGAAATTTGATATTACTTTATATCCGAGTGTACTTAGAAATGTGATTATTAAAATATATATGATTTTACTTTATATCTTATCATTTTGGTTTCTCTCGTTTGTGGAGGCTACGCGTTTTCAAAAAGTTAATGTGTTAGAAAACAATTAATAATACTTTTCTTAAAAGTTATATGTGCGATATGACAGTATATAAAATTTGATATTATTTATTTGGAAATCGGAGTTGTCCAATGAGATGGAGGAATTGTTTGGATGGTAAAAAATGTCGGAATTTGGGCCAAAATAATTTAAGAAATCTTACAGTAACAGTGTTTGAATCATGATTTTGATAATGGAAATGGATTCAACATCATCAAAAACGTGTAAGACACTCAAAATAGTAAAGTTTGATAGTTATAACCTGGATTTACAAAAATCTTTGCCAAATTTCCTTAAAATCTTACCAAATTTCCATTATTTTCAAGACAAAAAAGCAGTATAATTAAACTACGACCTTAGAAATCTGATTATTAAAAATATATATAATATTACTTTATATCTTAGTGTACATAAAAATCTTATATTATTTTTTGATTAATATTTATTAAAAATATATATATTTATACATATACATCGTAGGTTGAAGTTTTTGAATGTTGAATATTTTTTTTTTATTATTTACACAATGTTTTTTACATATAAATAGTGTTCGTTAGAGTTTAGTTCTTTTAATATTGGATAATTTTTTTATTATTTAGGTAGAGTGTAATATTCTTTGTTATTCTTATATTATTTTGAATTATGGGAGGCGTTATTAATTGTTTTAATTTGATCTTCAAAGTCTATTAGGAACATGGTGTTACAATTTTTTTTTTTATTTTTTTAAATTCATTGAAATCCAAAATAAATATTTGTGGTAAGTTTGTCGAGAGTTTTTTGACAATATAAATTTGATCTCAATTTAACTTTTGAAATGAAATTTATGACCATTTAAATTTTAATCAATTATATCGTGCCCAATCAACAAGGTACTTCTACATGGCATCCATGTGTGACCTACGTGGCCCTACCATGTCATCTCTAGTAGTTATGCTTCACTCATAGTCCCTATGTGGCAGCCATGTATCCTTTACCTTATCCCAATGGCGCTTGCCACGTTAGATCAAGTTTGTGGGTCCCATTACGCCTGACCCATTTGTGTTATGCGACAATTCTACATTATCTCTAGCTCCATGCCAATCCAGGTTTTCCGGCATTATCCATTGTTGAAACACCCCTAGACCCGCGGACCTCAGGATTACTTAGTTACGTCGAGAGAGATCTGGCTCAATAGACATCTAAGACACCACAAGAGTGTACATTGCATACCAACCCCCAATTCGGGATTCCCTGAATCTCGCTTGCGCTCAATAAAATGTGGTCGTAGCCTCATCCATGACTCTACGCATGTGGGTGAAAGCATGGAGTTGGGTTACACTTTTTGGCAAAAGAGGGTGCGTTTAGGTGGAAAAAGTGATGGCTATATCGAGGCTTTATTAAGCGCTTGATTGACCTCCTTAGGCGCTAAAAAAGTAGCTCGATCGAGGGTTAAAAACAAACCCTCAATCGAACTTTATGGCTCGATTGAACTTTAACTCTTGTTTGAGCTATTTTTTTATTAAATACCCCACCCGTAGTCTGTGTGCGCCATTTGCAAGGACTGTGTGTAATTTGCGAGCTCGACCGAGAGTGTGAAGGTAGCTCGACTAAGAGTATCAGAGCTTGAGTGAGCAATTTAGGCATGGAGTGTTCAAATCAATCTCGCCAAAAACCCCGCCAATGTCCCAAAGACTCAAACGATGGTAGGTATTCTATCTTTTTTTTTTTTTTTTTTCTGATTTAATTTTTTTGCAAAATTAAACAAATTAATTAAAAAAAATAACAACCATACAAAAACCATGAAAACCACAAAAAACCCTTCAATAGAACTTGGAAAATCACAAAACCAACCAAGAAAACCACAAAAAACCATAAAAAAACCTCTTCAAAACAACTTAGAAAACCACAAAACCATAAAAAAACCTTGAAAACAACCTAGAAACCACTTGGAAACCACTAAAAAAGCTATAATTCAGGTTTTAAATGTTTCTCTTACTTGCAATATTTTGTTTATTAAATGCATATTTTCTAATTTTGAATGGTAAAACATTTTTTTTCCAAATATTTTAGGTTTTAAAGTTTTTCTTTAGAAATTTTATGAAACAAATTTCAAATTTTTCAATTTTTCTTGTTATTTCTAACAAATTTGACAAAAAATATACTCCAAAAAACACCAAAATAGAAAACAACTACAAAACTATAACCAATGAATAAGTAAATTAAAAGCTTGAGATTGACCATGAATATGGTTGCTCATAATGAACCTCTTTTAATAAAATAAAATATTTTATTATTTTAAATTTAAATTAATTTATATGTTAAATATAAATATATATATAACATAGTTTAATGACTATTTAACATAACATAAAATTATTTAACATACACACATATATTATAACATAACATGTTACAACATAACCATAATTATAGTTCATAACTATATAACTATATGTATTTAACTAAATTATAACTTAGTCATGACATCACATACACACACACACACACACACACACACACACACACATATAACATAGTTCTATACCTATCTAGTTCATACCATAATTATATAACTAGATATAAAATTTAATTATTATATATATATATATATATATTTGACATAACATATGTAATTATATATATAACTAACATAATGTAACAGGTATTTTGACTATAACGTAATATAACAATAACTTTTAACATACTATAACTATTATATTTATACATATGTATATGTTCATGTTCATATATATGTGTGTGTGTGTGTGTGTGTGTGTGTGCGTGCACGCGTGTGTGTGTTCATGTTTTGACAATGCATCATTGATAGATACATTAAATCCATCATGAAAAATGCATTTAGTCTAGTGAATAAAAGCATTTAGACTCTTTTCTAATTTATACTATATCGTTTCATTATGTAGTGTGTTGTACAAGAAACTTTGTCTTCATGTGCATGCACCTAGTATATTTTATGTTTTAAAGTCAAACATTATGAACTTAAAGTCTATTGGAGTATTTGGTTGGCATGGAATTTTTTTAGCTTTGTAAATATGTTTATTTCAATTATATATGTGTGTGTGTGTGTGTGTGTGTGTGTGTTATGAATAAAATGCATTATTTAGAAACGAGAAAAAGTGTGAACGTAAATTTGATCACTTCTTTTGATTGTGTTTACATGGAACTCAATACTTTGGTTGATAAATTATCAAAAAATGGGCTCTAAAATTTAGGACTTCATTCTATATTATTTTGCTTGAGTTTAGAAATAGTTTCTTTTGTCAACATTCTTTCTACGTCAACATTTTTTTTCTTGGATTCGTTTATATGTATTATATGTAATATTTTTGTATTATCTTTAATACTTTATTCAACATTTTTTTCTTGGAATAGTTTATATGTATTATATGTAATATTTTGAGGCATCCCATATATGCACCCCAACTGTAAGTCATCATAGTGTGAGGGGTTCTGTTATACGTGGTTGGGTTCATGATAGATCACATAGCCCACTGAGATTTCATATTCCATTGATAGATCCCGCCTCTAACACTAGTCAAAGTGTCAGATGTAGTGTTTCTGTCTTTTTTGATGATCATGCTACCTCTAGTGGACTTTCTTCACCTATTTTAGGTACACCTTCTGCATTTTTAAATCCTCTTTAAACTTTATGTGTTTATGACTCGAAAGTTTCTTTAATTTTTAAATTTTCTTCAACTGATGTGTTTGAATTTAATGTATATGCTATTATTCTTCTCGTTTCTTAATTATATATCTTAAATTATGTTTATTATTTGCAGGCCCTCAACATGTCGAAGCTAAGGATTAGAGTGCAACAATGATCCCTCTGTGGGGTAATGCTACAACTCATATCATATTGGAGGATGTTACAACTCGTCATACATGGATCACAAAAGAGATAAGTAACATATCTGCCAATTCACCAACTTGTCATAGAATTTGTCCTTGATGATGGAGGACATCAATAGGTTGATCGATACATACTAAAGGTTGGGCCCATAGAGACACCTCCTACAGTCCATACATAGATTAGGAGGCTTGATGTTAGAGGACCAGATACTTGAGAGGTGGTGAAAGAGGCCACAAAGTACATTGATGTTTGTGGGGAGTTGTTCAACATCCTTTCAGATCACCCTTCTAGACATAGAAGTCCGATTCCACTGAAATATTTTAGGAATGTTGATGCAACCCCTCTTTTGTATGATAGATTCATTGGAGCTTGGGGCCAGCTCCGCCACCATGATGAGGTCACCATCAATTTTCCAACCATTTATATGCAGATTTCATGTTACATATGAGGCTGGATTACACTGATACAGGATATCATTATTATGGACCCGACTTGGGACATAACTATGACCACAGTGGGGCTCGTAGGGACCCTGGGCATGTACCACTGCCTCCACGATCCTTGACACTACCGTCTTGTAGCTTGGTATTTCCTATAGAGCTAGAGGAGCTACCACAACTCATTGGTGAGAATAGGGATACTATTGGAAACAACATGCATACGTCATTGGCATGTGTGTTTCATTGGATGTAAATATTAGGAGACCACCAACATTTCCTCGTCACTAGCCAGTTCCCTTATATGATGATGCATTTCTCATGAGTTTACCCTTTGAGACTCTTTTGACATATACATGTGCGTATCATGATGTCATTTGTGATACTTGGAGGGTGCATGATCTGCGTGACATAGACCGAGTACATATATATACAATTTTTTTTACTCTTATTGTCAAACTATGCATAATAATTTATATTAATTTCTAGTTCATATTAGATTGCATTTATATTAATAAGTTCATGATAACATGTAGACACAACCTAGCTACATGGATGAGCTTATGAGGTCATCCGAGGGGGTAGTTAATCATCTAGGCCATCAGCGACCAGAGCATGTTTCCACGAATTATCCTCCACCTCAAACTCCATATCATATGTTCACTAATGTGGAGGAGAGTTACTATGTACAATCACATGGACCAACAGTTGAGTTAACTTTTCTATTCCTGAGATTTCAACATTTTATTTTTTTAAGTTACACATATATGCTAATTAATTTGTAGACTAATTATAATTTATCCTTTCCATTGTGTACACATGCCCATATGCAGAGTTCCGTCGATGTCATTGTTATGTGGAGACATGAGTGGGATGTTGGATTTAGAGGCACTGATGATGTAGGTCCATCGATGTAGGCCTCAATCATAGAGCTAGAGGTAGGGGAGCACCAAACCTAGATTCATCAAATCCCTATCCTATCTTGTTTGCATTTGGACTTGACTAAGGTTAGTAGATTCATGTATATGTAATTAAAAACGTGGTTCCAAATTATTTATTTCCGTATTTTTTGTTTTGTAAAAATAATGATCTAATTAGTTTGAATTTGAATGTGTTATATTTTAGTACCGACTTATGGACACTTACTTTGTGTTACTAACTCACATAAGAGTTCTGGTGGTACTTAGACTGTCATAGTTTGTATATTTTTAGGCTCATTTCATAGGGCACATTCACATATGATACAAACTTTGTATATTTTCACACATGTACAATTTATGGATGTACATCATGAACATTATTTTACTTTATGGATTCTTATTATTTCAATTTATGGATGTTCATGCGATATTTGTAATTTCCATATATTTTCATATGGATAGTTTAATGATACATTTATTCACTATTTTAGTTTATGGATTTGTATTAATCTTGTTTATGGATGCTCATTAATTTTTGAAGTTTATGAATCTATTAAAATTATGTCTCCAATTTAAAACCCAGTCCAACAACACATCAAACAACCATTTTTGGAGGAGTCATTTTGTACTCAATTTTGCACTTAAATCAATACTCTACTCAACATTGGGCAACCAGTCAACTATCGACATCCCAAAATAGTATTCATTGTTCTCGAACATGGAATTATTTTATTTGGTTCAAGCATAGTGCCATGATTGGACAGTTCGGTTACAATATGAATGAAATAATCCTGAAGAGTTCACTGGCTTAACTTAGTTTAGATCCCATATATTTATACTCTTCTTAGTTAATCAATTGTAATGATTTGATCGACTTGAACTCTTTAAACGGCCCAATGTTTTGTATGTAAAGTTACACACACATATGCACGTAGAGATACATGCTTAGGATGAGCTGGTGATTGTGGCACAACACTATTTTACTATGTTCTGTTAACATTGAACTCTCAGACTTATGTTTTACTAATGTTTTTAATATAATTATTGTCTCAACTTTTACTCTTATTTTAGCGTTTATATCTCTTTATTCTCCAAGTATTGAATTATCTTAGGCTTGATCCAGGTTGTGGCAAGGGCCCACCATGAACCTTGATTGAGTCTTGTAACAATTTTAGTGTGTAGGAAGTGTGTCTTGATTCAATAGGTAGATTTGTACTTAATTTCTCATTTTCTTTCGTTAGTGACTTTCAGAATTTCTGCACTTGATTTCGTACTTAAGTTTCTTATAAATGTTTTCATACATCCGAGATAAAGATAACAAGTGTAATTTCATTGAGTCTCCACACGTATGTGGAATATTGTTATGCACATACTCCGTATATGTTAACTCTGTGATTATTCTTCCAAATTCATGAATGTTGGAAAAGAAAGTTCCGATTTCAAATGAATTTTTGAAGGAATAAATTCTTAAGTTTTAAACTGAATTTTTCTTCTTGAATAAGTGTTATATTTCTTATTAGTTTATATATCAGTGGCATGAGACTCTTATAGCTTATGCTCAGTTTGAGTATCCATTTTCTATTAGAAACATAGTCTTATTCTTAGTATAAATCACGTGTTACCACTTAGAGAATTACATGTCATTTGCAGTGTAGTTATTCAATTTCCTTTGTGAACATTTGTTTTTATTGTAGTGAAATAATCATTTGAATAGATAAATCGTTATTTACTTGATTTCATAGTGAGATTTAATTAGATCTATTCATGTTCATCATTAGATAATTGAAGCTGTGTGTTGATTCAAATTGGTTCTAAGTTAGAAAATCATAAAGTTCTGTGTTTTAGATGTTGTATTTGATTTAAATATAGTAGTGCCTAGGGATTTATTTGAGTTATAATTGAGTTTAATTTTTATTCATAGTACCCTGGGGATTGTTTTTGTGCAATTGTTCAAAATAGAGTTAATGATTAAATTAGTTTGAAAACATAGTCATTGGTAGTTGTTCATCTTATTTCTGAATGGGTTTTGAGTTAAGTGTGCATATTTAAGAATGGAATAGTGATTTGAGTTTTGAATATAAAATAGACCTCGTTAACAATAATTTAGATTGTAACAAAATAGGTTTATTCACTTCAGCATTTCTTGGTATGATTGTTAGGAATTGAGTTTGATCATTTCATACTTAATTTTGCACTAGAACTATATAGGGTAGGTTTGAATTTGAACTGAGATGAATTGCAAATCGAAGCTTACGAAATCCATTTGAAATTTTAGTTTAGGGAATCCAATGACATATAAAATCCCTAACATTTTTTGTGTCGTTGTTGGGGAGTTGAAAACGGTCCACTGTAATAATTTTAGAATTTTATGTGTGGTAATGATTTTGCAGGGAAATCGTAGGGTGGAGAGTGTACGGTAAGACGTGAGTGAAGAGACACGTGTCCAAAATGGGGGGTTGTTCCAAAGTTTGATTGTCTGTAGTAAATTTTTGTAGTATTTTCTTTTTATTATGTGCCGAAGTAGAGGTAGGCCTAGAGATAGTAAGGGTATATTTATTCAAAGTAAAAAATCATTGTCAAAATTATTTGGTCCCAAAAAAACACCCCAAACTAATCTCATTGATCGTTACAAAGGTATCATAGAGGATGGAGAAAGTTCCACCACCAAGGTGGCATCAAAAAAAGAAATATCATAGCACATAGAGGTAGAACAACCTCAAGGTATATCATAGCAAGGAAAATCTGCCGTGGGAGATGTTGTGGGTACAAAATTGGTGGCAGTTTCAGAAGTGGAGTTAGCAAAAGGAGGATCTCGAAGGGACTTGGGACCTATCTACATTAGGATCAATCCAGACAAATCTTCTTCTAGCCATAGCAAAATACCAAAGATTACTTATGAAACTGTAGTAAAGATGGCCAACAGAGGAGGAGAAAAGGAAATTAGAAATAATGGGGAAAACCATGTTGGAGATAATGATAGAATCCATACTTTACTCGGAAGGAATAATTACCGAAGATATGGGCCAAGAGGGGGACCTAAGAATCATGACGAAGATGCATAAACTACCTTTGAATTTCCTATTATGGGCATCACCAGAAATATCACTATGAATAGCATACCCTTGGCATGTCTTCCACTTTTCCACGGTACTTCCCCTAAATATCCTATTTTGTTTCTATTTGAACCTGATATCCTTTGCAGAATTTATAATTATTATGATGATGCACATAAACTTCAGTTATTCCATACCAACTTGAAATATTTAGCCTTGAGATAGTTCACGAGCCCTCGAGAACACACCATTTACTCATGGGACAACATGAAGTCCATATTCCTAAAAAAATATCAATATTACTATAAAAGTAGAGATGTTAATGATATTTTTAGATTGTAATAGATGGAGGATGAGAGTTTAGAGGCATACCTTGAATGGTTCCTTTATAACTATCACAAATCATGACTGGGTAATTTGGATGATAGAACCTTTAGGAGTGTCTTTTTGAAAGGGTTAAGGGAAGAATGCATTGAAACACTAAATCTCCTAAGTTCTGGTGATATCTATCAGAAGACCTTTGCTGAAATAGATGATTAATGCAGAACCTATTCTAGAAGTTAAGATAAGTTAGGAAAAAGGATCCAGGACAACTCAAGGGATTATGTGTCTAGGAATTCGAAACCAGTACAAGGTGGTTTCAGTAGAGTTGAGCTGGGGAACCTCTTGGAAAACTTTAAAAAATATATCCTAAACACCATTAGTGACCATATAGATACTCTAAAAATTAAAAAGAAACAAGAAGAAGAAAAAGTTTCCTTGGCGGTTTTCTGTCCTAAATGCACAAGTAAGCATGCTGAAAAAGAATGCCCCATTAATGTAGTAGAGGTGTGAAAGATCTATACACATGTGCACTCCACTTATCAGTTACCATCCCTCCCTATATTTCAAGGTATTTACAAAGGGGGGATTGAGACTAGTGAATTTCCTCAATCAAGTAGGAAACCAACATGGAGGGGGCCAAACAATAATATTTATCAAGGCCCTAATATGCAAGGTTTTTTCTCAAAATCGTCCATGGAATCCTCAACCAATTTTTCCTTCATGGCCTACAAAACCACCTCAAAGTTCACCTTGGAACGAAGGGTGGAGAGTAAATCCTTATGGGAATACATTTTAGCCTCAAAACCAAACACCTCCATACCCTTAGTATCAATGTCCACCCCGCATGCCTTATACATCCAATATACTTGAATTCCAACAAGGGTGTAATTCATAATACTTTCAACAACCTTCATTTCCACTAACACCCCCAGTACAAAAACCCTTTCCCTCACCTAAAAGCACTAATTCATTTTCATAGCAAGTGAAAAAATCATTCAACCCTCCTCGCCCAACACAACTGCCTGCACAAACAATTTCTAATCTTAATAATAGACCTCCTCAACTTGTAAAAAATATTGAGTTGCAACCTTTTCCCACTTACGTTATCACTGCTTTTCCTTTAAAGAAAAATTCAGTTAAGGTCTGGGAAAATGATTAATAAAAATAAGTTAGTAGTAATCATTCAAGAGGAGGATCCTCATATAGAACCTGAGGATAAAACCATTAAACAAATAGAAAATGAAGAAAACAATGAAAAGAAATAACTATAGGAGCTCTTAGAGCCCAAGGATCCTCATTCTCTGGAGAGATTTCTTGTAAAGAAAATTGAAACTTCTATAGAATATGAATTTGAATCTGAATTGAGGAATGTCTCCATAAAAATTCCTTTGATGCAAGTTATCACTGACATTCCTATTTGCATAAAAAAAGGTAGGAAGAAGAAGAATAAAAATCAAAATATTAAAGTAATCAGTCAAATGTCAGAAATGATATCTGGATTACCACCAAAATATGATGATCCAGGGAACCCTATGGTAACCATAGAAATCATTGGAACTTTCTAGCCCAATACGTTAGTAGACTTGGGGAAAACCATTAATACAATGACTATTGAAACCATGACATTCTTACAATTAAAAGAAGTAAGGCCTACACCCATTGTGGTGTTGGAGTTAGAAAATAAGTCCATTGTTAAACCTGTGGGGGTCCTCGTAGATATAGTGGTAACAATAGCTTCCTGGGAATACCCAATCGATTTCATAATAATTTCTCCAAAACTAATAAACCTTGACATCCAATAGTTTTAGTGCGGCCTTGGCTGGCCACTTATGATGTTGTTATTGGGTTCAAGAATGGGGAAATGAATATTTCTAATGGGTCACAAATTCAAACATTAACTATCTTTCTATCTGCCCAGTTAACCACTGAAGTACCTCTTTGGTTGGAAAATCCCTATGGGGATGAATATTGTATGTTTTCCTTACTGACTTTAGAACAATAAAGAGCGCTTCAAGAACAATATGAAGAACATGTTTTGCAATAATTCTCATATGATATCAATTGGATAGCTTATCCTATTTGTTTCAACGTCTATCATCATGTTTTCAACAACAAATTTAAGGAAAATTTTCACCCTGCTGTGTTTGCATCATTTACTATGGAAAATTGGTAGGAAAATAGTGAAGGAGGTGCTCAACGTATTGAAATCAGCGCTGGAAAAACACTGTACATTGGTATATAATTAAGTATAGAACATAAATAGCAGGTAATAAGCATGATTCAAAAATAGTATGGAGCATTTCCTTGGGATTACTTAGATATGAAAGAGATCCATCCTTTTACTTGCACACATTACATTTACAAAAATACGAAGGAATCCAACTCTTAAATAAATTGTCAAGGATGGATTGCAAAAAAAATAAGTGTGAATTTTATATACCCCATCTGTGATAGTAAATGGAAATCTCTCTTGGTTGTAGTTTCCAAGAAAAATGGGAAATGGAAAATTTGTGTTGACTACAGAGAGCTAAACAAAGCCACTTTGAGGGATTACTTTCCTTTACCTTTTATTGATCAGGTGCTGGATACATTGTCAGGAAAAATTACGTCTCTTTCTTGGATGGGTACATAAACTACAGCCAGATTCAAATAGCCCCAAAAGACAAAGAAAATACTACTTTTACCTGCCCATGCGGCACCTATGCTTACATGGTTCTCCCTTTTGGCCCGTGCAATGATCCAACTACCTTGCAGAGATTTGTCTCAGCTATTTTCGTTGATGGTATACATGACTATGAGGAAGTATATATGGACGAATTCACAATGTATGGTGATGAATTCTAGTAGGCTTTGGAGAACTTGGAAAAAGTGTTGATTTGTTGTCAAGAAGCTCATTTGGCCCTCAGTGATATTAAATGTAAAATGATGCAAAATGGGGGAATTGTTTTGGGACACCATGTGTCACAAGCATAAATCCAAGTTGACCCTGCACAAATTGAGGTAATATCACATATTTTAGTTCCAAGGTCACCAACGGAGGTAAGAATATTTTTGGCACATGGAGGGTACTATATGAGATTTATTGAAAATTTCACTAAAATTGCAGCACCTATGTTTAAATTTCTGACTGAAGATGTTGATTTTCTATGGTATATTGACTGTCAAAATGCTTTTCAGGAACTAAAGGATAAATTTTCTATTGTTCCGGTGTTGAGAGGACCTTATTGGTATCTCCCTTTTCACATTTGTACTGATGCATTAGATACATCCCTTGGAGTTGTGCTAGGACAAAGGGAGAATCAAATTCCTTATGATATTTATTTCGTTAGCAAAAAGATCTTACCTTCATAATTAAATTAAAGTTACTAAAAATGAATCATTAGTAGTAGTCCATGCTTTCAACAAATTTAGGGACTATATTATTGGTTATGAAACTTTTTCCCATATTGATCACTCTGCTAGTCGGCTCCTTATGAATAAGCCAATTACTAACAAAAGAATTACTTGATGGTTTCTTTTTCTTCAGGAATTTTATATCACTATGTTTGACAGGCCTAGATGAGATAATTTAGTTGTAGATATTCTGTCCCAACTAAATATTTCCATAGATATAGCTCCAATACCAATTACAGATGACTTTCCGGATGATAATTTTTTTTTGGTTTCCATACATACTTGGTTTGCTGATGTGGCTAACTATCTGGTATATGGCAGGTTTCCACAGAATCTATCCATCAAGGATAAACATAACATTGTGCAGCAAAGTGCCAACTATTCGTTGATAGTGGGAGACTTGTACCACATAGGGCCTGATTTAATCATGAAGAGATGTGTGCAGGAAGATGAAATGTACGTTGTCGTGAAAGCTTTCCACAATGAACCCTATGGTGTCCATTTTGCAGACAAAATAACAACTTATAAGGTCCTACATGTAGGTTACAACTGGTCCACTCTTTTCAAATATGTCAAAATATTTTTTTTCTAGCTGTGATGCTTTCCAAAGAATGGAGAGGCATGTTCCAAGTGATGAAATTCCTCTTCAAACTCAGATATCAATAAAACCTTTGAAAAGTGGGCACTAGATTTTGTAGGGCCCATCTCTCCCATGTCCAAGAAGAAAAGGTACATGTTATTTTGTATTGATTATGTGATGAAGTGGGTGGAAGCTAAGGATTTATATTCTTCCACTGAAAATTATGTGGTGTATTTACTCTTTGAAGAAATCTTCACTCAATTGGGGTGCCTAGAGAGATTGTGACTAAACAAGGGACACAATTCACTTCCAAACTAGTGAAGGCCATTACTGAAAAATATCATATTAGGCACCGGAAATCTACTCCATACCATCCACATGAAAATGGACAGGTTGAATCTAGTAATAAAGTCTTGGAGTCAATTCTCACCAAAAAAATTCAACTACACCAAGAGGACTGGGCTGAGAAGTTGGCAGAAGCATTATGGGCATATCGGATAACATGGAGGAATGTGACGGGACATACTCATTATGAGTTATTATATACGAAGTAGGTGAAACTCCCCGCTGAATTCCAGGTAAAGGCATTTCAGACTGCTATGCAACTAGGAATGAAATTAAAGGAGGCCTAGAAACAAAGAATACTTCAACTGAATGAACTTGAAGAAATAAGGCAAGATGCCCTTCAATGGAATGTGTTAGTACAATATAAGAGAGCTCAGTGGCATGATAATTACATTAAGAAAAAGGTCTTTCAACCAGGAGACTAGGAGCTACTATATGACAACAAATTTAAACATTTCAAAGGGAAATTATCAGCCAGATGGTTGGGACCCTATGAGGTGGAGGAAGTTTTCAATAATGGCTCAGTTAAGATTAAAACCATTGATGATGATCAGAACTAAATTTGTGGTAAATGGAAAAAGGTTGAAAATATACCACCATCCGCTCTCTCGCCAATAATTTGTGCATAATGTAATGCAAGATCTAGAAATAGAGTTGGTTCAAAAGGGGGATCCAACTCCTGCTAGTCCTTCGAGTTGATTTCTTTTTATTATATACATAATTTTTTCCAAAGAAAAAATCGACAAATTTTTATTATTTTATAATGAAAAGCTACACTTTGTAGATGAAATTAAGCATTCAAGACGCCTAGAGGGCTCGTGTGCTCAAGCACACATCGTAGCGAGGCTACCCTAAAATTACATATTTCCAGCAGCACTGGGCTTTTTGCGCTTTCCTTTTCTCTTTTGGACAATCTGCCAAGTCCCTGGATGCATGGAGGAAGGAACCAAGGCTAGCTCATTATTCCTTGTGGTAGTTTCTTTGTCAGAATCTGAAATTTGAGACACGTGCGATCTTTTATTTGCACCCGAGCTTACACCAGATCTAGTTTCTGTTGGCATAGGATCCACCATTGTGTTGGTAACCTGAGCCATCATTTTAGGTTCGAATGGGTATTTTTGTTGATGTTATGGAACCCCCGAATCGGTTGCATTCTATTTTCTCTCATTTTCAATGGGTATATCCCCTTATTCTTCTGTCTCTTTCTCTGGTCCATCGGAGGGAAATTTCCATCCTTTGGTTTCTTTCCATGTTTTCTTCTTTTTTTGTATTTTATCTTTTCCCATCCAGGCATGTGTTTTGTAAATGTCCACTTCTCCTACATATCCTGCACCTAAATGCAGTGTTGTTACGGGCAATGTTACCCTAAAGCCTTGGGTTGGTAAACTTCACAGAACAGGGGCATGTCATCACAAGAAGGAATAAAATTACCAAATTCTATGTTTTAAACTAGAAAGTGAGGATTGCAGATCTTACTCATTTATCCGACCTTTGTAGAAGATCCCGTAGGGTTCAAACCCTTGCAACTCCTCATGCTCCAGAACATGAAAATCAGAAAAGAACAAGCACAAAAACCTAGTTGTAAAGCATATATGTCCCATATGTTAGCAACATAGCATACATAATCTCATGAAGATAATAATAAATAAAATATTAAATATTATTAAGCATGTATAAGAGATATATGACACATGAAAATCAGGAATAAGATGGCACTTCTTTATTGATAACATATAGAGAAAACAATAGTGGATAAATCACCTGAGATCTGCCATGGCCTTGAGAAAAACCATCCTCTGGATTCATCCAACCCTAGCCTCACAAAGCTTCTTCCATGAATGATGCACAAAGGATGTCACATAGAATAAAGGTGATCATCACAAGGAAACAAGGGTTTCCTGAAAATATGGGAAGTGCAGGAGGCACAGGGGAAATATTATACTTGATCAGGGCTATAATAGGCTATAATATCTATAATTCTCTCTCTTCCTCGCTTAGGCCATTCCCTTGAGGCACATTTATACTTCCTGAAATTATTTTTTTCAGTTGGGGAATAATTAGGTCATGGGTTGGGGTAGTTAAGTTACAGGAAAAACCGTAAACCCTACCTCAATGAGAGGGAAATTTTATATTTTTTAATATTTTAAATAGCATATGTGGGTTCGCTATAGATGGACCCGCGTGTACACGCTGAAAAAGCTGGGAAGAGTCACGTATGGATTTTAAAATATTGTTTTTTGAGAAGTGTGACCAAGTCTGAATGTAAGGGTTGCCCAAGGCCAATGCATAAGTCATCAAGTATATAGTGGTGATAAATGATGCAATAACAGATGTCCCCTAATATATGAGGTTAGAAGGGGTACATGATGGCCGAAATGTATTATGTGCATAGAAGGAACCTTGCGAGGGCTAGAGAGAACTTCACCATATTTTAGGCTGCCAAAAACCAGTGTCAACAGAAATTAGAAAGATATCTCATGTCTGAGGCGGGCATACCCATGCTTGGTGAAAGAAAAGCATGTTCGCATGTGAAGTATGGAGCAGATCCAATATTTATACAAGTATAAATAAAATGTAAAGTACATAATGAATCATCTGATCACAGCCCAGAAGTATAAGTCAAAGTCATGTCGAAGTATCACATATAAAATACTGATCAATGATGCTGCATAGATATCTGATCACTGAAGTCACAATTGAATCTCCAAGTCAGATAATTAGTGGTGGAACAAATGGTACAACACACAACTCGGGCGCCGACATGTAAGATGTTGCTGTGATGAAACTCCAACATATAAGGGTGGATGGTGTCACTGGCAGAAAACTGAAGGAGTTGTCAAAGTGAACCAAAACATGCTGATGCAAACCCAAGGTCTTCACTGATCACCATTGCATAGTTCTACACAATGGAAATAAATGAGCTGAGGTCAACCATGTGATAAATCATTTGATTACCGGTCATTGATGTATACCGTTAACAAACGCGAGACAACCCACCAATAACGATAATGAGTGTCAAGGTGCCCTAGTACAATCCAACAAGTGCGAATGAATGAGTTGAAGTCGAACGCTTGAGAGATTATATCAATCAGGAGACAATGATGTATTCTCACTGTCGATAGTGAAGAGTCTGCCACTAATGAATGCAAACCCTAAGGTACTGACAAAAAGGACTCTAGACCTTATTCCCATAGGAATGAGTTGGATTCGATGGGAAAATATCTGCTAGAAGGAAGGAATTAAGGCATCCCACATCAGTCCAGTGCAAGTGTAACCCACAGGCCAAGATTTGGAAGGAATTAGACGAAGAAAAGTGAATTAACCAACCCGAAGTACATTTTCGACATGCACAACATGAAGCTAGCGTACGATAGAAACCCTCTAAACCAACCAATAATGAAAGCTGACAAAGAGGCGAGATATCCACCGATAGGGTCAAATGGAAATCAAGGTACTGCACAAATCCCAGGTGTGATAATGTAATCTGAAGTTGAACACAAGGGAAACCACTCAGTCAAAGACCCATGATGTTGATCAAATGTTGAACACAAGTTCACCTATCAATGATGTAAATAGGTGTAGGGTGCAGCTCTAGGTTTACCCTCAGAGCAATATGTTTTAGTCGATGAGAGACAAACCTACCGGCAAGAAGTTAATGTAGAACTTCTCAAACCAACATGAGAAAAGGACCAAATAGCTGATGTGATAGAATAAGATACTGACAAAACTGGGATGGTCGACTGAAAAATGAGTTAAGATACACCACAGAAAGGTTGACTCAGGTTAACTTCCCTTGAACAAAAGCACAACTCATTATTGACTACGGCAAAAAATGATAACTGTGTATAAGTTTTTCATGCAAGAGGCATAAACAAACCCTCCATATGATTGGAAGAGATAACCAACAAGGGGAGTACTGACTCAATAACAAGGTTATGGCTTCTCCTAATTCAGAAACTAAAACCATCCCAAAATGGAGAAAAGACATAGTTTTTTTTTGTGCTTTTTTCAAGGGCGACACAACTGACACTATAATTGCCATCAAGTATGGAACTATTGTCCTGTTCCCACTCTTTTTCAAATATTTAATTTTTTGTCTTTTGCATATTTCAAAGCCTGGAAAAGAATAAAAGAATGCCTATAGTACAATGGATAGAATGAGTGTCAGTAAACAAATGCACTAGTTCCTGGGATAGCAAAAATCCTATGCTCAATGCAAGGTGGTGAAAACTAGTAAGTGACACTCAAAGGGATGTCCCATCCATGGGTAAATGTGTCAAGTCACAAAGGCTAAGTGATTGCATGGTTAACCTGTACAGAAAGACATGGTCAAAAGAGGGCTTAAACATGAGTCCAAATGAAGCCGGCTAGAGGCCAAGATAAACAAGTAGTCAATATGAAATGCAGTGATACAACTTGACAACATATGGGAGTCTCTAAGGTAAATGGCTAGAATAAAGATAGTGAAGAAGAAGATTAATGAAGCTTCAATGAGTAAGTCATGGCGGGATTAAAGAGGACTCCCGATCCTACATAAATTGCAGCACGGGTGACAAATGATAGTGAGGAACTAACTAGGAAGCCCATGTAAAGGATGGCTTTACCACCAAGTCATGATTTAAAAAATCAGCGAGTGGGATGGGTTAAATAGTCATGACATGATGGGATCGACCCTATGAAAAGTGATCAAAATGGAGGCTAGTATGAAAAAATGCAACAAAAAGTGAATTCCCTAACCTATATTCCAATTCAGAATCAAATACCTACCATGACAGGTCAACAGTCATGGATCCGAAGGAAAACTAGAAATATCTCAAATTCACTAGAATGTACCTGAAAATAACATTTCCCAATGCTTACAATCCAAAATGTTAAACAACCTTAATGCAATTCAAAAAATAGACACAAACGAAATTTTTGAAAAAAATTCAAATTCTAGGCATAAATAAGCATCTTGACTCACATTTTGATCATTTGTGCACTGCAAAAGTGGAAAAAGAGCTCTGGAGAAAAAAATCCTCTTCTTGCATACGGAGCAATTGGCCACCAAATCACCTCAAATTTGTTAAGTAAGCCTTGTACTGATCTCATTTATCAATTTCATTCATATTTCAAGAAAATTTTTAGATTTTTTACTGTAGGAAATATATTTTCTTTGAAACCCTCTACGTATACGTGGGTTCGCTATAGATGGACCTGCGTGTACACGCTGAAAAAGCTGGGCAGATTCGCGTATGGATTTTAAAATATTATTTTTTGAGAAGTGTGACCAAGTCTGAATTGAAGGACTACCCAAGGCCAATGCATAAGTCATCAAGTATATAGTGGTCATAAAGGATGCTATAACAAGTGTTTTCATAATAAAGGTGTTATGTCCAATTCTGCCAGTTATGAACCAATTGTATACTTTTTGGGAGCCCCTTGCTGAGATCCAATTCCACAGAGAGTCATGTGAAATTTAAAATTCTCTCCTCTTTTTTTTCTTTTATATATCTCTCAATGTTGTTCCCAATGCCTTCTAAAACACATTCATTCCAAAAATGGAGCGGGGCATTATATAGCTAGACCCAGATCTAGTAATCTCCATCGTGTTTGCATCAAAATATGGGAACCATGGTGAGATGAAGAGACTGGTTAAGCCCAAAACCATGGTCCTGACCTTAGAATGGTATCTCTGGCTTCCAAAGAAGGGAAATTAACTATAAAGAACCCCTTGGAGTAGAGATGGATATCACACTCCATAGTCTAGTTGGTAAATATCTAGTGGAAAAGCTCCATTGGTTTGGGCCAAAATCAGTTAAATCTGCAAATTATTGAATGTGATTCGAATGTGGAGTAGTGGTCGTCAATCTCTAGTGCATCTATTTTCAATTCTAGCATGTTGTTCAAGTTATCCACAATGTATGGTTTGGGAGTATTCTCTACTGGTTCAGGTGGTGTTCCTGCTTTGTTTTTCCCCTGCAAAATGTTTCTGTAAGAGGGACCATTTGGAGTGTTGGTTCCCCTTGTAGGTCCATGTGCTTTGTTCTGTTCGGATCTAGTAGAGGTGTTTGCTCCTGAAGAACCTCCTTTGAGTCTTAAATTCAATACAATGGAGGAGTTCCTTTGAATGTGGTAGTATTTTAACTGAGCTTCTTCCTTTAGCAGTTTCCCTAAAAATATCAGACTTTGTTTTGAAATTGGAATGCCTCTAGCACATTGGATCTTTTGTTTCATATCTATAACCAGCTCCGCATCCTGTACCCAAAAACGTTTTGATTTCCCATCAAAAGTTTCTATGAAAATCTGAAACTGGGCCTCATAAACAGAGACCCATCCTCCTCTGTCTGTGTTGTATTTTTTTATGCAAATACCCCTAGAACAGATACATTCGACCAATCTGTCACAAGATCTAGGGGGTGTGGAACCATATCACAGGGGAGGTGCTAGAGTGGATTCGTCCCTGCACCCCCCCTCAAGCTGTGCCTTGTAAATAAATTGTGAGGTTGTAACCCCCAATCTGCTCATGCAGTGATATGAGAGGTCCAAACCTCATACATAAAAAAATAATCAAATAAAAAAAGGCAGGAATTGAAATATTCAGGGCCTAAGTATAGAAAAACCATTTTGTGCATACCCTTTGATACCAATTTGACTAGATCTGCATGTAGGGAGCCTTGTCCCTGATCGCGCAGTCCCTTGAGAGAAATATTCTCAATGTGGTCACGATAGTTATATGTTTTAGGGCGGGAGTGTCCACGGCCGATCTGCCACTGTAATCCACCGCTTCCGAGAACTGGGCACCATACTCTGCAACAGCCCCAAGCCCACGGGGGCCATCATCCCTTACCCTGCTCCTACCATCGAGGGGAAACAACCATTCACGTAGTGCATCTACAGCGTTAGGATTCCAACATGTTAGTTGTAGGATCAGGGGACCGGTGCCATTGCCTGAATCCAAAACCCTGCAGGCTATGGAGGGTCGGGAAATCGTGCTAAGGATCATAGTGAGATCTGGCTTCCAAGCTCCTCTATATGCCAGATTTTTGCTAGTGTTCAGTTGCATCCCTCCCTTATGTGCCAGAACCTTATGAGAATATTCATCATTCCTTTCTGGTGTGTAGACATGAGGAGTCGCCGCCCTCCAAAGACCCTGCCTTGACTTGGAAAACCCTGCACTTCTGCACTCCATTTTTTCTTCCCTTTTTTTGTTTCTCTATATATAATAGTATAAATAACAGTGGGCTGACTTTTTGTTTTCCTTACAGCTCACATATAATAAAGAGGAAATCTTTCAAGGGTAAGTTTATTCCTTTATCCGTACTTGACATTATTATTTACGGAAGAGGATAATTTGGATTTTACTGTGAACATTTCAGACTCGCTAAAATTGAATGTTCTGAGCAGTGACTGACCTAGGCTCGTTAATACCAATGGGATAGTAGTAGTTAGGGATCTACTAAGTATAGAATTATTATTTTCCGTTCTCAAAAAAATAATTATGGAAAAGAAACTTTCTAGAGTCTACTTTGGGTTTTTCAAACCCTCTAAAAATGAATACCCTGAGCATTGGCTAACTTAGGATCGTTAAATTTATGAGGAAGTAGAAGATAGGAATTCTTGAGTACATAATTATTATTTTCTGGGCTCAACATAACAAGTACGTAAAATAAATCCCCCTTGGAGTCTTCTTCTGTGCATTTTAGACTCCAAAAAATTGAAATTCCCTAGGCAGTAATCATCCCAGGTCTAGTCAAAATCCATGGAATGATGGCACTAGATTGTTCGATAGCAACGAGGAGTCAAATTTCAGTTACATTTTCTACAGTTTTCGTATATGAAATTTCAAGGAATATTTCTGTTCATTTTTTCAGTGTAGTCACATTTTTCCATTGATTCCATGTTCAATGAGAAAGTTCAAAGGTTTTGTACTGAATTCAGTACTACTCTTAAACTGAGTTGGGTATTGAATGTTTTCTTATAAATTTTCATATTAAGTTTAGGAAAAGTATATGGGATCAACTTCAACCTAGCAACATTAAAATCAATGAAGATGCTAAATTTTAAGTACTCTGGATTGTTTATAATTATATAAACAAGACTATCATCGAGGATTCGAAAAATGGAGAAGACACCCAACTTAAATACCAAGTTTTTCACATCATTATTATTCGTGAGTTCCTAAATATTAATGAGAAGTCAAATCAAGATATGGGTAGGTTTACATTTTCTTAGACTAATTAAAATTGTATGAATGATATAACTTATTAATAATCTACCTCCTCTCATTGTAATGATTTACATATCTTCCCCATATTATTTTGATACGAAACCATCCTATCCCACTACCCTTCCCATTCATTTCTACTCGTGTGGTACAAATGTCAAGTACATATTCATCGTTACAACAACCACTTTGCACCATAATTCAGAATCCCATAGTCTCCATTTCAAACGAGTTTAAATTTATGTGAACCTAGACAAGAAAATTGTCTGTCCTATTGCTAAGTTTCAGCTAAGTATCAACTTGTGAGCCCCTGTATTTTCCATCTAACCCTCATTATTTCTCCACCTTCGACATAGGGGACGACCGCCATGAACCAACATTCACCCAATTTTCCAAGAGCCCATAATATGCTAAGTTTAAGGCGATCTTGGAGGAGAAGGGATGGATGGGTTTTCTTCACAAATTCGAGGGTTATAATTGCATGGCCTTCTCATATATTTTCAATGGGAAATTTGCAAGGGTCGGGCGCCTGAAAGTAAAAGTGACTGAGAAGTTGATAAGAAGGGCAACCAAACTGCCATTAACTGGTGATAAATATTTTAAAGGAGGGCTGCCCGAGCTAGATGATTGTGTTAAGTTCCTTAAGTCAGCATACAAGTCCATTAACTGGTTAAAGAAGGTCCTACAAAGCTGCATCAAGGAGGAATGACACCCATTCATCATTACACTATAGAGATTTTTCACCTGTGAAGGGAGGCATGTCATTGCTTTCCCTATCACGTTAGGTTGCTCTTGCACTTTTCAAATGGAAGAGATGTCAATTTTCCATTTTTCCTGCATAGAAGTTTGTATAAGGTCGCTAGGGGTGTTCAGTATACTATAAAAAACTTGAAACTAGTGTGTGCCATCACAGACTGATAAAGCTATTATTCATACATGAGTTGAGTAGATGAAATAAGTCATGGGAAGAGTTTTTGGTGGAAAATTTTCCGAGTGAAGAAGCCCAAGTCAAAGGCCGATAGAGGCTCATTAGCCCCCGATTGTGTAAATTAGGTCAAAAATTCGAGGCTTCTCCTGATTCCAGTTCTAAACAAGGCCAAAGCCATGTGATAACCCCGATGTATACACAGGAGGAGAGTCATTCGGTGAAACCCCTAGAGAATAATGTAAACCCTAGTTCATATAAAGAGAAATTGACCCTACCCATGAAAGGAAAGAAATGCAAAAGAAGTAAGGAGAAGAAGAATTAAACTGATAATAATGAAGTAGTAGCTGATGAAGATCATTTGAGCAAACAAAAAACACCTTAGGTGGAGGTTGTGGAACCAGTTGTCTCACCAATAGAAAAATAGTCCAAGGGAGCTAATGTCGCCCCTAAATAGAGGAAGAGGAAACATTTCAAGGAAGAGCATGAATAAACATCAATACCCAATAATCTAGTACAAAAGGAGAAATTATCTGAGATTCTGATCTCGTTACAAGGTCAATGACATATGAGAAGCATGTATTGACAAAAACCTTTCACTTCCGGTACTCAAGACCGAGAACCTGTTACCATTCTATCCTCTTCGTAATAGGAAACAAAGAGCCCCTCTAGGGCAGTTGAAGAAGAAGGGGATCTTCTACCGGAGGAAGACACACCAATATATAATTTCCAGGATATTTTGAGCAGTTCACCACAGCCAGGTCCATCCGGTAAGGGTCGAGGAAAGAATAAATGGGCATCTAAATGTAAGAAGAGCCAGATGCTTGATGGGTCAACTCACAGAGGGAGTAGAATCACAAAAACCAACCATACCCACTAAGAATGATTTAGTTGGTGGTGACAAATATTTAGAACTTCTGGTAGCTAAGTTACAAGGAAAAAAATAAAAACTGAAGGAAATTGTTCATAAGTATAAGACGTTGTTTCACTATGTGTGGATGATTAATACCAAATAACGATGCACTCATCTTGAGGAACAAGAGACTTATCAGTTGGAAGTTGAGACAACAAAAGCCTGTCAAAAGGCTTAGTTACCATGAGCAAGCCCTGAGATTTGGACGACCATTGATGAAAGAAAACCATGGTTTGGAGGTCCTAGCCAGTGCAGCGAGAATTCGAAGGAAGGGATGGCCTAATTTTTTATGACTGGTTGAATTTGAAAAGGACAACTAAATGAGGAAATGTATTTCCTCTAGCATGGGGTCGGGATGCTGGGACCCACTTTTGTACCATTTCCACATCTTATCCCACTATTTTTACTATCATTTATCCTACTTTACCCCTTTTTGTCACCCTAAAACCACTCCACATCAACTAAACCACATTACTTTACAGTGGAGGTAAGATTTATTAATAAGTATTAATTTTGTATGTCTTTGTTTGGTTTAGGTAGATGTTAAATGAATTAGTAACTCTTGATTCAATTTGAGTAATCAAAAAATGACTTTTGAATATAGGCAAACATTTTAAGTGCATGGAAAATTCATCAATGGTCCAGCACCCAGTCCAACAATTCATCAAACAACCATTTTTGGAGTAGGCATTCTATACTCGGTTTTTCACTTAAATCAATACTCTACGAAGCATCGGGAAACTAGTCAACCATCAAAATCCCGAAGTAGTCTTCATTGTTCTCAAACATGGAATTAGTTTCTTTGGTTCAAGCATAGTGCCATTATTGGACAATTTGGTTACAATCTGGATGAAATAATCCTAAATATTTCACCGGCTTAACTTAGTTTAGATCCTAAACATTTTTACTCTTCTTAGTTAATCAGTTGTAACAATTTGATTGGCATGAACTCTTTAAAAGTCCTAATGTTTTGTATGTAAAGTTACACACATATATGCACATAGATATACACGCTTAGGATGAGCTGGTGATTGTGGCATGTCACTATTTGACTTTGTTCTCTTAACACTGAACTCTCAGACTTATGTTTTACTGAATTTTTTAATATAATTATTGTCTAGACTTTTACTCTTATTTGAGTGTCTATGTATCTTTAGTATACAAGTATTGAATTAGATTAGGCTTGATCCAAGTCATGGAAAGGGCCCACCACGAAAGTTGATCAAGTCTTGTAACCATTTTAGTGTGTAGGAAGTGTGTTTTGATTCAATAAGTAGATCTGTACTTAATTTCTCATTTGATTTCATTAGTGACTTTCAAAATTTATGCACTTGATTTCGTACTTAAGTTTCTTTTAAATGTTTTCATAGACCTGAGATAAAGATAATGATTGTAATGTTATTGATTCTTTGAAGCTTGTGGAATATTGTTATGAGCATACTCCGTATATGTTAACTCTGTGATTACTCTTCCAAATTCGTGAATGTTGGAAAATAAAGTTCTGATTTCAAATGAATTTATGAAGGAATAAATTCTTAAGTTTTAAATTAAATTTATCTTCTTGAGTGGAAGTGTTATATTTATAATGAATCTATATATTAGTGGCACGAGAGTCCTGTAGCTTATGCTCAATTTGAGTATCCATAATCGATTGGAAACATGGTGTTATTCTTAGTATAGATTGTGTGTCAACACTTAGTGAATTGCATGTAATTTTCAATGTAGTTATTTGATTTCTTGTGTGAATATTTTCTTGGATTGTAGTGCAATAGTCATTTTAATAGATAACTAGTTATTTACTTGATTTCACAGTGAGATTTAATTATATTTATTCCTATCTATCATTAGATAAATTGAAGCTGTGTGTTGATTTAGATTGGTTCTAAGTTAGAAAATCATAAAGTTCTCAGTTTTAAATGTTGAGCTTGCTTTAAATTAAGTATTACATAGGGATTAATTTGAGTTATAATTGAGTTTAATTTTGATTCATAGTACTCTGGGGATTTGTTTTTGTAATGTTTCAAAATAGAGTTAATGATTAAAATTGGTTTAAAACATAGTTAGTGGTATTTTTTCATCTTATTTCTGAATGGGTTTTGAATCAAGTGTGCATAGTTAAGAATAGAATAGTGATTTGAGTTTTGAAAATAAAATAGACCTCGTTAACAGTAATTTAGGTTGTAACAAAATATTTTTCTTCACTTCAAAATTTATTAGTGTGATTGTTATGAATCGAGTTTCAACATTTTGTACTAGAACTATATAGGGTAGGTTTGAATATGAACCAGAATGAATTTCAACTAGAAGTTTACGAACTCTGACTGACAATTTAATTTAGGGAATCCAATGACATATAAAATCCCTAATAGTATGTTAGTACATTTCAATTTTAAAAATGAATTATTTGAATTATAAATTCATCCATATTCTATATATATATGAAAATTTTTGTGACCCACCTATATACCATTGCATGGACAACTTTTTTAAGTATGTCAATCAATTTCTTATCTCAAGGTTCAATTAAAAAAGACAAATAGGATTGAAATAAGTTTTATTCAATTTTAAAACATGTCATGTAAACAAGAAATAAGTTTTATTCAACATTATTTATTTTGAGATTATCTACAAGAGCTTATTCATAACTTGATATAAGTCGTTCATATTGAAATTTAATATATAGGTAAAAAAAAAAATATGACGACATTTCTATAATTTTATATAATATTATCAACTTTCCTAAATTTACAATTAGTTATCCAAGTATTTCAATCAATTCCTTATGATTGGAATAAGTTATATTCAATTTTTAAAAACTCAAATATGGTTGAAATCAGTTATATTTAATTTTAAAATACATGGAGATGTAAAAGTCACAAATACAAGTTTTATTTGATTTGATTTTATTTAAGGTTATCTACAAAATTTTATTCATAATGCACATCATCAATAATTTTTTTGTGCTTACACTGAAATCAATGCACAATGTTAAACTAATTACCCTGAAATTAATGCGCACCATATATCTAGTTACATCCAATCAGAAATCAGCATCTTCACTGAAATCAATGCATCTAATGCAAGCAATCAAATAGGACGAGAAATCAACATCTACACTAAAATCAACGCATCTAATGCAAACAATCAAATAGGATTAGAAATCAATATTTACACTGAAATCAATGCATATAACGCTCCAAGAAATCAAATAGGATTAGAAATCAGCTTCTACACTGAAATCAATGCATCTAGTGTCAGTAATCAAATAAGATTAGGAACTAACATCTACAATGAAATCAATGCATTTAATGCAAGCTCAATCAAACAAGATTATAAATCGGCATATTTAATGCAATTAATGCAAGAAATTAAATATAATTAGAAATGGACGTATACACATGAATCAATGAACCTAATGCAATAAATCAAATAGGATTAGAAACTATCATCTATACACTGGAATCAATGCATCTAGTGCAAGAAATTTTCTTCCATTTCTCTCCCACCTCAATCTATATTGATATCTCCCTCCATCTCTCCTTCCTTTTCTTTCCATCTCACCCCTATAGACACACTCTCCCTCTCTTTTCATATCTATCTATATCTCCCTGCCCCCCTCTCTCTCTTCTTCCCTCTCCCCCCTTCCATACATATATATCTATATCCCTCTTTCTCTCCTTCTTCATATCTCTATATCACCACGTAAACATACACATTGTTTCTCCATATCTCTCTCTCTCTCTCTCTCTCTCTCTCTCTCTCTCTTCCCCTTCTCTCCCTCTATCTACCGTTCTATCTCTCCTCCCTCCTACCCTCCTCTCTCCCTCTCTCTCCAATTTGGCTTGATTTTGGATGACCTAGGTTCAATCTATACTGCACACCAACAAAACCCTTGATCACTTTCCCTTTCGACAATGACCTACAAGAAGATTGCAGTCTCACCCGAAGTGATTATGGGAGGATGCAAAACCAGGTTTCTGTAGCCTTAAGGGACTGGGAGATGTGTTATTATTATGCTATCTTATCTTTAGCACTTATAAATCACTTCGTCGCATCAGATTAATTACTTAAACATGCCATATAAAACCGTAAACCATCACCACGTCGAAGTAAAAATAAATTGTCGTAACTGCTACTCTACCATAGGTAATAAGAAAATGTACACATCAAAACATAAGAAAACCAATTTACCGTGGTTTTCCCAGGTGTAGGGCTATGTCAACAAGAATTATTTCTTAATATAATGAATCTTGAACAACAAACAATTATTGGCATGCACACTAAGTTGCGGGATGTTTGCGCACTAAGCTGTACACTCAGACCTCTGCGCACTTAGTTGTAGAGCCTCTCCTTTGCTATCAAAACATATATCACAATAATTTACCCACAACACTGATCTAGATCCAAAACATGATTCTCTTCTTATTATTTCACCCTATTTATGTTATTACAACATAGGGTTACATCATCAAAATACCATGGTCTAAATACCACATAATCGTTAAAACAAGTAACTATGAACCAAAAAGATTTACAAAATTGTGCACTTTACAAAAAGGAAGGGCTTCGACCCACCCTGAAGCCCCTATGACACTACGCAATATATTTAAAATTCTCCACTGTGCGGTCCAATTTGCGCTCTCCAGCAAAAAGTGCAGAATCTCTGCCAATATCTAGGCTAAGTTGGTCTGCGCCCAACAGGCCCCCAACACTCACATGAGACTCGTCCCGAGTCACTCAACCGATTTGCCTCTGATCTTCGCTGCAATGTTATTGTATCATTGTTTAACTTATACATAATGTATGTGATCTACTTCTCTTTGCTGCACACTTCTTCCAATAGTGCTTCTGTCATAGGTTATGTAGCCTTCTGCTTCACTACCTCATATCTCTATCGAAGCTCTTAGCACTTCTCATCCACTACTTGAGACAGATGTAGTGCCTCATCCTGTCATGCCTGATTTCTCTCTGTCAGAGTATACTCTTCCTTCCTCAACTCATATATCTTCTTCTAGAGGGAATTTCCCTCATTGATCTTTCCAATATTCTGTGAGATTAGTAAGGTTCTCATAGTTGCTCGAATATCCTCCAACTATTGTTGCTTCTACTAAATATCCTCTTGTAGCTTCTGCACATTTGGATCCTCCTACCATGAAGTCTAAATTTTTAAGCTCCAAACCAACATATATATTCCCTCAATCTGCCATTGTTGCGGAGATACCAGCCACTGCAACCTTCAGGTCAACCCCCCTCTTATCTCACACTTCTTATGGTGTGGTTGGCTATAGATTCATCTATATCTTGTTGACATTTATTACATATTGAAATTATACATCTACGATTTTATCCTTATATCCTTTTACTAAAAGTCTGAGCTTTGCGACCTTGTCCTCCACTGATTCCTCTTCTTGGACATCAATGTCTGAAACCTTGCAGCATGTGGCTTCGAGCACTTGCTTCAGCTTTTGTTGTTTTTGTACTACCTGTTCCTTCTCCTAGATCACCTAGTTGAGCTTCTGCTTTAGTAAAGCTCGCTCTCGCTCTACCTAAATGTTCAAATTTGAAGTGATTTGTTCGTGTTGCTTCAACTCATCTATGATTTCCTGGTGCAACCAATGTAATATTTGAAGTGGTACTGCTGCGATGTTCATGTTCACATATTTCCATCCTTTCGCCTGCTACTGTACCTTGGCAGAGTAAAACTGCAGGGCTCCGACAAGTATCTATGCTATCCACGCCCCAAGTGTGGGCTCTACCAGTCTTTCTTCTCAAAGACTTTCCTTTGCCTGTACTGGATATCTCACTGTTTGTGCCAATATCTTTAGTTATGCGATGCATTCCTCAACACTTGTTAGAAGTGCATTGTAGCGATCCTCTAACTTGTTCAATGATTTCGCCGTTGCTTCCTGGATTCTGTCCCCAATATGATCTAGGTCCCCATCAATGAGGAAAAATGGCATTATGTCCTTTATCTCGTCTGCCTTTTGCTTTCTTTTTATTCTTTTAGAAGATTCAATGTCTTCCTTCCTCTTCTCTGCAA
Organism: Pinus albicaulis; assembly: GCA_034641835.2. NCBI lineage: Eukaryota > Viridiplantae > Streptophyta > Pinopsida > Pinales > Pinaceae > Pinus > Pinus albicaulis. The sequence goes on from CM076581.1 coordinate 722,675,950, forward strand.
CAAATGGGTTCTCTCTATGTCTTTTCAGACTCTTTGTTCTATTGATCACCTCCAAGAGGATCTTGGTGACCCTTGTCATGTTGCTCCTCTTGTTATACCTCTTGCTCGTCCTTGTCCTTTCCATTTTTTTCCCCGTGCTGCATCATGTCCTTCTTTGTCGAAGAATCCTTTGTCTCTGTCTCCAGCGCACTGATCCTCTCCTCAGGCCACTTCTCTATCTCTGCTAGGAGATCATCTTCTGTCACTAAATATGGCAAGGGATGCCATGTCTTCATTTTGTCCTTGTGATCCTGTATGTAAATTACGTGGAAGTCATCCTTAAAATTCACGACAAAGTTATACTGCTTGTGTAGGCTTAGTGAAAGGTGAGGGTGTTGGTTCACCAACATGTGTAAGTCCATATGATATATAACAAAAAAAATTCTATTATCATGTGTGCACATTTTTTTAGTGGTATACCATAACAAGGCATATCACGCGGCTTCACAAACATCTGAGGCTACCAAAGGGAACTGTGAATCTTCCAGCTCTTTCCATGCAAGAATCACAATAATCAAAATTAACCATGCATAGTTAAACAAAGTACCTTTCTCCTGAGCCTCGTAGCAGTCATCCATAAACTCTTTGCATAGGTATGAGGACCAATTGTAATGAACCCCATTAGCAAACTGTGAAACTAATGAAACCACCAGTGTAGGGACTTCATTAGCCTGAGACTTCCTCATGATTTTTCCAACCAATATATGTGCTACGAAGCAAACTCCCTTTTCATTTGTTGAGTTGATATCGTATCCTCGCTTCCCTTTCGTTAGTACAAACTTTCTCTTCATGCTTTCTATTATGGCTCTGTCTTGATATCTCCAAACAAACTCATATTTGGGTTTGAGCCCTTGATAAGGAAGTCTTGTGATTCTCCATATCAGTGTTGGGTCGATAGGGATCCTATTCCCCATCCATAGGCAACCATCATGCACCTACACGAGCATTTGTCTCACAAAAGCTGTGCTCCCTAGATTTTTGCCGAAGTGTGACAAATTCAACATGTTCAATAACCCTGACAACGCCAACTTAGCCACCCACCGTTGCGATTTTAATCTTGTTACACCACTTTCATGGTAGTGCACTTGATTTAAGTACCTGTCCAGTGCGAACTATGGATATTTGTTTCTGTCATTAAAATCATTGTCCATGAACTTTAGCTGTGGAATCTTTCCAAGGTTTGCCCCATCAAACCACATTTAATCTAGAAATAAGGGTGTGAAGGTGCCATATTTTGCACCCTTGGAATCTGTGACCAGTTTCATATTTGGTTTTCTAGGTGGAATATATGGTGGGAGAGGCGATGGAAACACTGTGCTTTCTATTTCCATTTTCTCTTGCTCTGCTTATTCCTCACTATCTCTCACCTATTTATGTTCTTTCTAAGGTTAAACATGTTTCTTTTCATGTTTATTCTTCGTTCTCTACTCTTTGTTAATTTTTGTCTATGGGGATATTTGTTTTTGTGTGCGTGATGATGCTTCTCTAGGTGGTGATGCTACTGCAGACATCTAAAATGATGCTTTAGGTATATGAACTGCGGCTTCTTCCATGATTCTTGCTAAACAATTCTCTTTAAATATACGAATAAACTCCTCAGTATTCATACAACAACAAAAAATTATGCAATTTCTCCGCACTAACAATACTTCAAATCTTACGACAACAAAGTTCCAAATCTTGGCGAGATGCGGATTTTTATAACAAATCTGAATTTCTACTTCATCATTAGCACAAATTGTGTTCATTAATTGCATATCTATCATTAGATATGGTGGATATGTCCTCATAAATGCATCTTTCCATGTATTTCAACGATAACGTTTCCTTTTTAATGGTCATATTTTTCTGGCGAACTTCAACATATCCCATATTGTAGCGAAGCAACCCTTCTTGCGAACTGCGACATAATCTAGACTATGTTGAAGCTCTCTTTCTGCAATGTAGTTTATAGTCCAGTGCCCACTTTCAACTGCAGGTGGCACTTAGAATTTTCTCCTTTATTCAAAGTGAAGTTGTAGGGGTAGGGTTGTCCCTGTACAACTTCAACCTACTTCCATTTACTCTTCCTTAGACCAATTCTCCATTTAAATTTTCTAATTTAACTACACCTCCATCAATAATATGTTTGATAATGTATGGGTACGACCAATGCATCTTGAATTATCTTGGAAATTTTACAAAATTCTGTCATAAAGGAGAACAAAGTCTCCTACCTGGAACTTATTCTACTTAATATGTCTATCATGCTACGCCTTTTCTCTTTATTTTTTTACCTGCTGATGGAATCCTATTATAAATCTATCTTCCTCCAAAGCAAGAAACCGCAACATTCTTTCCTCCATTATATCAAGATTTTCCATTTCTGTAAAATTTGCAATCCTCAAGCTAGGCATGATGTAATCCATGGGCATCACATCTTCTTGCCCATAAAATAACCTAAAGGGTGTCTAATTCGTCAACTTCTTACATGTGGTCTATTATCCCACAACACTGCTGGAATTCTAAGATCTCAGTCATCTGTATTCACATTGGATACCTTAGTAAGTTCATTTTTCGAAATCTTATTAAATGCTTCCACTATTCCATTGGCCTGAGGGTGATAAGGGGTACTCTTCCGATGATACACTTGGAAATTCTCATTCAATGATTCAATAGTCTTAACCTTGGTCACTCATACAAATATTTGAACATCCAAATCTAGACAATATGTACTGAAAAATAAACTTTGTTGCAGTTTTTGTGCTGCAGTGCCTTACTGGTTGTGCTTCGGCCCATCTTGTCAAGTAATCATTCGTTGTAATTATGTATCTTGCATCAGTTCTCTTTCCACATGGGTTGATGGGTCCAACAAACTCAATGGACCACTTATCAAAGGTCTGCAATGTAACTTGTGGTACCAATGGCATCTCATCTCCTCGTGATGGCTTCCCTGTTCTTTGACACATATCACATGCTCGACAATACTTATTCACATCTTTATGTAGTGTAGGCCACCACAATCCTGCTCTCAAATTCTTCTATGTAGTGTCTTTTCCTGCATAATGTCCACTAGTTGTGCTCTCATGAACCTTTGATAGAATCATTTTCCTTTCATGTTCGGGAACATATCTATGCAATATCTCATCTGGTCCCAACTTATATAACTATCATGCTATTAATGAAAAGTTAGCTGCCTTAACCACTAATTATTTCTTATGTCCCATATTATATCCTGAAGGAGCCATTCCTGTACTTAAAAACTAAATGATATCTCTTAAGTGATCATCTTCCACTCTGATTGAAAATAATTGTGCACCATGGAGATTATCTTCTATACTAGTTGGTTCTTCCCTTGTTTCCAGTCTTGAATAATGGTAAGGTCCTACATTCAAAATTCTTGGTTTAAAAATTATCTCAAAGTCATATTCCTGGAATAATAGTAACCATCTGCAGATATTTCCTCCTAAGACAGACTTATTAACTAAATACTTTAGTGCATAATGATCTGTAAACATTTTAAAGTGTGGCCCCAACAAATAGTGTCTAAACTTCTACAAAGCATGCACCATGGCCAACCATTCCCTTTCTGTAGTGGTGTAATTATTTTCTTCTTTAGATAACTTTATAATTGCAAAAGTTATAGGATGATCAATTTATCCTTTACCAGGTTCTGCCAGTACCACTCCCAAAGCTATATAATAAGCATCCACATGGACAGGGAATTCCTTATTCCAATGAGGGAAAACTAATATAAGTGGAGCTACCATTTTCTCTTTCAATATGTCGAGGATATTTTGACATTCTTCATTCCACTGAAAAGTTGCATCCTTCTTCAAAAAATTCTCCATAGGCATAATGATCTGAACATACCCCTTGATGAGCTTCCTATAATACCCAGTATGTCCCAAATTAGTGTGAAGTTGTCTTACTGTCTTAGGTGGAGGAAAGTTTAAAATGATAGAAATGTTTGTAGGGTCCACCATTAGTCCTTGCTTACAGACGATATGTCCCAATAATATAACAAAATTTACACCAAATATGCACTTCTTTAGGTTCAAAGAGATTTGATATTGTATACATGTGTCAAGCATAAGTCCTAAACTTCCAACATGTTTTCTCACCAATCCAAATATTGTCCAATCATCAAAGTATACCTCTAGAAACTTGTGGATGTATTCCTTAAAAGTTGGGACTACCACCTGAGAAAATATAGTAGGGGCATTTTTTTAATCCAAAAGGAATTACTGTGTATTGATATGAGCCCCATTATGTAGAAAATTTGCACTACAAGGAAAGACCTTCAGCGGAAGAAAGGAGGTTTTTAGTGTTATAAAATTGGCCAAAATTGTCAAAAGAACATATGCTACCACATTTGTTTATGATAACGGAGGTTTTGGGCGGAGCTTTTAATGGAAATCTTCAACATAACTAAAAAAAAATGGGCTAGCCGTAGGTTATTACGATGTTTTTTCATCTATGTTTTATCGTAAGTTTTTAACGCGCACCGGTGCGTATCGGTAGATAAAACTATAGTTTTCGTCGAAGGAGAATGCACCAGGCCGTTAAGGAAAACAACAGCACCGAGCCTAGTGTTGGTGATACAACGCATGGGGCCATTCTAATTGGTCTTGGGATTTGAGTGGTGCCCATAGGTCGTATAAGCGGACCAGTGTGTGTATCTTTACGAGGCACTGGTGCTCCGTATCATAGAAAGGAACTGAGATTTATAATTGGTATCAGAATTCGTGCGGTTCACATGGCATCTACAAATGCACCGGTGCTTATAGATACATAAACGCCCTGGTGCACAGTATCACACAAACACACCGATATTTATAACTAGAATCGGTATTAGTGCGGTGCCCATAGAATCATAAATGCACCGGTGCGTATAGACACATAAACGCACCGGTTTTCATTTTGTTTTTTTAGAAACATCCACCTCTAACAGTCCAAGTATTGTGATTGTTTTAAATTCATTATTCATCAAAAGTCGACACATCTTATAACAATATTCATATTAATTACATTTTTATTAATGCATTTGAATGTGTTGTTTGGATTAATTTGTTATATCATATCAAAATTATTGTGGTTTTTTTAAATTCATTATTCATCAAAAGTCGACACATATATATAATCTTATAACAATATTCATATGAATTAAATTTTTATTAGTGCATTTGAGAACGACAATGGAGAACGCAATAGAATAAATTAAAACATATTTTATGATTATATATATATATATATATATATATATATATATATATATATATGAATAAGACAATATTTATCATACAAAATGGGACAATTATTCGTATCCCTTTGTCTTTCAATTGGGACACTATGTCCATTACATTAAACAAAATGTCTAATTTCATAGACATATTTCAAAAAATAAAACGCCTTGCTTTGATATCCAAATTACATAGTGATCATCATTCTTTGCTTGAACTGCTGCCACTGCTAGAGCTACTTCCATGACTTGGATTATTTTCAGGAATGTTGCGTTCACGGCGTTGATTGTTTTCTTCTTCTTCACTTTCCATCTACAAACATAAAAATAAACTGAAATTAATGTATATACATTGGTGAGAATAATGAAAATTCCAATATTAAATAATATACATCAATGTAAATCGAAAATAAAAATGACGTACCATAGCAATAATTGACTCATAAACTATACACATTCTTTTAAAACCATGTACCATGCCATCTTTCAAAATTTCATTTGTTGGCGCAGTTCCATACTTTGTTTCCTGCAAGTTTTATACCCCATAACAAATCATATATTTAATATAAAAGATGTTTTTGTTCTATTAATTATAGACGGAGCTAATTAAAACAAGATCGATAGATGCTTACAAATTCCACAATTAAATTTTGATATGCCAACATATACTCACAACCCATATTTAACCCAATTTCAATCAATTCGTCTGATGGTTCTTCTTTGTATGTTAGCACTTGTTTGAAGACATTCAATGATGATTTTTGTAAAACAACTTAAAAAATACAAAAATGAAATCTAGTTAAGTTTTTATAAGGAAGTAACAATTACTCACAAACTTAGAGATCAACCATTTTCTTCCTTGTCGTCTTGTTTTATGTGCTGAATGGGTTCCATTTTCTTTTCTTTTCTGCAAGAAAATTATTGAAAATTAATATTTAATGCTAAATTGTTTATTTATTGTACCTAATGATCGAAAAATTCAATGATTACATATTACATTTGAAGCACGTTGTTGTATTCGTTCCACTAGATCTCTCAAACTTTTGTAAAAGTTTTTCCCCCTTTCGTTAACTTCCAGCACCACTCCAGATGAGCCAAGGAGCAATTCATTTTCATTTGCATGTTCTATTTTTTTCTTTTCTTAGAACAACATTCCTTTTCTGAGTTGTTGGTCCCTGTAGAACATTAAACATATGTGAATTAGTAGACTGTTTGACACATGTTATCTAATAATTTTAAGTATATTATTAATGATAATTAAAAAAAGAAACTCATATTGGATCGATAGTATTGTTTCATTCACCCGATTCATCTTTTTGCAATTTTTCCATTAAACTTTTACGCTCTTCTGGTCGTAGATAAAAAATAATCATATCGAGCTTCGTCATTTTCTGGCTCTGCATGATACACAATAAACAATACATATTAGTTAAAGTTACATATAGTTCAAAAATAATATTTGTTATCATTAGGGGAATTTTGAGGTCTAAAATGGGCCTCCTAAGGAAATTATAAAATAATAGTGGAAAAAATCAAATAAGATTTGATGACATCATCAAATTTTAGAGGGAAAAATGAAAAAAACTACTTTTTCAACTCATATTTTCAACTTATCTCCTAAAGTTTTTACTCAAATTTCGAGCGGGAGTACTCGTTGGATGCGAAATTTAATTTCTCATCCAAGGAGTACTCATGTTGCATACTTTCAATGGGTCCTAATACATGAAAAATGTGAAATACATAAATAAAACGTGATTAAAATCACGTTTTTTTTATGTATTTCTCATTTTTCGTGTAGTAGAGTTCATCGAAAGTATGCAACATGGGTACTCCTTGGATGAGGAATTAAATTTTTCATCCAACGAGTACTCCCACTCGAAATTTGAGTAAAACTTTTGGGAGATAAGTTGAAAATATGAGTTGAAAAAGTAGTTTTATTATTTTATTATTTTTTAATATTTTTACCCTTTTATTTAAAAAATGGTAAATCATCCCCATGGTTGACATCATCATCTTGAATCCTATTGGTTGTTATAAAGTTTATTTTTGTTGTACATTTTTCTTAGGAGGCCCATTTTAGACCTCAAAATTCCCTAATGAAAGAACTTACAAAGAACTTGCCTTTTTTGCTTTTCTTGATGTGTTAACGGTATTTTTGTTACTTGATATCTTGTGAGTCATTTCTTTATCAATATGAAACCTGTAGCATATCATTCATTAATATATTTATAAATAAATTCTCAACTTTTCAGGTAGAAAATAAATCTCGAGACAATGGTGCGCCTTTCATGAAATCTGCACCATCGCTAGTGCATGGATATATTAACAACGCACCGCAAAATAATATAATACACCATACGGTGCATTCGGTATTATAAACGTACCACAAAAACATTGTAATAGACCTAACGGTGTGTGGGGTATTATAAACACACCGCAAAAATGGTGTAATACATCGTACGGTGCTTCCTAGTTAAAGAGAGCATCGGTGCCATATTTCAGATTTGGCACACGGATTTAAAAAAATGTTTTCAATTTTTTTATGACACAGAACTTGCCATTGCGCTATAATAATACAGAGCACCGGTGCGGTGGCGTACGCAGGGCGCACCGATAAAGAAAAATCCATTTTTTCAAAAATTCACGCAATGGCCGAATGGATTGGGATCCGACTATGCAAGTTGTCCCATGGGTTTTACGTCAATCTAAAATGAAAATCCCTAATTTTGAAATCACATAAACATGGAGAAGAAAGGGTAAAAACAAAAAAATGAAGGGTTCAGGGTAAAAATGGATAAAACTGCCCGAAAAAATAAAAAAACTGCATAAAAAAGTAAAAAAAAAAAAAAAAATATATATATATATATATATATATATAATCATGAAATGGTTTGAAATTCTATGATAAAAGGCTTGAATCACCAAAGATTTTATTTCTAATTGTCTGAATACTTCTGTTCAAACATATTTCGCCATCCACAGTGCCCTCGTGCTCTCCTGCAAAAATCTGACTGAAAATTTTTAGCAAAAATAGTGAAATAATGAAAAGTGTTTAGTATTTAAAGAATTATTTTATCAAATTAGATTTTCGAAAATATTTTTCCGCTCATTTTTCAAATTGTCGCTCTTTTTTAACTTAAACAAAATATAGTTGTGTTTTTTTATTTGCGTTTATTCGTTTTTGGTATGCGGAAATGTGATGCACCGGTGCATTGTATTAATACGGCGCACCGGGGCTTGTTAGGATGATAAGCGCACCAGACTTTTTAAAGTTTTTTTTTTGTATGTAAGATCATAATAAAATAATGATAATTATAAAGTACATGAATTTATTTTCATTATTTTCTAAACTTTATATATGTAAGATCATAATAAAATAATGATAATTATAAAGTACATGAATTTATTTTCATTATTTTCTAAACTTTATGTTACAAAAATTCGTATTATTCTAGATTTGTTATTTTACAATTATTTTCAAATTTTCAAATTTAAATATTTTAATAAAATCATTTCACATTAATACGATTAAAATTTTCACATTAATAGAATTAAAATTTTACAAATTAAAATTTTACATACAATTACATTAATTAAAATTACAATTACAATTATAATTAAAATTACAATTACAATTCAAATTTTACATTAATAAACATTTTACATACAATTACACTTAAAATTACAATTAGTACAAATACAAATACAATTTTACAATTTTACATAGAATTAAAATTTAAGTTACAATTACATTCACGACATAATATTTAATAAATATCATGGTCATTTAATAATATTAAATTAATTAATAAACATCATCACGATCATGATAACCATCGTACAAACATCATATTCGACTAATAAACACATTCAATTAACATCAAATTAACATTATATATTAACATCATCACAAAACACACATCAAATATACATCTCAATATAATGTCAAATAACTCATGCGCCTATCACATATACACATCTATCTGCGAGCTAAACATTAAATGAACATATCTAACATGACTAACAATATGCGCCACATCATGATGATCATCAACATGAAAATTAAGTACAACTGCAACATGAACATAAAATACATGGACCATATATATATATATAACTGAATAATGTTAAAAATATACAACTGTAATATAAATCATGTCATGGATCAGACGCTGGTGGTAGTATAACAACATGATCAATAACACTAATAGAAGTGGATGTGGCGTACTCAGTAAAGCTGGGTGCAGCCTCGACAGTCGATGGTCGACTAGCCTGCTCATGATCATGATGATCACTAGTACTGATGGATGTATCCGCTGGTGGTAGTACAACATGATCAATATGAGGCGCAGTAGTAGTGGAGGTGGTCTGCTTAGTCAATAGGACTGCAGCCTCGACGGTCGATGGTCCAGCCTGCTCATGATGATCATGACTAGTACTCATGATGGATGCTGCAGGCTGCTGACTGGATGTGGCCAATGGTCCAGCCTCATCTCCATGATGACTAGTGTCAGATGCTGCCAGTGGAGCCTCATGCTGCTCATCAGGCACGCCGCGAGGTGAACGATCACGAGATGCATCTGAGTCGCTGTTGGCAGACTGTCCATCACGTGTCGTAGCTAGACTACGCCTATAGCTACGGACAATCCTCCTCAATCGCGTAACAGCTGTCGTAGCTCCTACGACATGCTGCATCAAGTCGTACATGTCACGTGACATGCCTCTCCACATCCGTAACAATCTATCATCGCCTTGTATCTCTCTGTAATGAGCGGGCCTGATGCCCGCATCTGAAATCAATCCATAGAGTTGGTTGCCCAACTCCATCCGGTATCTGGTCTCAAGTCGACCACGCCTAGAAAAAGGCGGTACCGGTGCACCATGAGGCGCATGAGGATCAGCACGTCTCTCTTCTGCACCACCGGCCTCACCCTCCGGCGCATCAGCCATATCCTGATCATAATCATCAGGATCGACACCTGGATCATGTGGTGGATCCGGCATCTCATCGCCATCAAAAGAGCCAATGTCTGCAAAATATATACAAGTACACAACAATAATTAGACAATTTCATTACACAATTTAATAAAAACAAGTTAAAGAACATGTTAGAATAAATATAAATAAACAGTAATATTACCTCTATCATCTGGCAGCTCATCAGGAGTGAAGAGGATATTGGGACACCCTCGCCAATCTAGTCCAGCATAGGGAAATGGGACCATAATGAATGGATGCAACCCGCCAACACTGGCTAGTAAGTCCAGCGAATCATGTGATATCCTCGCTGGAAACATAGTGTCTCCCCTCCTGGGCATCATCTACCCCCACATGCGCATCCGGGCCTCGAACATCGACTTACGAGGCTGTTGAAAAAAACTAGGTCTCATCTTTGGAAACCTCTAAAAAAATAAACATAACAACTCTGAAGCAAAAGGGAAGTTGACCCTCCCTTGTGCATGAGCATGACATCTATCTAAGGTCGTACAAAAATATCGCAAAAAAATGGCAGACCACCTGACAAGTCGTGGCTGATGTACTAAAGAATCAACATAATATAAAAGCAAGCAACTAATGCGTTGCCCGTCACTAGTGTTGTGCAAAATGATCGAAGCAATAATAGAGAGGTACTGCACATCCTGTCTACCAAAAGCACCTATACGTAACTCACCTCCAGGTACCTGAAACTCTGAAGGAGATAATACATGTGCTCCAATGTATCTCTGGGAGTAAACTAATTGAATCCCTGCTACACAACTAGCTGGCACGTCAGGGAATGAGGGAAAATCCACCCTTCTCCTCGATAGTCTTGTAATAAAATAAATGTCCTCCTTAGTGCGTGTGTACCACTGGTTAGGACCAACCTGAAAAGCCTGTCGGTCGGCATTCCACCTGCCGATAAGATGTCTCAAAAGCACACTATGGGCCTTTAGGCTGAAAATAGCCTCCTCATAGAACTTGAGGAGGCCTACCTACATAAGGATCTCCTGGGTATCTGCAGTAATAGGGCAAGGGCATCCATCTCTCTCCCTCTCTCTCGCCTCCCATTGGCAAATCATGTCATATTTTTTTGCTTGTTGTTGTTGTTGTTGCTCCTATTCTCTCTGAATCATTGCCATATTAAATAATTTTTTTAATTAAAACAAAAATGTATTTATAAATATACATATATAATTTTTTTTGAAAAAAAAACAAACATACAAGTCGGTGCTCCATAAAAACAGTCACGCATCGGTGCCGATGCGTCCTAATATTTTAGCGCACCGTCCCCGGGCCCCCTAATGAAATGGACCACACTGGATTTGGTGCAGATGTCTATTTTTCAAGCACCGTGGACTGTATATAATTCATAATAGAGGTGTGCTGACTGAAATATACGCCCTGACACATATAGTCGTGTCAGCGCACCAACTTCATGACAATGACATAGTTTATGGTGCGGTCTTTTACCCGGCCGCACCGTTGACCCTCTCAGAATGAAAAATGCGGTGCACTGACATAAACCGAGGTGACAAATGAAGTCAATGCACCGCACTGTGATTGTCGAGGTCAACGATGCGCCTGGATAAATGAGCGCACCACCTTTTTTATTTTTTATTTTTAGTTTAAAATTATTCGGGGCGCCTTCCAACACCACCCCGGAAACAGTGCGGTTATCGTTAGCACCGGTAGCAATGCTGCCTGTAAATTTTACAGGTAGCACTGCTATCTGGTGCGAGCCGAACAGCTCGAGTGCACTGCACGACAAAATTTTTTTCTTCTTTTTTAATGGTTATTTTTAAGTTTATTTCAATTTCTAATCTGCTAAAAGGCTTAATTATAGAAAAACTAGAAAAATACCTGTACATTTTGCCGTCGAGGAGGCATATTGGCTGTAAAATTTGGAAAATAAAATTTTCCCACTGTTTTTCAAAATGAAAGCTGGAGATTGGTGGCCAATGCAAAGCAACCGTGCGTGCAATGGGTGCAATGAGAGCACTGATGTCAGGGTGGCTCAGAAATAAGGAAATAACACCGAAGCTTGAAAGTTGTGGAGCACTGAGGAAAGTGAATAATGAAGTTTTTTGGCCATAATTTTTTTTTTTAATTAACCTTGTTTCGGTGCGCAGGGTTTTATAAGCACACTGGTGTGGTTAAATAAAACCGCACTGGGTGGTATCAATTTTGGTGCATTGTTTATAACGCGCCGGGGCGTTTCCCTAACTGTGCACCAGGATGTTTCAGTTTCGGTGCAAAAATTTGATGATGTACCAGGGCGGCGTAATGGTAAAGCACTGGTGCGTAATAGTCGCAAAGCACCGGTTTTTTTGCCTTAATTTTTTTCTTTTTATATAATTCTATTCCAGTGCGTGCAGTTTCTAGCGTACCGGTGCTCTTAGAGAAGAACGCACCATCTCGTTTCTATTTTGGCGCGGTGTTTTATGATGCACTGGCAAGGAAGAGTATTGACACCCCAGTGTGTTACAGTAATTGGACACCCTAGTGGTGTGTGTACTTCACGCACGTTGTCCAGTGTGCCAATGTTCGGTGCACATCAGTGAGTTCTATGGTATCGTGCACACCGGTAATTGATAGCTCAGGAGCACTGGAAAAATGAAAAATCCAGGTTTTTTGTCGTAAATATTTTTTTAATTTAACCCTTTACCGGTGCGCGTTGTTTATAGGCACACCAGTATTGTTTGCTACAAACGCACCGGTCAGTTTGTGTTTTGGCGCATTTTCTATGATGCACCGGTGCGGTTTTTGTCTACCACACCGGGTGGTTTTGGTGTTGGCGTTGTGTTTTATAATGCGCCGGCGCAGACGAGTTGTGAGGCACCGGTGCTTTATTATATTATGATGCACCGGGCGGTGTGGATGGAGCGCACGGTGTCCAGTGTGCCAATTATTTTGTCAGCACCGATGCTTTCATTTTTTGAGAGCACCAGGGCGATTTTTAACGATAAGAGCACCAATAGGAAAACATCGGCAAAACCCTCTGCCCACCAACCTCCTCTAGTAACCTCCACTACAAACAGATGTACGGGGTATTTTTCTTTGTGGTTTCTCAAAAACATCCGCTGAAGGTCTTTTCCTTGCGGTGTTGGTCTTATCCCGATCTTCAGGTGCAATCCCAATCTCATGATAACCTGAGAATCCATTTGTAAATGAGCAGGCTTCTTGACCTCCTACATTATCTATCACTTCATCTGTGAAAGGGGTAGGGAAGGGACCATGTAAACATGCATCATTCAAATTTATTAGATCAACACAGATCCTAATTTCTCCTTGAGTCTTCTTCTCTTGCACCACCATAGACTCACCCATTCTGATTCTTCTATAAGTTCAATAATTCATGCTGTTATCATCTTATCAAGATATACTTTCATGTTCTCCTTATACTTTGGGTTCAGCCTGTAAGGTATCTTTTTTACTCGCTTTGCATCAGGCTTAAGGGGAATCTTCATGACTCCTAGATATCCTATTATACCCTTCATCTCTGAAAACTTGGTGGGAAACAATTATTGATATTCATGAATTAACTCTGTAACTTTACTGACTGTCTCCTCATACCAATAGTCTCCTATTTTTACAAACTTGGGTTCCTTCTCTAATCCTATGTCGACCTTCTTAGTCTTGAGTGGCTTCATTATGTCTGGTGTCTCTAGCTTAGGTCCACTTACTTCACAGTATACTTCTGACTCTGCTATGTCGATGTTTCGAGGATATTCTTCTTCATCTACAGTAAGGTTATAACACTCTAGTGCATTTTTTATCTGCGCAACCCAATCAAGTTGCTACCATGCCAATAGGGTTACATTCTAAAATATCTTATTCTTAACTACCTGAAGGGCCAAATATATGTATGTGAAATCATCCTCAAAGATGAATGTTAATATCAAGCCACAAACCATCTCTACCTAGTTCACGGAAGCATGTCGAAGCTCCGTTTTAGGTACTCGTTCTTAGGGATTGTCTCTAATGTATGAAAGAATCCATGTCCCCATTCTTGTTGTGGAATCTCTTACCATGTTGTAGTCCATAGCTCGATATGCTTCCTAGGTATAGTTTTACCATCATATTTTATCTCTATTTATATTTCTATGTGTCCAAACCTTATCCACATTAGTCTTCGACATTATTGCCAACCTCCTATATTATTCTTGTATGCATTCCACCATCTAGTAGGAGTATATTTTAGGGCTATATCCAAGGCTGAAAACCTTTGATTTTTTGTAACTTGTTCTTCATAGTCATTAAGAAAGTATATACATCACCTCATCCATCATAAGAAGGTAGGTTACATATCTCATATATTATACAACGAACCAATTTGGTAATTCTTAAACATCTCCTTGTAGATACTTAATGCAACCTATTTTGCCAGTTTTCCAACTCTTATTTTGAGTATGAGGTACAAGAACTATAATGCTCCCAACTCAACCTGAATTCTATAGTAGGGTTAACCCAATACCGTTCCTCCACTATCATTTGATATATATTGTCTATGTTAGCTGCACAATATTCTTTTTTGATTGGTTTTGTGTATCTGCCTCCTTCTATTGGATCGAGGAACAATCAATATCATATTGTTTCCCTCAAATATCATTTTTGTACTTTTTTAAATTAATTATGGACAGGTTTATCTCCCCATTGCCAAAATCCTTATTTATTCACCCCTTTACCTTGTATTGAACCCTTCTTTCATGTTTTCCAACCAAACACACAAAAACAACAACCTTTGTGCCCTATAACTAGCCTAATACCTTAAATTGAACTTCAAAGACGTATATTTCTTTGCCCTTTATAGAGAGATCCCTCTCTGGATCTAGGAGGGCTAGATCCTGAGATCCCAAAGTGGTTTGATGTTGTCTTGTATTTTGGTATTTCCAAACTTGCCAAAACACAGGAACCACAACATATCTTACTCCTTATATTGGATCCAAGGGAAAAATTAATCTCATATTATTTCCTTCAAATATCTCCATATTGTCAAATTCACAGTCAAGTCCAAGCAATGCAGGATAAGGGTTATTGTCATCGACGATATCTATTACTTCAAAATCAACATTAGTGTGAACTCCTTCAATATCCACCATCACACCTGGTAGTCTTCCCATTGGGAATATATTTTGTTGATTTTCCATCCTTAATTAAATAACTAACCTTTGTAGCTTCGGCTTACCAATCAATTCCCATGTCTTCTTTGTCAAGACATTAGCATAGTATCCCAAATCTAGGATAACTCGATCCATCTCATACTCTCCTCTCTACGCACTAAGCCTCATTTCTCTTCCAGTTCTCTTCTGTCGATGAAAATTATTGATTGTGTGCATCTCACTTCGAAGTGTTTCTTTTGATTCACAAGAATCTATCAACTCTTGAAGCCTTTATACATCCTTTTGATCTCTTGAAAATTTCATACAAGTTTGTAGAAAAGACTTTAAAATACTTACTTGATTTGCTGACTCTTGTTCTTGCATTGGAGCTTGATCCTATGTCGGAGCTCGGTTCTGCGTCAGAGCTTATGACACATTGCAACTACTTTCCTGATTGACGTTTGGTTGTGCACTAGAAGTCGAAGCCCCAACATCCATAAAAAGTCTCTTTTCTTCCATAAACACTATTTTTTTATTTATGAATATAAAAAACATGTGTTTTCTTAGAAGTATTTCTAAGCCATGCACTTTCGTATTATTTATTTTCATCCACTTTATCACTACCGGTCACAGTTCCAATTCTAGTGACAATACTAACATGAGGCTCGCCAATCCTCCTTTCAACAACCATCAATTGAATATTTTGTGTAGGTTGTTGGTTCCTATTTTCTTTCCATATTCACCATATGTAAAATAAATTATTCAATTACATGGTCAAAGGATTTATAGTACTTACATGTCATTGTGGGGTTCTGGCAGTCTCTCGAAAAATGACCTGGCTGGCCATAGTTATAGCAAATGATTCGTCCACATCCTCAAATAGCTCCACCACCTTGACCTCTTCCTTTTTAACCTCCTTGACAACCATTTTGTCCATTTTCCTCATGTCCATTCTCTTTTTCTTGCATTCTATAAGTGTTAGCAGTGCGCTCCATCATTAGGTTGTAATCTCGATAATTGTTCTCATAATGTCCTACTGATTTACAAAATTTGCAAAATAGGTTCCTCAGAGTCTGTACATATTTTTGTAACAAGTATCATTCTTCTGAATTATTTGGCCTCTAGCCTTACATATTTCGCACCATAGGCTAGATCCTACATTCAAGGGATTTGATGTCCCACCAGCCATGTAATCCCTGAAGATAGGACACTATTCTTTAGAATGGCTCTTCGATCTACACTTCATATACCATACTTCTTCTCTAACTTCCTTGCTTTTATTGATGTCTTGTATCTATACAATTAGGTTTTCTAGCTGATTCTTAATCTATTGCATGATTGCATTAGTATCTCCTATAGGCGAAGCTTCCAATTTCATCACGATCTCTAGAGCTTCAACTTGACTTCCTATCTTTTTTTACATCAATTAAAATATGATATGCGGTAGCAACGCAGCTATAAAACATTCTTGATGTTGTTGTGGAGCTTATTCAAGGCTTACCTAATCCAATAACAACTTAAATCTCTGATCAAAATCACAAACAAAATCAATGGTTTTCTGTTTTATTTATTTCAACTTGTTGATGCACTACAATTGAGACTTCGGCTTCTTATACTATGTTACCAATGTTGTTTTAATATCTTCAAACATTATATTCTGATTATTTGAATACCTCATATACCATGTAATTTCTCTATCTTGCAGCATCGTAATGAGCTACACCTTCTTTATATTCTCATCATTGATCTGCTTCATTGTCCACACAGCTTCGCATAAAAACCAAAAATGCTCTAGATCCTCCAATCTAGATCCTTTGGAAACAAGTAGCTTAATATCGTCATCCATACCTCTTCTTGGTCGAGGAGGGGGAGGGGGAGGGGGACGGGGGGTAGGAGGGGTGGGGGGAGCGAGAAAACCATAAACACCCTGGATATTACTAGATTTTGTCTTGTGAAAACTCTTAGTTTGGGAGGGGGAATATTGCAAAGTTACCTGGGGTTATCAGGGTGGTTTTCTTTTCTTTCACTTTGAGATCCACTCAAAAGAGGACTATAATTAGTCTCTGCAAAAGTCTTTGGTTCTTCTCCACAAGATCTCTTTTTGGTATCTAATCTATATCTCTTTCCACTTCACATTGCGCTATTCTCTTACTCATATTTATTATTGCTTCTTCCAAACATAAGTAAACTAACAATCTGATTGTATCTGTAAAGCTCCCTTTTCATAAAAAAGAATATTAATCCAAAGTTTTACAGATTTTAGATACTTAACCCATGGTCCTTTGAAGAATCATCATTCTAATTCGCTATAGGACACAATCGAGTCTACTATGAACTCACTAATGAATCCTCCCAAGATGTTATGAATCTAGAAATCGACAACCCTTGAAATCCTATTGTCAGTACTCTTGAGTTGTTGTATCAATTCAGGAGTAGACACCGTAGGTTATCCACCCTTAAAAAATATCTTTATTCCGTTAAACCTTGATATCCACTCATATAGCTCAATAGGAAAAGAAGCAAAGAAAATATCGTATTGATCTATAAAAAATTACTTCTGTAACCAAGCTTTGGATGTGAGACGAGGATTTATGTTTTCTTGATCTGCGAATTCTCGCTCTTTCAGGTCTATCTAGTCTTGAATATCCTTCTTTGACAGGTGCCGCATCCACATATCCCCCAAATAGATCCCAGTCCTAGCAGCCGAACCATTTTTTGGCTTGATTGGGGTTGACCAAGTTCGATCTATACTGCACCCAAACGAAACCCTTGATCACTGGCCCTTTTGGCAATGACCTGCAAGTGGATCGTAGTCTCACCCAAAGTGATTATGGGAGGATGAAGAACCAGGTTTCTGTAGCCTTGAGGGACTAGGAGATGTGGTATTATTATGTTATATTATCTTTAGCACTTATAAATCACTTCGCAACATCAGATTAATTACTTAAACATGCCATATAAAACCATAAACTGACACCCTGCTGATGTAAAATGAAACTGTAATAACTGCTACTCTACAACAGGTAATAATAAAATATACACATCAACACATAAGAACACCAATTTACTGTGGTTCACCCTAGTGTAGGTCTACATCCACAAGAATTATTTCTTAATATAACGAATCTTGAAAAAAAAATAGTTCTTTAATTACGCACTAAGCTGCAGACCCAGGCCTCTGCACACTCAGCTGCAGAGCCTCTCCTTTGCTATCAAATCACATATCACAATAATTTACCCATAACACCGATTCAAAATATGATTCTCATATTATTATTTCACCCTATTTATGCTACTACATCATAGGGTTACATCATCAAAATACCATGGTCTCCTTAAAAAAAGAAACCATGACCTGAAACCATTTACAAAATCACGCACTTTACAAAAAGGAGGGGCTTCGACCCACCCTGAAGCCCCTATGACACCACATGGTATATTTAAAATTATCCAATGTGAAGTCTACTTCACGCTCTGCTGCACAAAATGCGAAGTCTCTGCCAAAATCTAGGCCAAGTTGGGTTGCACCCAACACTCCATCTCCCTTGTCACTCCCTCTCTCTCTCTCCACCTTTCTTTCTCTATATGTATTTCTTATTACCTCCCTTCTTCTCCCCCTCCTACTCCATCTCTCACTCTCTCCCTCCCTCTCAATTCCTCTCTCTCTTTCTTTCTCTCCCACCTCCCTGTATCTCTCCCCCTCGTTACTCATTTTCTCTCTCTCTCTCTCGAGCTTCATATTGCAACTCTGTTAACTATCTCCCTCCCTCTCTCATTCTCTCTCCCCCTTCTCTCCATCTCTCCTTCTTTGTCTTTCTCACCCCCAAACATACACACACTCTATCTCCATCTCTTCATTGTCACACCCTCTCTCTCTATCTACCTTTCTATCTCTATATGTCTTGAACTTTTTCCTTCCCTATCTTTTCCTCCAACTCCATCTCTCGAGCCCATTCTCTAAAGTTTTCCAAAATATTAATGTTCCAGCAACCTCCATCAAAAATACACAGAGAACTTCATGTCTTCTAATTGAAACTATTTAGGTTTTATTTCTTTACATAGCTTTAGGTTATGATTACTTCAGGATTTTAAAAATATTATATATTTTATTACGTTAGATTTATAAAAAAATTAGGTTAAATAAAATTAACATATTGAGTTAGCTTGCATGACTCTTCTTGTGTGATTGACTCTTTTGCTGACACCTACAATCTATATCAACCACATTTATTAATGTGGTTGTGCTAGTATATGTTAAAATATAACAAATTTTATATTATATTAAAGTTATAATATTATATTAATCCAAAATTAATAAATTTAATATTAACATTAAAATACATTAACCTTACATTTTTTATATTAATATTAGATTTCATAATTTAATTTAATAATAATAATGACAATTTTTTAATATTAATATTAAATTTGATAAGGTTTCTACATGAAATGACAACAAAAATTATAATAAAATTTTAAATTTTAAAATGTGGTAAAAACTTAAATTTTAGATCTTTATTGACTCTAAAATCTAAATTATGGTATTCAAATATTTGTTTTATCAAGGCTTGATTGAGCCCTTATGAACCACATATATGACTTGTTTGAGGGTTTATGAAACCCTCGATCGAGCTATTTGAATTTGAAATTTAAACACTCAATCAAGTGCTCTAAGCGCTTGATCGAGCCTTTGAAGTCCTAAAATCCACAATTTTAGCACCCCTTCTACAAAATTTCCTACAACATGATTTTGTACCCTAGCGGACTTAGGGGAAAATTTTTCCTTAGATGGCGGAGTTGATCATGTTGGATTCATGAAGGAATCCTCTATCCAATGGCATATGAGTTTGACATTTTCGAATTCATATGATATTTTTCATATAATTTCTTTTAAACATAATGCTTGATTTTTTTTTGAAGAGTTTTAAATAGGTTGAATAAAAAATCAATATCATAAAATATACACAATTTTTTTTTTCAAAAAATACCTCTATCTTTGTTTAGGATCCCTCTTCAAAAGGGTACTCTTGTTTTTTCAATTTATTTAAATAGTTGAAAAAAAAATTATGTGAACATATGTGTCTACAAAATGCAATTGAAATATTACTTCATGAACTTCGAAAAATAATAAAAAATATAATTGTGCATAAAAACATAATATTTTAAAATGAAAATATTAGCTCTCTCCATGTATATCATGCTCATATATATATATATATATATATATATAGATATATATATATATATATATATATATATATATATATATATATATATATATATATATATATATATATATATATATATATATATATATATATATATATATATATATATATATATATATATATATATATATATATATATATATATATATATATATATTACACAATTTATACTAAGTTATGCTACATGAACATACACATACCTCTTAAAATGTGTGAAAATTTGCAAGGACAAGCATTTGGTTGAATGAAAAATTGACATGTTATACGACACTAAATATCTTTGCAAAAAATATCATTATGACAACAACATAATTATCCACGTTTTTTATTTTTACCCGAAATCAAAATTCACATTGCTTATATGAATTTTGAAGGCTTAAATTCAATAAAAGATGAAAAACTTGAAATTTCATCACCACATTTGGCCCAAAAGTGTAACCCATCTTCATGCATTCGCCCATGTGTGAAAAATTTTACATGTCTGAGTTCCCTGAATCACGAATACAATTTAAAATTCTTGAGAAATAAAATGAATCTAGCCTTGCACCTATGAACCACCATTATTGGACCCCATCCCAAATATTTGGTTATGAATGGCACATGTCCCAAAATCTGGGACAACTTATATCCATATAATTCCCAATGTATACATTCCCTATCCATCTGGATTTCCACATCACCAAATGCATCCATGATAGAGATAGAAAATTGGAAAACAAAAAAATTTCTGATCTAGATACAAAGTCCATTCCGAGAACCATCTGGCGTCAGGTAAATTTGGATGAGACTAGCAAATAGGAAAACTTGAGGGAAATCTACTAGATTTCCCAAGGAGTCTGTGCTTCTGCCGAAACACTAAGTTTATGAGACAATGACCAAATCCTGAGAATATACCTTCAAATATATTAGGTCATATCCACAAGAGTTAAAATCACTAAGAGAACTTATATTACCATGGATTCTAAGTAAAAGATAAAAACAACTCCAATTAAAAATCTAGTTTTCACAAGAAAACCACAACATTCTTACTTTGTGAAGCTCAAGACATCACCCTTAGAATAAGTGACAATCAACTCTAATTGAAACTTTATTTAACATACAACACATGAGTTACATTCTTATCATGTGAGTTACTCTAAATCTTAAGTAAGGCAATGAAACATCAGATTCATAAACATATTAGATCAATGACAACACTTGTAATAACATGTTAACTGAGGGACTTTAGAAAACTAGTCATATTCATATAAATAAATTTGCAACTCATGAAGATAATAACTATCAAATTGTTTCAGAAGTTCAACATAACCATAAATACATATAATGGAACTTTCCCACCATGAATATGTAGTGAATTCAACAACTTTCATAAGTAGTGCAGAAGCATACGTCAACCAATGACACACCAAACAATTTCATCATCCATAGTTCAAATGGATACAAGTAATTATACTTATTTGTTTAACTTGAAATGGTTAACAACTAAAGGAGGGACTTAACTCTCCATCCAACCATGCAATATTTCTTGTAGTTGACCACCCCTGAGCCAAATTTAGAGTTTGAGGAGATACCTCCTCCAGGGAAATTCAATGAGGCTTTATTCAAATAATCAGGAGAAGGATTCCACTGTCTAGATGATTTATCAATTTCTCTTTGACAGTAAGCACCACAATGGTTGTCTTCCTGTTGAACATAAATCACACGGCTTCACCTACGGCATAGTTGGAGTATTGCTTAGCTATAGGATATTAAATCCACTGTATAGGTGGTTTATCGGCTGTATTTTCAAGGTAAGCACTGCAAGAGTCCGTAGGCCATTATATAGATGATGTATCAACTACTTATGAAGTAGTAATTGGTTTATCAACTTCCTTAGCAAGCACTTAGTGGTTTATTAACTCATTTTAGCAAGAACCACAGTAGCTCCACTTACCTTCCTAGTGGTTTATCAACCTTCAAAAAATCACCCAAGTGGTTTATTAGCCCATTCAGTAAACACTAAGTATTTTATCAACTTATTTAGCAAGCACTTAGTGGTTTATTAGCTTGCTCAACAAACACAAAGTGGTTCAATCCTCCACTGACCCTCCCACTATCGATTAGACTTGGGAACATAGTTCATGCCTCAACACATTTATAGGGAATACCACCCCAATCACAGAGCACTAGCTCAAGGTTGGTCTTCTTCTTTTACTCCTGCTCTTGCGCTCTTCTTGCCTTCACTCTTCACATTTTGCATGTTCTCCTTTATTTTCTCCCTTTTGTGTTGAATTCCTCATGTTTGGATAGTTGTCCTCTCTCCATCACATCCCATAAGGAAGGGGACAATATGGGTTTTATCCTCTACTCAGGTCACCCATACCAAAATTTTATTGCATGTTTGTGCAGGCCATTCAATTGATTAGGGTGGTAGGTAATGGAAGTAAATGACGTGGGTGTGGTCTGATTTCAATCCACCACAGGAAAAATTTCCTCCATAGAACTTTGAATCCATGTCCTCTCCTTTAGACTAGTCATAAATTGTATTTTCACATAAACAATTCACATAGTGACATTTACATGGGGTGCAACAAAAAGGGTTGTTACATAGAGTTTATGTTAGGGAAAATCTTAATGTTGAATGGAAAAATGTCTACAAGTAGGATTTTTTGGATATCCCTAATGTTAAATATAAAGTCCAGGTCGGGGATGGCTCCAATGTTGTATGGGATTTTTTTTAACTATCTAGGCAATCTTAATGTTGAATGGAAAATTGCCCATAGGTGGGACGATGGGAATATCCCTAATGTTGAATGAAAATTCTAGATTGGGGATGGCTCCAATTTTGAATGGATTTTTTTTACCATCTAGGCAAAGCTTAGGTTGGGGCAACCCTAATGTTGAATGGAAAAATGCCCATTATTGGGATGTTGAGGACAACTGTAATGTTAAATGAAAATTATAGGATAGGGATAACTCTAATGTTGAATGAAAAAAATGTCCACCAATAGGATTCAAGTCTTAATGTTGAATGGAAAAACGCCCACCAATGAGATGTTGAGGACAACACTAATATTAAATGAAAATTATAGGATAAGGTTATCCCTAATGTTGAATGGAAAAATGTCTAGCAATATGATTCAAGCCTTAATGTTGAATGAAAAAATGCTCACTAATAAGATGTTATCACTAAAATTGTACAAAACTCACTCGATCCTAAACACCTCATGAGATGGCTTTAACCCCACTCTCTCTACATAAAATTTAATAAAAACTAAACCTCATAGAAACAAATAAACTCATATATAGTTCACTTTATAATAACTTTTCTACTGAAACATAAAAACTTGTAAATGACATTGAGATAATTATCTTTCATAATTTTTAATTTAATGTAATTGAGCTTAACTTATATGAATGCCTACACTCCAACCTAAAAACGTGTAAATGGCACTTCATTGAGATGATTATGTTTCATAATTTGTAATTTCATGTAATTGAGCTTAAAATGCCTCCAATAATTACATCAAAGTGCATTTAGACTCTACATGCCTTCTTATAAAGATTGAAAGTTTTGATATGTTTGATTGTAACTTTGATGTTGTAAATAATATTTTAAAAAAACATTTTTTTAAGTGTATAATTTTTTATTATTAAGTTGTATATTTATTATGTCTCGGTGGGAAACATGTATGATTAGTTTTTCCCTTTCTATTAGTTGGTTTATTGCCTCTTCCTGAGTTGTTCATGTGGCTTTAACTAGTTTTACTTTAGAATTAGTGTTCAGTCTATTTGGCATTATGTCCAGTTATACTGCCGTGGTTAGGTTTCTTTATGTTTCGATGTCACAATGGTAGTTAATTTGGGGTTTTATTTCTTGTTTCAGTTTTTTTAATCATATTTGTATGCTAATTGTATTTTAGATAGGATGATCCTTGATTAAGCATTGTTTTCAATTATTAGCCATGCAATAAGTTGACTCATAATTATGCACTTAAAATCATTGTTATCTCAAAATTAGCTATATGCATGGCGTAATAAATCTACAACTTGGGTATTACTTGGCAGGTGATAATTCAGTTTCCATTTTTTAATATCTATTGGTTCTTATTTCTGGTTAGTATTGCATGGTAGGGTCAAGTTTTTATAGTGATTGTTTGGTACAACATTTTGTCGGAAAAACATGTATGAGCTTTAAAAACGGCTAGTATTTGAATTACTCAAAGAATCGTCTTGTTTGGTTTCAAATTTGCGATTTTAAAGTTTTATAAATACATTTTAATGATTTTGGATCATGCTAAATAACAAGTTGGGTTTTTCGAATTTATGGTTATGAAATTATATATATATATATATATATATATATAAATATATATATATAAATTTGAGTGGTGATCATACAAAAGATATATAGTTGTATATGAACAATTTTTAAAATGTGTAGTGAATGTGCTGGAATTATTTTTATTTATTTGAAATAAATTTAATTATTTTGATTAGTGCGTTTTGAATTATAAGTGTGGTTATTCATGAGGATTTGGACTAATGTCTTCATCCAACCCAGTACATATATACTATAGAGATGCAAAATTAAAATTAAGGGAAAAATAATAAAATATTTAATATGAACTTTTAATAATCTATAAATTAATTACAATGAAAAAGAAAAATGAATTAAAAAGTTTAGTTTAATAAATAAATAAAGATCGTGACCTTCCAGTAACTCTTTGCATATGTAATTTAATTATAAAAAATTATAGAGAAATAACTATAATAAAAAATGTTATTATCCAAAATATTTTTATTAATAATAATTTTTAAAAAATGTTATTAAAAAAAATATTATTATAGTAATAAAATCAATGATAATTAATTAATTAAAATAAATTAAAATAAAAAATGTTAACAACAAATTTATACACAGAAAAATATAAATAGAAATAAAGAGGAAAATGAATTAAATAAATAAATTTAATACATCTAAAAATTAGATAAATAAAACCAAAAAAAAACATGTAATAATAATAATATATTAACTATAAATTTATAACCAAGGAAAAATACAAGTCCAAATTTAAAAAAATAATAAAAATAAATATAAAAAAAAAAAATGGTGGTGGTGGTGGTGGTGGTTAACGTCCACTGAGACCAATTTTTGGTTTATCGACTTAAAGAAAAGTGTTATTTAATTTGATTTAAGATTTTATTCCTATGCTCAAAAAACTTGGAGAGAAGCCTCCCGAGCTCACTATAATTTTGACATCTTAAAAGGCTAGGAAGGTCAGTATTGCAACAAACATTATGAAATTGAGCTCTAATGTGGTTGTACGTGGGGCACTCTAAGAGGAAGTGATTTTCATCCTCGATGTTCATATTCTCACAGAGATGGAAGATCCTTTCCATCCAGGTGTTTTAGGAACTGTCCAACGACCTGTTTCACTATGGAGCTCATAAGAGTTCGTTCTAATCTTGGCTATATTAATTTTCTTCTTTGAGCTAGTTAAAGCATAGATATACTTTTGATATTCTAAAGTGGGGTTGATGACCTCCTTATAATACCTTAATTTTCTTTTAGCTGCTAGATCTTTCTCACACCGCATTTTTTATTTGAACTTAGAAGTAACAATTTTTTTAATGTTATTGATGTTTTTCAATGCAACATTCTCGTCGATCTCCCAATGGTTTAACTAGGCCCTAGTGTCTTCATACCAACCTCGTTTAAGCCTTAGGAAAATAAAATAAAATAAATATTAAATAAATTAAAAAAAAAACATAATAAAAAAAGGAAAATAAAATAAAATAAAGAGGAAAATAAATTAAATAAATAAGTTAATACAGGTAAAAATTGGATAAATAAATAAAAAGCATGTAATAACAATAATATATCAACTATAAATCTATAACCAAGGAAAAATACAAGTTCAAAATAAAATTTAAGAAAATAATAAAAATAAATATAAAGAAAAAATAATAATAATATTAAATTAAAAAAGAAGAAGAGGGGAAACATAATAAAGAAAAAGGAGAAAGGGAACAAAAGAAATTAGGGAAAAAGGTGTCAACAAGTGTTAATTTTACAACCATCATCTTATTTAGGGTATTAGATTTTTTTTTTTTAATTTCAATGGTCTCTTTAAATTTTATGTGATTGAAATGGGTTGATTTTATTATTTTATTATTATAATAATATTTTTTTTAATGACATTCTCTAAAAGCACTATTAATAAAAATATATAGAGTATTTTGAATAATAACTATTATTATTATTATTTCTCTATGAACTTGATTTTATTATTATAATAATATTTTCTTTAATGTCCATAGGGTCTTGGATAGATGGTGATCGGATTTTCTGTTAAGACACTCCTTGATGTGAAGTCATTGGTTCAATTCCTCGCCCGATTGGGGTGATATAGTAGACATGTTGGAGTCATTGTTTCAATTCCTCACCCGATTGGGGTGATATATTGGACATGTTGAAGATGTCCTACGAAGCTTACAAAAAAAAAAACATTTTCTTTAAAAATGGTAGTTTCGTGTGTAATAACCAGTGCTTAGAGCAGGTTTCTTCTTATACGTATTTGGGCATTGACTTCCCTCCTCATCTCAACTGGAATTATAACAATTAGAAAAGGATTAGTGGGGGCTAGAAATCTTATTATGAGCTTGAAAACAATTGTAAGTCGGTTGATCTTTACATTTGGAGTAAAAACAGGTTCCTCTTTGAGACCCTTGTCACCCCTCTTGTCTTATACAGATGTGAAGTTTGGGGTTGTAGTATATCCAGAGAGTCATGGAGGAATATTGAGATGATTCAAAAGCAATTCATAACCTACAAACTTAAGATCAAGGGAAATACTCCCTATCCTATCCTCTTGATCAAATCTAGTTTTCCCCCCTTTGAAAGTACAACTATGTTTAGATATCTGATGTATAAGAATAATATTGAAAACATGGAATAAAAAAGGCTCCCTAAAATTGCTTCTAATTGTAGTCAAAACCCTCACCTTCGCCTCAAGTGCGGGTGGCATAAGGATGCCCAGTCCTCGCTCAACCATTAGGGAATTAAGGAGGTGCTCATTATGGAAAGCAAAGATAATAAAAAAAATACTATTACCTCCAAGTTTAAAGACAAGTTGTGGGAGGATCAGGAGATGGAGGGTAAAAGAAAGCTAAGATACTATAAGGAAGTGATCGACCCCACCCTTGATAATCAGAATTATCACTCTATGTTGTCCATCAATAAGAAAAAAATGAACATCGCTAAGATAAGAACTAATTCACATGAGCTTCAGAGTGAGACCAGCCGGTGGTCTATTCCCAAGACCCCTTAGAACGATAGAATCTATCAAATTTGTGATTCTAAGCAGGTGGAAGATGTAAAGCACTTCCTTTTAGACTGCCCTACTCTTACTCACATTCGCTCTTAATTCCCTACCATCTGCCACACTTCCAGTATTCTTGACCTATTAAGCCAAACCACCTATAGTGATCTTGGAGTACTTATTTCCGTTCTATTTGACCATAGAAACAAGATTTTGAAGAATCAAACTTAGATTATTTCTCCTTTCTTAAGGTTAGATAGACCGCATTTGTCTCAACAGACGGTAACCATCATCATCATCATCATCATCATTATCCAATTTAAAGGTCACAACCATGCCAGACACCAAATTGGTGTATGAGACCTCGCCCGATTGGGGTGATATAAAAAAAAATATTTTCTTTAAAAATTACTAGTAATTATCATTATCCAATTTTAAGGTCACAACCATGCCATACACCAAATTGGTGTATGAGACCCCTTTTTTGTGGAACAAGGGACCCACCTTTGTGGCATGATTTGATTGCTAAGTCTACAAAGGCACACATACTATACCCCCCTTTGGTTTTGAACACGTGACCTCTTAGGAGGAAACACATGTTCTTAACCATTAGGTCCACTCAAGATGTATTTGAATAATAATCTATAGATTATTTTGAAGAATAACATTTGTTATTATTATTATTTCTCTATGATCTTTTATAATTAAATTAGATATGAGAACAATTAGTGGAAAGACTTAATCTTTATTTTAAATCATTATTTTATTAAACTTAATGTTCCAATTCATTTTTATTTTTCATAGTAATTAATTTATGGGTTATTTAAAATTCATATTAAATATTTTATTAATTTTCCCTTAACATTCATTTTGCATCTCTACAATCTATATTAACTAGTTTGGATCAAAACATTCATCAGAGTCTTAATGATGAACCACACTTAGTGGTTAGAAAGACATCTGCCAAAAAAATAGAATATGATTTACGAGAAGAATTCTTTTGAAAAATGAATATGAATCACAAAAATTTTCATACATTAGGAGATGTTTCTCTTGATCAAATATTTCATGTCTATGTTAGAAAACCTTTGTTCTATTACAACTAGCATACTCCCTAAAGGGAGAATTGGAATTATGAAGTAATTTAAGTGTTTTATATTAATTATGTTAGCTGTAATCATAAAATTTTGAAATTAAAATGATTTTATTTAATGTTGGTCCATTATTTAAAAGATGTCCTCCTGTAATTATAAAAACTTTGTACAATTTGAAAAGAGAAAATGTAAACTATAAATCATTGTAGACTTGAGATTTTATTTATTTTTTATTTTTGATTTTTTAATTTCCTATTTTTTTTCTTCAGATGAAAATACATTGGTTTGTATAATGTACTAGTGCATTTTGGAAAAGATGCTGCAAATTTTCTTACACTTTTTTTTCACAGTAGACCCCTCAATAAAAGCCAATGTTTGTAGTTAAAGCCTAAAACAAAAAGTATTTATGGAAAAAATAAGAACAAAGAGATCTAAAGAGAGTAACTCACATATACTTCCCATGTGTAATCTTATAAAAAATACAGTGCCACTAGATTTATCATAAAACTCAAATAAAACGATAGAAACAAACAAATAAGTGTTATTCTCTAGATGTACAAAGTGAATATAACCATAATATTTTGTAAGGCCCTTCTTAGACAGTGAATCTGCAACCGAATTTGACTCCTTGAAGATGTGTAGAAAAGTAATCTAAGTAAAGGACCGCTTGAGGTATTGGATCTGTGAAATCCAACCACAAAGATATGGGAGGGGGGGATTTATATTGGCTGATATCCCTTCAATAAGGATATTTGAGTCTCCACAAACATGTATAATATTCATCGAAATTCTCTCGGAGAACCATAAAAGTCCCCATAGTGCTAGAATCTCTTCCCTGATGTTTGTGCGAGTACCTATATTCCATGAAATCTTGTAATGTAGACTGTGATTTATCCTAATCCAAACACCACAACCGCATATACCTCTCTGGGTTGCTCCATCAAAATAATCCACTGGATAATGAATGTCTGGAGTGATGTACATGTGCAAAAGATCTTTATATTTTTGAATGTGAACATTTAATGTATCCATCCACATCTTGATGTCGTGAAAATTTATATATTTGTCAATATGCAATCCCTCAAATATATAACCATTTTTGGTGTGCCAAATTTCCCGGAACATAAATATTGGAGTTGCTTGAAATTTACCCCCATGCTCGATCCATGAGCATAGAAATTTTTCAATTTACTTAAATATTCTAGAAGGGATGTTAAGTTGTAGGAAAATGTTGTTCCAAAATTTTATTTCCAAGGTGCAATCTAATAAAAGATGTACATTTGTCTCATTCAACTCCCTGCATAGTGGGAATCTTCTAGGCCCATGTATACCTCTCTTGCGAAGATTTTCCCAGGTTAGAGTTTTGTTATGCCATAATAAACATGTGTAAATAATTATATTAATAGGTACATTCAACTTCCAAAATTGTTTGAACCAACATGGTTGAGAAAGAGAAACATGTGTGCACATAAGATACCTTTAAATGTTCGCTACCTCCACCAAGTTGGATTACAACTTCCCTGCCTATGTGATGTGATCACCCTCTTCAGATCTACAAATACTGACTCTTCTTAGTATATGTGTGTAGTCATTCCATTCCACTACGTTGTGACCATATAGACCAATATCCTCTGCATTTCTCCAAACAAGAAAACTGCCCCTCTATCAAAGAATAGCCTATTCCAGATAAATAATACCTTTGGTGTGTAATCTCCCCATGGTAATCTCAAATAGAGGATTGTCACCATCAACACCCTGAAAATAAAGAGCATTCAACCATCCATTCTTATTACATATGTAATAACGGGAAGGGTCATTGAATTAACCATTGGGCAGGCTCTTCCCCTTGAATATTGAGGAAACCAAAGCAGTTGGGATGTTTTCCAAAAAAAACTATGTGTAATATCAACTGAGAGTTACCCAAATGGATACTGCAAAAAATTCCCATTGATTGTGTTGCATTAATTTTATGACTGAGGCCATCCATCACCAAGATAAATAGTAATTGTTAGTGAAAAATCGTATCGAAGGTGTACGAAAAGATCCTAATTTATATATGAGTGATGAATAGCCCTAACAACATAAATGGCTGCTCAACTCTTTAGATCTGTAATAGACAATTGAAACAAATCCTGCAAAAACCCAAACCTATGTAGTAAAAGCAGTTAAGCAGCAAAAGGAAATAATATTTGATGCAAAAATAACTCCAAGTAACCAATGGACAAGGCAAGTTTAAATAATTATATTTTTTAATATGTAACACCTATGTAACACCCGGTGAAGGAAAAAAGTAAACGTTACCAGTCCCCCTCAATGGGATGGGCTCTTGGTTGTCCTCAATGCTTCAACTTCGTGAGTCTCTCTCTCTCAATGATGTAGAAAACCTAAATACGTGATGAACTCAATTAGGAGCTCAAACGGAAAAAGAGAATGATCAGTGACAATGCGAATGATCAGTGTGAATAATGAATGGAAAACCCCTCCTATTTATAACAAAATATTGATTTATCTTAAAAAATCGAGAATAATAAAATATTATTAACTACAATCTAGATCTAATTGCTTGGAATATTTTATTATATTTTGTTGGAGGGAAAATATATTTAAATTTGTTAAATACCTTTATTTAGAAATAGCAAACAAATAAATTATTTATTTATCATTTCAAGAATGTGGTTAAGGAATAATAAATAAATAATGATTTTTTATTTATTCCTAGGTGATTTAGTCAAATTTAACAAGGAATAATAACTAAATAATGATTTAATTAATTATTTCTAGAGAAAAATAAGAAAAATAATAATGTATCTAATTATTTCTCATAATTTGGTTAAATATGAACATGAATATTATTTAAACAATGGTTTAATTAATTATTCCTAGAGGAAAATCAAATAAATACTGATTTCTTTAATTATTCCTCATGTGTTTCTTGTTTTAAGCAGAAATAACTTAGTGAAATATGGTTTATTAAATTATTTCTTATAGTGAAAGCAATTTTACTATGGTAAAATTGGTCTTACATGGTGTACTTCGATCCATATAGGTAGAAATGGCCAGATGATCAATTTTTGGTGATAACAGATTGCCCCCCAATGTGCCAGTGTTAGGAGAAAAACGTATGACCAAAGCCTGTTGTAAGAACAAATCACTAGACACATAAGGGGTGTTAGAGAGAGAAATACATCAATGAAGCGAAACTAGAGAGGACAATGACTGAGGGGGTGAGACATACAAAGTGATATAAGTCTCCTTTTATGTTGGAGTACGTACTCTCAATGAGGCGGGGGAGGCATACCTATGCTTGCCGAGATGACAAAGTATAAAGAATAAGAATGGGCCCAGAAATGTGAAACTAAGCAAGAAATTACATGATAAATGGTACATGACATACTGGCATCAATGGGCCAGAAAATAATATAATGAATCCCACATACATGCTGCGCCTAGAAAAACATGAGCTAGGACTAAATAAAATAATATCTGAGTACATGAGACATGAGTCCTCTCCATCCAATGTGTTGGGGGGGTGGGTATAACAACCAAAAAATCCCTATTGAACAAGAAAGGGATATGGAAATCTAAATGGATCATCTGAATGAGACACACATGTGGTGGGTGCTTTGAGTGGTTGGAACCGAACCCATAAAATATTTAGAGCTGAGGTTGTAGAATAATCCGAGGTCATTCGAGCATGTTGGGGGCTACTTGAGGGACCACCACCTCATGAGTCTAAAACATCTCTCACACACTCAGGAATCATTGGTACAATCTACTAGATCACTAGACCATCAAGTATACAAATCTCAATCATGCGATAATGAGCTGAGGTTGAGCACATGAGAAACAACCAAGTCAAAGGGAAATGATGATTCCCTTTTCTTGATCTGAGGCACTAAAAAATAATGGAAGATGGAACCAAGGTAAACCGCCATCTAGAACTTTCTTCTGGAATGAGTGTGCTGATGTCGACAGAAGAAGGGTTGCCATAAGTGAGGCAATTATGAATCCTTAATGAAGGCACGAGGGATCATAATAAAGTGACTGATGGAATGACACTAGGGATGATGATGGAAGAAGGTGATACTGAGTAGCGGATGGAAGAATTCCCTTGTCAGAGCATAAATAAGCATGGTTGACCTAGCAGCGGCTGACTTGACTTCGGATGTGATGAGGCACAATATGACTAGAGGAAAAAATGGGAAACACGTGATGAATACGATGCAAATATGGATGGAATACTGTGATAGGAGATAAATGGACTCGGGACAGACTCCATGAATGAGATGATGACTCAACTCAGATGCTCTAATCAAGGGTGACTTGATGATGTTGCCACACATGATATGCCTAGGGGGACTGTAAAAACATGAACAAATAATGGTTTCCCATGACGAAAATCGACACATGAGATGACAAGTACAAAGGCAAAGTGGTGCTAAAGTACAAGCAGATCATATGAAGAAATGCAGTTTTAATGGCGACAAAGTGACAATGGAAAAAATGGCTTCTAGGAAAAGTGTCAAATCACCAAAAACAAAAGAAGGCCCATTATAGTGGTCGGTGAGATATTTCTGAAGGTGCTGATGGTTCTTCAAACCGAGCCATAGTTTGGTCGTAATTGGTGATGGAAAATTTGGGGTTTTTCCTATAAAAGCGCGTTTTCCCTCTAATTTAATTCATTTTCTAAGTGAGCTGTGGTGAATTTGGAGAGGAGAAGAAGGCCATAAATCTTGTGGCAATCATAGTAGACAAACTAACCATTGGAATCAAGATCCATCAATGGGAGGTAGGTGGCCTAACCTTTCTCTTTATTTTCAGTGGATTAATTTTTCATATTCGGGCCCCAGAGCTTAATAGGAGACCCTTGCCCTTGCTCACGACCAGGTCGCACATTTTTTCCCCAGAACTACGCTTTAGCTTGCAAGAAAATGTGGAAAACCTGTGATCTCACAGTTTTTGGGCAGAAAAGTACGAGTTGGGGCTCAGACAGGGATCGTTCTGCTAGCCTACTGAGGATTGAGGGAAGAAATTTATGGTGCAGTTGTCTTAAATCTGAACTGACATGACAAGATGATGTTTTGAAAATATGGAAGAGTTCAAGATCAACTGGCATGAATGAGACTTGGACACTCTTCGTTCCAAGATTTAGGGGAATCAGGTGGTGAGAGGAGCACTTTCTTGGTTTGGGGTTCTCAAGTTGTTAGAGAACCCATTGATGAGGGTAGGTGAGCCCTTGCTATCTAGGATTGTGATCTAGACCAGGAGGCCTTCATGGTTCAAGGGCACAAGATCAAGCTCACCATCCAGGATATATATTTTTTGACTGCACTCCCCCCACTAGGTGTAATGGGGGATATACCTCTAGTATTACCTGGTGGGAGGAACATATAAGAGTTTTTGGACCACCATTATGGATCGAGTGCTCATGAAAAGGGCACGAATATCACGATTAGTGATCTAGAGAGGCTAGAGACACAGGTTGTCGATGTAGTGGTGCTGCAGATCTTGGGAAGCCAGGCTTTCCATCACATCGCTAGGGGGTAGATGATGTTAGTGGAGAGTATTTTGATGGGGACCTACTATGGGTGGGCCCAGATGATTCTGTCATCGATGAAACGATAGCTATCGCAATGCAAAAGGTAGGTGAACCATGAATGTGAATTTGGGACAGTGATATGCTCTTTCTTCTTTAAGAAGATCCTGACTATTCGACCTCATGTGCATATCTGTGATGGGGGCCCATAGGCACCCATGATTTGCTACTGGGGGAATCTACTGCATCGAGGAGGGGGAAGGGGAGTAGGGCGAGTGTTACGACTAGAGTTTTTTGCACATTGGGATAAGATGTCGTTATACATAGACAATTATCGATACAGTGGTATGAAATATCAAGGGGATCCTCACTTTCCATTTCCACCCAGACGAACATGGAGACTAGATGGTAAGTGAAAGTTGTTATTTTTTAGCACATTTAAAGTTTGTAGAATATGTATGTTGTATTGATTCTTAACTTTTGGTATGCAGATAAAGCATCAGTGAAGATGACATGATATGAAAGATGTACCGCAACACCTGGGGCTGCGGAACTGAGTGGATTGACATCAAAACATAGACTAGACTATGAGGCTCTGATGGAGGATCTCCATCGTAGATGTGATGTGGTGGTGACTGGGGTATTAGAGAATGGATGGCGTGAGTTAGAAGATTGATATACTAATGAGTGTATAGGTCTTCCCTTAGAGTGGTGAGGGATCATGTGGCGCATGGCGATGGCTGGACAAGATTTTCATGATCTATGAGCTGGTGGGGCAGAGAAATTGGCCTGGGAGCCTCCAGATAGTGACTAGGGATGGGGACATTTGGTGCCCCTTTTGGGTTTTTGTAACATGATATGGGCATGTTAGAGTAGTGGACTCAAAACATTTATGTTTTTATGTGATGATACATAATATGGATATGCATATTTTTATATGCCGATTATGGTTTTCCATTTTGTTTTATGGTTCTCTTGTGTTAAATGCATGTGATAAATGCCAATCTAAAATGTTATTTGCAATGGTTTCTACATAGTGATTTTGGGCTCTAAGAACATGACTAAATGTAATGGATTCAAATTCATGTGCTAAAAGCTTCACTTGTAGATATTTTATAAATAATACATGGTTATTCACACGATAAATGCCATTCAATTGCATGAAAAGTATCAAGGAATCTAAAAGAACATGAAGTTGAAGGATGCGATGATCAAGGGCATCGACTAACAAACCTATCGCTGCATCACACTACAAGGAAAAGACCCTCTAGCAGATGTTTTTGAGGAACCCCTTATAAAAATAACCCAGATATATGTTTGTAGTGAAGGTCTCTAGAGGAGGTTGGCGG
The DNA here is from genome assembly GCA_034641835.2 of Pinus albicaulis. Lineage (NCBI taxonomy): Eukaryota > Viridiplantae > Streptophyta > Pinopsida > Pinales > Pinaceae > Pinus > Pinus albicaulis. The sequence goes on from CM076581.1 coordinate 722,711,801, forward strand.
GTGGAGGTTTTCCAGATGTTTTTTTTTGCATTGCATTTCTCATTATAAACTGCACTGGTGCTTTTTACGCAAAATGCACCGGTGCATACTAAAAATTGGCACACCAAGACACTGTGCTCTCCATACAAACCCACTCGGTGTGTCTAAGTACTCTATCGCACTAGTGCTCTACATATAAAAAGTCCCGGTGCATCTCCGTAATCCAGCACACCGTAACAATGTGCGATGCGCCATCAATAATATCGCCTAGTGCATATCAAAAACCCATACATCAAAACTGTGTTAAATAAAAAAAAGTACCGATCGTAAGAATGTCATTTTTACTTCTTCAATGCACCATACCTCTCAAGAATCGGTGTGAGTTTGTCTTCTGTGAGGTGCCCTACCATTGGTACTCCCATTGCATGCATTGCTACTGTCCATTTCCCACCATGGGAAATTTGGTTTCTTCAATTCCTTAGCAAATATGCCTCCTCAACACGCAAATGTACAGGTAATCTACTTTTTTCTCAATAACTAAACCTTTTAGCAGATTAAATTTTCAAAATAACTTAAAATTAACCGTTAAAAAAAAAATTTGCGCAGTTTGTTCAAGCTTTTCGGCTCGCACCATTCGCGGTGCTGCTTGTAAATTTACAGGCCGCGCTGCGAATGGTGTTATCGAAAACCACACCGGGTTTCAGTGCGGTGCCAAAAAAATGCACACTATAACTAATTTAAAAAATAACAAGGCGGCGTGGTCGTTTAAACAACCGCATCGTTGACTATGTAATAGTGTCGAGAGGGCACCCCAGGGTGGATATTTAGGTTAACGCACCGCCCGCATGGCAGCATTACATAGTCAAGAGTGTAGTCATTTACATGACCACATCGTTGACAATGTACTGTTGTTGGGAAGTGCGTTGACCAAACTATCCGATGTGGGGCGGATAGTTAGGTCAACGCACTGCTTGCCCAATAGGAGTACATGGTCAACAATGTGGTCGTTTACAGGACTGTACCATTGACCATGTATTGTTGTTCGATGGTGCGTAGACCAAACTATCGCAGATATTTCTTCAATTCACTACAGAAACATATTCCCTTATTTGGCGGTGCGAAAACATTTTCCATGCGCACCAAGCGCTATGTGCGATAAAAAAGGACGCAACGGTACCGGTGCATGACCGTTTTTTGGGTGCACGGATTGTTTTTTTTTTTTTTAAATCACACACACATATATACATTTCTGATTTAATAATTTTTTTTTATTTAATATGTGACTCATTCAGTGACGTCAACGAAGAGAACAAAGGGAACAACAAGAACATATGGAGGACTGGTATAACATGATTCAGCTATGGGAGGCATGAGAGGGGGAGAGACTTTTGTACCATTTCCATTTTATGACATCCACCCAGTTGCTCATAAGGGAGGTAGGCCTCCTCAAGTTCTACGAGGAGGCTACATCCCTGAAGGGCCATAGTGGGTTACTAGGAAAACTGATCTTTAGGTGGGATTCCAACCGACAGGCTTTCCGGGTCGGTCCTGGCTAGTGGTTCCCGCCCACTAAGGAGGAAATATATTTTATTACTCGCCTATCTAGGAGAGGGTAGGATTTTCCCCAGTTCCCAGATGCCCCCACCAGCTATGCAACAGGGAGACAGTTGGCATACTCCCATAAATACATTAGGGATTATATAGTTTCTCCTGCAGATTTTCAGGTTTTCGGTGGTCAGTTATGTATTGATTCATTTGGTGCAGAAGAGGTGAGGTGTCTTTCACTACTGCTAACAACCATTGCACACTATACCAGTGATGGGCAAAACATTAGTCGCCCTCTTTTATTTTATGTTGATTCTTTATTCTAGGCGCCACGACTTGTGAGATGGTCTGTGATTTTTTTGTAGCAGTTTTGTACAACATTAGATAGATGTCATTCTTAGGCATGTGGGAGGTTGACCTTCCCTTATGCTTCAATTTTTTTTTTTTTTGAGAGGTTTCCAGAGATGATGCCTACGTTTGTTCGGCAGCCTCGTAGGCCAATGTTGCATGTACGTATGTAGATGTGGGGCTAGATGATGCCCAAGAGGGGCTTGTATGAATTTCCTGCCAAGATATCTCCCGATGCACTAGAGTTGCTAGCTAGTGTTGATGATCACTCGTTCGTTCTGGTGCCATGTCCGTACACTGGTTTGGATTAGTGAGGGTGTACCAACATCCTTTTCACATAGGATGAGCCACCGGATGCGAGAGATAATATTAGTGTTTTCTTTAAATTAATATAGTTTCATTTTACTGACTTAATTAATTAATTAGAATTATCAAAATTATTCTAACATATTCTTTAACTCATTTTGTTAAAATTTTTAATGAAATTGTCTAATTATTCTTGTGTACTATATATTTTTTATATATTGGGAAATTCGTTGGGGACATGATTCCACCCCCATCGAATGAACCAGGTGTAGATGTTGACGAGGATATGGCAGAGGTGGAGGATTAGGGTGACAACCCTGATCTTGATCGGGTGCAGATACCTATGGGGGTGCGGCATAGGATGGACGCCTGATTCAGGATGGAGTTGGGCGACCAAATGTGTCGACTCCTAGTTGATGAGAGAGTTCGCCCGGCTACGATGGGAGAGACGTAGGCTCACACAACTCTAGAGGGGCATGCCCCGCGACATGATGACCCTTATGTGTCATATCGTTGGAGCTTCCAGAGTACTAGACGGGATAGGAGGGGTAGGCATCATGGAGATGCACGACAGAGCATCTCATCTGATGATCATGATCATGAGGGGAGTGAAATTCTAGTGCTCCACCTCCTCCTCCTTCACCTCGCGCCAGAGATCATGGGCAACCATCATCCAGTCCTGATCAGCAGGCATTGTATGAGCAGTCTACACCATCTGAGCAGACACCTAGTCCTAAGCAGGCACCTAATCCTGAGTAGGCAGGTCCATATGAGCAGGAAAGTCCATCTAAGCAGGCCGCACCATCCACTGAGCAGGTTGCACCATTGACGAGTCATCAGCATGTAGTTCCTGAACAGACTGCACCATCGACTGATCAACAGGGACCTTCGGAGCAGGCACGCCATCTATCTGAGCATGAGGCTACACCATCAACTGAACATGCCTAGACTAGTACTAGTATTGATGTAGTACCACCAAATATTTGACATTTATATGCAGTTATAATACAATTGTATATTTTTGACATTATACAGTTATATATATATATAGATATATATTCCATGTATTTTATTTTCATGTTGATGTATGTAATTTACATGTTGGTTTTCATCATGATGTGTATATTGTTAGGTCATGTTAGATATGTTCATTTAATGTTCTTGCAGATAGATGTGTATGTGACAACAGTTATTTGACATGAGATGTATATTTGATGTTTGCGCTGTGATGATGTTCTACAATGCTTGTGTTTTGTTAGATGATCATGATCAAGATGATTAGATGATGTTAGCGAATTTGAATGTGTATTTTAGAATATGATGCTTGTACAATGGTTATCATGATCATGATGTTTGTTTTTAATACTAAATGAAGATATCTATTAAATATTATGTTGTGATTGTAATTAAAATTTTAATTTTAATTGTAAGCAAAATTGTAATTGTAATTGTATGTAAAATATTTGTAAAATTGTAATTGTATTGTGAAATTGTAAAATTGTAATTGTAATTTTATGTATTTTCATCATTCAATTTTATTAAAATTTGTAAATTTGTAAATTTGTAAAATTGTAAATTAATTATCAATTTTGAACCATAGCTACCGTAAGTAAAATTTATATCATAAATATTGGTAAATTACCATAATTGTAAAACTGTAAATTTGTAAATTTGTATGAATATAAATAATTGTAAAATAATAAATCTATAATAGCATGAGTTTTTGTAACATAATAAAGTTTATAAAATAATGCAAATAAATTCATGTTTAGAATTATCATTATTTTATTATGATCTTACATACCAAAAATAACAGTATACATTTTGAAGATATCATTCACACAAATTTAAAGCAATCAAGTAGTTGCATTATTTTAGGAATTGACATAAAAAAAGAACTTGATACAGTGCGCCATTTTTTTCGAGAGCAACATAATTGAAATTTATCAAGTGAAATGATTTTAACATTAAAACAATGCAAACCAATCAATTCAAAATACATATTATAATTTTTCGAAGAGAAAAGTCTTAGTTATAAGGTTAAGTCCTCTTCTTTATAAAAACCTGTCTTAAAAAGTATAAATGATGAAATAACACATGTACCATATCACTCTCAGTTCTCATGATCACCGTCATTATCTTCCAACTCGTTTGGCATGATGATGCTATTGTTCTCAAAAATATGTTTTGATCTAGGGTCATGTCTCAATACGAACCACCAATCCCTATCTAACACATCTGGGTAAAAAAAACACCTGGTTATAGTATTTGGGGAAAACATAGGGCTCCTTAGCTTAATCCCACATCTTTCTAGAGTTGATACATATCAACCTACTATCACGATCTTCCTTTACATTATTCTGATCAAAGGTGTCCCACCACTTGCACCTAAAAATAAAACATTGGAAAGAAGATAAATCCACTTCAATGATCTCTTGTATCTTTCTGACGTAACCTACACTACAGGAAAAGAACCTCTAGCATATTTTTTTGATGAACCCCTTAGAAAAATAACCTAGACATATGTTTTGAGCGGAGGTTACTAGAGGAGGTTGGTGCGTGGAGGTTTTTGCGGATGTTTTTCGTCCTGTGCACTTATCATCCTAAACCGCACCGGTGCATTCAACAAGAGAAAGAATTGGTGCGCACAAAACATTGGCACACTGGACACCGCGCGCTCTATACAAACCCGCCCGGTGCATATTATTACTATAGCGCACCGGTGCTTTACAAATATTCCTCACCGGTGTGTCCTAAGACCCCGCGCCGAAACAAAAACCGCCTGGTGCGGTCCTACAAAACTGCACCGGTGCGCCTATAAAACCTCGCACAGTGGAACAAGGTTAAATAAAAAAATAATTACGGCCAAAAAACCACATTTTTCACTTTTCTCAGTGCTCTAGAGCTCTCAAGCACCAGTGCAATTTATCCTTTTCTGAGCCACCCTGACATCGATGCTCCCATTGCACCCATTGCATGCACTACTATTGTGCATTGCCCACCAATCTCCATTTTGAATTTTGCAAAATGGTGGGAAAAAATTCTTTTGCAAATTCTACATCCAATATGCCTCCTCGACGGCCAGATGTACAATTATTTTCCTTTCTTTTTTCGATAATTAAGCCATTTAGCGGATTAAAATTGTGAATTACCTTGAAATTAAACATTAAAAAAAAAAATTTGTCACGCGGTGCGCTCGAGCCGTTTGGCTCGCACCGGTTCACAGTGCTGCCTATAAATTTACAGGCCACACCGCAACTGGTGCTAATGGTATCCGCATCGGTTCTGGGGTGGTATCGAAAGGCACACCATGCTATTTTAAAATTAAAAAAATGTGTGGTGTGGTCGGTTACCCGGCCGCACCTTTGACCCTGTGGAATAGTGGCAATGCAGTGCGTTGACCTAAAGTTCCACCCTGGGCTGGGTATTTTTGTTAGTGCACTGCATTCCGACATTTCGACACGGTAAATGATGTGGCTTGTAAAAATACCACACCGTTGACTATGTAATGATGTCAGGAGGTCGGTGCATTGACCGAACTATATGCCCCGGGGCGTATAGTTTGGTCAGCGCACTGCCCTCTCGACACGGTCCATAGTCAACGGTGCAGTCTGTTATACCACCACACCATTGACTTAAGAACAATGCTAGGATGATGGCGCATTGAAAATTTTAGGTGCACTGCCTCCAGTGCGTTGAATATTTTATGGTGCACTGTCGCCAGTGCGCGACAAAAAAAGACGCACTGGTACCGGTGCATGCTTGTTTTTTGTGGCGCACCGACTGCTTTTTTTCCAATTTTTTTTATATATGTTTATTCCTAAATACATGTCTCATTTAATAAAAAATTGTATTTAATATGTCAATCATTCATATTCGTGAAAGGAGAGAAGAGAGGGAACAACATCAACAACAAGAAGACCAGTATAACATGGTTCGCCTGTGGGAGGCATGAGAGAGGGATAGAGATGCATACCTTCACCCTATTATAGCGGCTACCCAAGGGCTAATAAGGCAGGTAGGCCTCCTCAAGTTCTATGAGGAGGCTACTTCCCTAAAGGGCCATGGTTTGTTTTTGAGACATCTTATTCGCAGGTGGAATTCCCAACTATAGGCTTTCCGCGTTGGTCCTAACCAGTGGTATGCACCCACTGAGGAGGACATATATTTCATTACATGGCTATCAAGGAGAGGGGTGGATTTTCCCTCGTTCCTAGAGGTTCCAGTTGGATATGCAACAAGGAGTCAGTTGGTGTACTCCTAGAGATACATTAGCGCAGATATATCCTCTCCTTCAAATTTTCAGGTCTCCAGAGGTCAGTTACATATTGGTACATTTGGTAGTGAGGATGTGAGGTGCCTCTCACTTTTGATTTTTACCATTTCATACAACACCAGTGACAGGAAACACATTATTTTCCTGCTTCTATATTATGCTGATTCTTTAGTACAGGAGCCACGACTTTTCAGGTGGTCTACCATTTTTTTGCGGCAGTTCTATACAGCCTTAGATAGATGTTGTGCTCATGCATAAGGTAGGGTCAAATTCCATTTTTCTTCAGAGTTTCTTTGTTTATTTTTTGAGAGGTTTCTAGAGGCGAGGCCTAATTTTGTTCGGCAGTCTCGTAGGCCGATGTTGAAGGCAAATATGATGCCCAAGAGGGGCGAGACTGAGTTTTCTGCGAGGATATTGCATGATGCACTAGAGTTGCTAGCCAGTGTTGACGAACATCCCTTCGTTATGGTCCTGTGTCCTTATGATGGTTTGGATTGGCGAGGGTATGCCAAAATCCTCTTCACAGGTGATGAGCCGCTGGATGATAGAGGTAATATCACTGTTTTATTTAAATTTATTCTAACATGTTCTTTAACTTGTTTTTATTAAATTGTGTAATGAAATTGTCTAATTATTGTTGGGTACTTGTATATATTTTGCAGACATTGTGTCTTTTCATGACGAGGACATGCCAGCGCCACCACATTATCTAGGTGTGGATCCTGATGAAGATCAAGATATGCTAGATGTCGAGGATCATCATGAGGCTGGTGCAGAGAGACCTGCTCCTGCTGGTGCACTGGTACCTTCTTTTGCTAGGTGCAGTAGGCTTGATAGCAGATTGAGGATGGAGTTGGGAAAACAACTCTGTGCATTGATTGTTGAGGCGGGAGTCAAGCCCACTACTATGAGAGACATACAGGCCGATGGCAGGCTGGTACATATGTGGAGAGGCATGCCACGTGACATGTACAGCCTGATGTGGCATGCTGTAGGAGCTACGACCTTATTTACATGCCTGAGGAGGACCCTTGCACGTTATAGGTGTGGTTGAGATGCAGCACATGATCGACAGTCCACAAGCAGTGTCGACGCATCATCTGATGATCACGATCAGGGGAGTGATCATCGTTCACCTCGTGCCACGCCAGATGAGAAGCCTCTACTAGCATTGAGCAGCAGTCATCATGGAGAGTAGATTGGACCATCAACCACATCGAGTCAATAGCTTGCAACATACAGTAGTACTCATGATCATGAGAAGGTTGGACCATCAACCATGTCGATTTATTATGATGAAAAACTGACAGTTGATCCTGATCAACATTTTGAGGCACCAGTACAAAATCAACAGGCACGTGATGATCAACATGTATCTGAGCTTGTCAAGACTGCACCATTGACTGAGCAGGCCTCGACTAATACTGCTATTGATGGTGTACCACCAGCTTATACATGACATTTATATCACAGTTGTATATTTTTGACATTATTTAGTTATATATATATATATATATATATATATATATATATATATATTTTATGTTCATGTTGCAATTGTACTTAATTTACATGTTGGTGATCATCATGATGTGTATATTGTTAGGTCATGTTAGATATGTTCATTTAATGTGCAGCTTGCAGATAGATGTGTATGTGATAGCAGTTATTTCACATGAGATGTATATTTGATTTTTGTGTTGTGATGATGTTATACAATGCTAATTGTGTTTTGTTATATGATCATGCTCACGATGATGTTAGCGAATTTGAATGTGTTTTTTAGTCAAATATGATGTTTGTATGATGGTTATCATGATCGTGGTGTTTATTAATTAATTTAATATTAAATGATCATGATATTGTAAAATTGTAATATTTGTAATTGTAATTGTATGTAAAATTCTAAAATTGTAATTGTAATGGTATATATGTAAATTTGTAAATTTGTAATTGTAATTGTAAATTTTAAATTTGTAAAATTGTAATTGTATATATGTAAAATTCTAAAATTGTAATTGTAATGGTATATATGTAAATTTGTAAAATTGTAAATTGTAAAATTGTAATTGTAATTGTATGTGAAATTGTAAAATTTGTAAATTTGTAGAATTTTAAATAATTGTAAAATAATAAATCTAGAATAATATGAATTTTTGTAACATAATAAAGTTTAGAAAATAATGCAAATAAATTCATGTACTTTAGAATTATCATTATTTTATTATGATCTTACACAAAAAAAAGAACTTTATATAGTATGTCATTGTTTTTTAGATCAACATAATTGCAAATTATCAAGTGAAATATTGATTTTAACATTAACACAACGAAAATTGCCAATTAATTCAAAATACATATTGTAATGTTTCGAAAAACCCATCTTAAAGAGTATAAATATTGATGTCGAAATAACACATGTACCATATCACTCTCGGTTCTCATGATCACCCTCATTATCTTCCAGCTTGCATGGCATGATAACACTATTGTTCTAAAAAATATGTTTTGATTTAGGGTCATGTCTCAATACGAACCACCAATCTATATCGAACACATCTGGGTAAAAAGCACTTGGTTGCAGTGTTCGGGGAAAACATAGGGCTCCTTAGCTTCATCCCACATCTTTCTACAGGTGATACATATCAGCCTTCTATCGAGATCTTCCTTTACATTATTCCAATCAAAGGTGTCCTACCACTTGCACCTAAAAATAACACATTGGAAAGAAGAGAATTCCACTTCAATGATCTCTTGTATCTTTCTGACGTAACCTAACGTCCCTCATACTAGGTTTTGATCATGGTGGCTAGATTGACTAGATTGATCGAACTCGACTTTCACTCCACAATCTTGTGTGATGTTTCCAACATCAGCATTTTTTGTGTGAAAATGGTGTCCATATGCCCACATAGATGGGAAAAAATGCACTTATTATAAAATTTTTAAAAAATCATAGTGTCATGTGTCTTATAATAACCCAATAGTTAAAATATGAAATATAAATGTAATTACATTTTAAAGGTGCATTATTAAGTTTCAAATGCACATATAAATTAAATAGATTATTACCGAGTTGCTGCACCCAATCTCTACTTTAAGCGCATCCTCTTCAGCACGCAGGTAACGATCGACTGCACCGTATTTCTCTCTGAATTGGTTAGCAACCCAACTATTGGGGCCTATAATTGGCATATTTTCTTTTAAATGATCGAGATAAGGCACACTTATACCATTCAACCGTATGAATTATTTCCTGTCACTATCCCATTTCATCCTCTTTTGTTCGTACAATGCGACCCATGGTTGTGTCGCTTTAGAATTGTAAAGAGAGAATTTATTTATTGCTTCAATTTCTACATTCGCTGATGAAATTAAACCGACATTATATAGTACATAGAGATGAAAATATACATTATATCGAAGTTCAACATTAATATTTACTTTGTGTAAATTTGAAAAATTATAAGTCGCTTACTCTTTATCAAGCACTTTTTTCCACTCGTTTGGAACAACTCCCCTTTTCTTTTGTCTTCATCGCTTTCATTGTCCCAAATCACCACACGTGGTCTATTGTCGATCTGCTTGATGTACTCACTGGCATAATAGAAAGACTCATACGATATGTACCGCTCTGTCATAGACCCCTTGGGTTTTTCCCTTTGTCGAACAAAACCTTTCAATTTCTTCATGTACCTCTATAAGAATAACATCCAATGACAAGAAACCACCACAAATAATTCAACCTCTTCTACTAGGTGGATTAGAAGATGAACCTGCAAGTCCATGAAACTCGTTGGCAGTTCCTTCTCAAACATACAAACAATCTCAACTATCTCTTGACACCACCATGAAATACTAGCCACATGAATCTCCTTTGACATGATCCAACGTACAAATGCAGATAATTTAGATATGGCACGTCCTAGGTCTTGAAGGAATTCATGTTTCACACGCCCACGCATGAAAAAATGATAATGAAACTGCAAAGTTATAAACACGTGAAATAATATACAAAATTAGTTATGTTTTATGGTCCCTGCATGGGATAAAATTTATTAATATAACAAATAATAAAATTGTTCTTTTCATATTATACGTACTCTTAGAAGATTCAGATGGTCATGCAATTTCAACCCCGAAAAATGGTCATCCACAGTGAAGCAGCGCTGTAGTGAAGACCCATATGAAGATGGCAGCCTCAGACCCATTATAACTTCCTTTGCCAAAGAAAGATCATATTTTTTTAAAATCCATGGGACATCACCTTCTTTGAAATACCATGAATTAGAGGGACCAGTGCCTACCTTTGATCTTGTACTTTATAATTGTCTTGGCCAATGTTTCTTTTTAGTTTTTGAAGTAATAAGATCTTTCCTAATAGCCAATGTGTCACTTTGTTTCGATGATATGTGCCTCCATAAAGAAGATGAAACATTTTTAAATATATGCATGGGATCTAATAAGTGGGTAATATTAAGATGCTCCCAATACGGGAGGTTATAAAAGATAGATTTCCATTTTATCCCAATGGGTAATTTCTCAACATGGGTGTCGAATAATTCTGGATCATCGAACATAGGCTCCCCATTTGAATCAAACATTTCTATGAACTCCTTCTCCTTCTCTCTCTCATATGCTCTAAGACATTCAATTGGTGTCGTTTCTGGAGGCCTTTGGGTTATCTCTCGTTTACTATTGAAAGTAGATGCTACTCTTCTGTAAGGGTGTTATTCTAGGAGGAATACCCTGGAGCAATCATACACTGGCTTTCGTAGGTCCTTGGACCATCTAGCTTTCAGAGAAGGTCCACAACATTTACATCCAAAATACCCTTTTGTTACAAGACCTGCAAGATTATTGTATACAATTAATATGCATGGCACGTTAAATAATATCATGAAGATCAAAACAATTACAACGAATTACATAACTAATATGTGAAAGAATATTGTTACGTATATAAACAAATCAATAAATTAAACATGTAATTTACCAGAGAAAACTCCTAAGCTTGGATAATCATGTGTCGTGATATGCCATACAACATAAAACTCCCCTCTGCTGCGATGGGTCTTGATACATCGTATACATTTATCCCATCCCATAATTCCTTCAATTCACCTACCAGTGGTTGTAAGTAGACATACATATTCTTCACTTGTCTTCTACCAGGGACTATGAGAGCCAACATAAGATGTTCATTCTTCACAGAAAACCATGGGGGGATATTGTTATTGATCACTACTACAGGCCAAACAAAATATTAGGCATTCTGGAGGGAATATGGGTTGACGCCATCCATGGCTATGCTGAGTCATAGACTTCGTACTTCATCCTTGAATTTTTTGGGCCATGTATCCTCTATATGCTTCATGGCTATTGAATCAGTTGGGATTTTCATAACTCCCAACTCACTTCTGTGTGAGGCATGCCATCCCTACAACATAGCTAATTCTTTCTAATGAAAGAACCTTTGAATCCTTGGGATTAAAGGCATGTGCCGCAATATCTTAAAAGGAGGACCATGTGATTTTCCCTTCTTTTTTGATTTATCATACCTGTCATGCCCACATTTCGGACATATCTCTTTGTTTTCATATTCTCATCTATATAGAATACAATCATTTGGACATGCATGATATGATATGTACTTAACACCCAACATTTTCAACAATTTATTTGCCTCTTCGCAGCTACCGGGCAAGAAATTATCACTCGAAAGAACCTTATCTTTGAATAACCTGTAGTTGGTGATCATGGAAAATATTAATAAATATACATAATTAATGCTAATATAATTATTAACGTTCATTAAATTGACCATTTGTAATGTTCATTGTGTACTGATTATATTTCTCAAATTTATATAAGGGAGGACTTTATGGTAACTTACCTCAAAATTTCTGAGAAACATGCATTCGAAAAGCCAAACTTTGCTTTCAAGTTGTACAATAACATCATTGTCCCCAACTGGGTAGACTTTGACTGACCACCAGGTCCAAAGGGAGGGCTGGTGGAAGAAAATTTAAGTCTTTTGAAAAATGTGTCAACGATATGAGTATCATCCCCTAGCTGATCATCGTTTTGGAATGCATCTAACAACATTGTCTCCATGGCAGTCATATCCCTTAATTAATCATCCATACCAACCTCTATTTGTTTGCCTCCATTGCTGGCTTGTGAAGAACTACTATTGCTGTAGTCATTCCTAATTGGGGAATCTGGACATAGCGAGAATTGAATCGGTGGTTGATTCAACCATTCTTGGTATCGTTCCTCTCTGATTTTTTCTCTTAATTCAGTCTTCTCTCGATTTGACATTGTCGTGGGGTGAAACAGAAAATGGTAGGTAAGTCGCTCATCATCACTAGAATCTTAATAATTTAAAAAAAATATTTGAACATGATTAGTACAAAATATATGATATCAATTAGTAAGCACGTTGACAATATTGCATGATTAATTGGTTTGACGTTGAAGTAATTACATTAATCAATATACCAAACAATTATATTTATTACCATCATTTTCCCAGGATTGTGGCTAGAAGATGCAATATTGTTACAATTGGCAGTGTGAAGTGGCTGTCCATTTTCATCTACCAAATGTGCCTTGCGGTATGCTGCTCCTGATAAGAGCTTCCAACTTTTTGGAGTTGTTTGAGTATTTTGTGCATCTAAACTTGATTCTGAATTGCATGAACCTGCAAATTTGTATACATTATAAATTTAATTAAGTTGTGCATGATTGACATGGATAAAAAACATAAATTCAATTAGATAATGAAAATATAAATAAAATATGAAGTAAATATTACGTCTCGAGATGGATAGGGAGAACTCCACGATGGAATTTGCAAAATATTATGGAACGAGCTAGATTTTGAAGAAGTGTCCATTCGATATAATTATGATATTTTCTCCCTACATTTGAGCAAAATCAACAATAAATTTTGGCGTACACACCTAAAAGTAATTTCGGTGCCTTAAAAATGGACTTCTTGTTATCGGTGCTAATGTAAAGATAACTGCCCCAGTGTGGTTCTATTAAGTGATGCACCGGTGATGAATAACCACAAATAAAAAAACACAACTCCATTTTCTTTAAGTGAAAAAAAAAGCGGTAAATTGAAAAATGGGTGGAAAAATATTTTCGAAAATCTAATTTCATAAAACAATTCTTTAAATACTAAACACTTTTCATTATTTCACTATTTTTGCAAAACTTTTCAGCCAGAGATTTGCAGGAGACATACCTAGAGCAAGGGAGCACGAGAGCACTGTGGAGCAGTGAAATACATTCGAACAAAAGTATTCAGAAAATTAGAATTCCAACCCTCTAGTGATTCAAACCCTCTAGCATAGAATTTCAAATGATCTCGTGATTAAATTTTATTGCTTTTTTTTTACTTTTTCTGCAGTTTTTTTTACGTAGTAAGAGAAAAAATTCGATTTTTTTTTCATTTTCAGAAACAAAAAATAAAAATAAAAATCTATTTTTACCTAAACCCTTCATTCTTTTTGTTTTTGCCCTTTTTTCTCCCTGTTCGTGTGATTTAAAAATTAGGGGTTTTCATTATATATTTATAGGGTTTGTATTGCTATATATAGGCCTATAACATCCAACCCACAGGATGACTTGCATAGTCAGATCCCAATCCATGTCGGCCCTTACGTGAATTTTTGAAAAAAATAATTTTTATTTATCGGTGCACTCGACGTAACCTAGCGCACCGCGAAAGTACTGCGTGATAAAAAATTTAAGAACATTTTTTTTTAAATTAGTGCGCCATATGTAAAATAGGGCACTGGTGCACTATTTCATTATGGCACACTATGCAAGTGTTGTTTCATAGAAATTTGTTTTATTGTGTTAATCGGTGCACCATGTAACATATAATGCACCGCACTGGGTCTCCTAGTTAACAGAGAGCACTGTATGGTGGTCCCTTATTTGCACGGGGCGTTTATGCTACAAAAACTAACACTCGATGATTTTTATGATTTTGTCTGTGTTAATTGGTGCGATGGTTAACATGTAACGCACCGGTGCTCCTTGTTGACATATAGCACTGTACGGTCTATTATACTATCTTGGTAGTGCATTTATAAGACCTCCACGCACCAACGTCGGTGCGTACACCATCAATGGCGCACCAATTTCTTGATATTTTTTTTTTACCTAAAAATTTGATAATTTATTTATAAAATACATTAATGAATGATATGGTACATGTTTCATTTTGATAAAGAAATGGTTGACAAGAGATCAAGTAACAAAAATACTGATAACACATCGAGAAAAGAAAAAAATGCAAGTTCTTTGTAAATTCTTTACAAAAAATATTATTTTTGAACTATATGTAAGTTTAACTAATATGTATTGTTTACTGTGTATCATGCAGAGCTACAAAATGACGAAGCTCGATAATATTATTTCTGATCTAGGACTAGAAGAGCGTAAAAGCTTGATGGAGAAATTGCAAAAGGATGAATCAGGTCAATGAAAAAATACTATCGATCCAATATGAGTTTTTTTTTTTTTAATTTTCATTAATAATATACTTAAAATTATTAGATAACATGTGTTCAAAAATCTCTTAATTCACATATGTTTAATGTTCTACAAGTACCGACAACTCAAAAAAGGAATGATGTTCTAAGAAAAGAAAAAAAATAGAACATGCAAATGAAAATGAATTTCTCCTTAACTCATCTGGAGTGGTGCTGGAGGTTAACGAAAGGGGGAAAAAATTTACAAAAGTTTGAGGGATCTAGTGGAATGAATGTATAGACGTTCTTTCCACTTAAAATACAAAAATCAATCCAATGATTCCAATAACCAAATTTTATCTAAACTATAGGAAGCGTTTCCAGAGAATTGGTTAATGAGACATGTCAGACTTTTAATAGCAAAAACGTACAAAAAAAGAAGAAGGAATGAAAAAGCAATATTCCCTTAAATGTTTATCTAGAGTTATTTATAAATATCATTTATAAATATCACTTTTGTTATATTTACTTTTCATATATCAATATAAAAGTTAAATAGTTTATTGTCATGTTACATTTTCAGGAAGATTATGAAAATCTCAAAACATGAACGAGCTGATATCAGAAATATGCCAGTAGGAATGTCCAAAAAGATGTATAAGGATATGGGCAAAGAAATGGAAAAAATTGCCTCGTAGGAGGAGCCATCTCAACAACAACGTGCTTCAAATATAATATGTAATCATTGAATTTTTCGATTATTGGGTACAATAAAAAAACAATTTAGCATTAAATATTAATTTTCAAGTATTTTCTTGCAGAAAAGAAAAGAAAATGGAACCCATTCATCACATAAAATAGGACGACAAGGAAGAAAATGGTTGATATTTAAGTTTGTGAGTAATTGTTAATTCCTTATAACAACTTAACTAGATTTCATTTTTGTATTTTTTAAGTTGTTTTAAAAAAATCATCATTGAATGTCTTCAAACATCTACTAACATACAAAGAATAACCATCAGATGAATTGATTGATATTGGGTTAAATATGGTTTGTGAGTATATGTTGGCATATTATAAATTAATAGTAGAATTTGTAAGCATTTATCGATCTTGTTTTACTTAGCTGCGTCTATAATTAATAGAACAAAAAAATCTTTAATATTAAATATATAATTTGTTATGGGGTATAAAACTTGCAGGAAACAAAGTATGGAACTATAACAACAGATGAAATCTTGAAAGATGGCATACTACATGGTTTTGAAATAATGTGTATAGTTCATGAGTCAATTGTTGCTATGGTACGTCATTTCTTTTTTATTTACATTGATGCATATTATTTAATATTGCAATTTTCATTATTCTCACCAATGTATATACACTCATTAAAATTTATTTTTATGTTTGTAGATGGAAGGTGAAGAAGAAGGAAACAGTCAACACCGTGAACAAAACATTCCTGAAAATAGCACAAGTCATGGAAGTAGCTCTAGCAATGACAACAGTTCAAGCAAAGAATGATGATCACTATGTTTGGATATTAAAGCAAGGCGTTGTATTTTTTGAAATATTTTTCTGTGAAATAAGACATTTTGTTTAATGTAATGGACATAGTGTCCCAATTGAAAGACAAAGGGATACCAATAACTGTCCCATTTTGTATGAATAAGACGGTCTTATATATATATATATATATATGTTTTAATTTATTATATTGCGTTCTCCATTGTCGCTATGAAATGTAACACCACTGATTAAATTTATGGATGATTAAATATTATAATGAAGAGATGTGAAATTTGACGATATGATATAAAAAATTAATCCAAACATCACATTCAAATGCACTAATAAAAAATTAATTCATATGAATATTGTTATAAGATATATATGTGTCGTCTTTTGATGAATAATGAATTTTAAAAATTCACAATAATTATGATATGATATAACAAATTAATCCAAACATCACATTCAAATGCATTAATAAAAATTTAATTAATATGAATATTGTTATAAGATGTGTCAACTTTTGATGAATAATGAATTTAAAAAAATCACAATAATTGCACTGTCACAGGTCGATGTTTCTAAAAAATACAAAATGAACATCGGTGCATGTCAGTTACTGTACACCGGTGCGTTTGTATGCTATAGCACACCGATGTGTTTCTACGACCTATAGGCACCGCACAAATACCAAATTCCAATTATAAATCTCAGTGAGTTTGCGCAATACTGCGCACCGGTGCATTTATGTGAGACTATGCACCGGTGGATTTGTACGACCTATGGGCACAACACAAATACCAATACCAATTATAAATCTCAGTGCATTTGTGCGATACTACACACTGATGCGTTTATGTGAGACTATGCACCGATGCATTTGTATAACCTATGGGCACTACACAAATACCAATACGAATTAGAATAATCAGTGTGATTGTATGATACTGCATACCAGTGCGCTTCTATAAGTCTACGTACTGGTGCGTTAAGACGACCTATTGGCACCGCACAAATCCCAAGACCAATTAGAATGGTCTCGTGCATTGTATCACCAACACTGCGTCCGGTGCGGTTTTATACCTTGACGGCCTGGTCCATGCACCTTCGACTGCCCCGGGCCACCTTCTAGATGACACGCATCAGTGTGTTGACACCTTAGTAGTGCACCGTTTGAAAAAACATCCGTAATAACCTCCGGCAGCCCAGGTTTTTTAGTTGTGTTGAATTTCCGTTAAAAGCTTCGCCAAAACCTCCGTAACCGTAAATGGATGTTGTGGAATTTTTTTTTTAAAATAATTTTGGCCAATTTTATAGCATTAAAAACCTCCTTTATAACCTCCGCTAGAGGGTCTTTTCCTTGTAGTGCTAACGTCCCTCATACTAAGTTTTGATCACGGTGGTTAGCTCGACTAGATTGATCGGACTTAACTTCCACTCCAAAGTCTTGTGTCATGTATCCATCATCAACATTTTCTATGTGAAAATGGTGTCCATATGCCCACATATATGGGAACAAATTCACATTTAAAAAAGCTAAAAAAATCATAGTGTCATATGTCTTATAATAACCCAACTGTTAAAATATGAATTATAGATGTTACATTTCAAAGGTGCATTATTAACTTTAAAATGTACATAAATAGATTATTACCAAGTGGGTACACCCAATCCCTATGTTTAGAGCATCCTCTTCAGCACACGGGTAACGACCGATTGCACCGTATTTCTCTCTAACTTTGTCAGCAACCCAACTTTTGGGGCATATAATTGGCATATTTTCTTTTAAATGATCGGGATAAGGCACACTTCTACCATTCAACCGTCTGATTCTTTCTTGTCACTATCCCATTTCATCCTCTTTTTTTTGTACAATGCAACCCACGGTTGTGTCACTTCGAAATTGTAAAGAAAGAATTTATTGATTGCTTCAATTTTTGCATTCGCTGATGAAATCAAACCGACATATAGTACATATGAGATCAAAATATACACTATATCAAAGTTAAACATTAATATTTACTTTGTGTAAATTTGAAAAACTATAAGTCGCTTACTCTTTATCAAACTTATTTTTCCATTCATTTGGAGAAGCTCCCCTTCTCTTTTGTCTTCATCCCTTTCATCGTCCTAAATCACTGCACCTGTTCTGTTGTCGATCTACTTGATGTACTCATTGGCATAATAGAAAGACTCATACGATTATATGTACCCCTCTGCCATAGACCCCTCGGGTTTTTCCTTTTTTCAAACAAAACCTTTCAATTTCTTCATGTACCTCTCTAATAAGAACACCCAACGACAGGAAACCACCCCAACTAATTCAACCTCATCTAATAGGTGGATTAGAAGATGAACTTGCAAGTCCATGAAACTCGTCTGCAGTTCCTTCTCAAACATACAAACAACCTCAACTATATCTTTACGCCACCGTGGAATGCTAGCCACATGAATCTCCTTTGATGTGATCCTACGTACAAATGAAGATAATTTAGATATGGCACATCCTAGGTCTTGGGGGAAGTCTTGTTTCGCACACCCACACACGAACAAAGGATAATGACACTGCAAAGTTATAAACACGTGTAATAATATAAGAAATTATTTATGTTTTATGATCCCTACATGGGATAAAATTTATTAATATAACAAATAATAAAATCATGCTTTTGACATTATACGTACTCTTAGAAGATTCAAATGGTAATGGGATTTCAACCCTGAAAAATGGTCATCCATGGTGAAGCAACATTGTAGTGAAGACCCATATGAAGATGGCACCCTCACACCCATTATAAATTCTTTTTCCAAATAAATATCATCTTTTTTAAAAATCCATGGGACATCACCTTATTTGAAATACCAATTAGAGGGATCAGTTGCCTCTGATCTTGTACTTTCTAATCGTCTTGGCTAATATTCCTTTTTAGTTTTTGAATTAATAATATATTTCTTAAAAGCCAATGTATCACTTTTTTCGATGATATGTGCCTCAATAAATAAGATGAAACATTTTTAAATATATGTATGGGATCTAATAAGTGGGTAATATTAATATGCTCCCAATATGGGAGGTTATAAAATATAGGTTTCCTTTTCATCCCAATGGGAAATTTCTCAACATAGGTGTCAAAGAATTCTGGATCATCGAACATAGGCTTCCCATTTGAATCGAACATTTTTATGAACTCCTTCTCCTTCTCTCTCTCATATGCTCTAAGCCATTCATCTGGTGTCATTATTGGAGGTCTTTGGGTTCTCTCTCATTTACCATTGAAAGCAGATGTTGCTCTTATGTAAGGGTGTTATTCTGGGAGGAATACCCTGGAGCAGTCATAAACTAGCTTTCGTAAGTCGTTGGAACATCTAGATTTCAGAAAAGTTACACAAAATTTACATCCATAATACCCTTTTGTTACAAGACCTAAGAAAATATTGTATAAAATATGCATGGCAGGTTAAATAACGTCATGAAGAGAAGTACAATTACAAAGAATTAAATAACTAATATGCGAAAGAATATTGTTACGTATATAAAAAAATCAATAAACATGTAATTTACCAGAGAAAAATCCTAAGCCTGGATAACCATGTGTCATGTAAGCACATATGCCATACAACATAAAACTCCTCTCTGCTGCGATGGGTATTGATACATCATATACATTTATCCCATCCCATAATTCCTTCAATTCATCTACCAGTGGTTGTAAGTAGACATCCATATTCTTCACTTGTCTTCAACCAAGGACTATGAGAGCCAACAAAAGATGTTCATTCTTCATGGACAACCATGGGGGGATATTGTTATTGATCACTACTACAGGCCAAATATAATAGTTTTTTTTCTAGAGGGAATATGGGTTGACACCATCCATGGCTATGTTGAGTCATAGACTTTGTACTTCATCCATGAAATTTTTGGGCCATGTTCCTCTATATGCTTCATGGATATTGAATGCTTTGGGATTCACATAACTCCCAACTCACTTCTGTGTGAGGCATGCCATCCCTACAACATACCTAATTCTTTGCAACAAAATAGATTTTTAATCCTTGGCATTATAGCCATGTGCCTCAATATCTTAAAAGGAGGACCATGTGATTTACCCTTCTTTTTTAATTTATCATACCTATCATGCCCACATTTCAGACATATCTCTTTTTCTGCATATTCTCTTTTATATAGGATACAATCATTTGGACATGTATGATATGATATGTACTCAACACCCCACATTTTCAACAATTTCTTTGCCTCTTCGTAACTACCAGGCAAGACATTATCACTCGGAAGAACCTTATCTTTGAATAACCCGTAGTTGGTTACAGACAATATTAAATGTACATTAATGTTGATATAATTATTAACATTCATAAAATTAACCATTTGTAATGTTCATTGTGTGATTATATTTTTTAAAATATAAGGGAGGACTTGATGGTCAATTACCTCAAAATTTCTGAGAAACATGCATTCGACAAGCCAAACGTTTCTTTCAAGTTGTACAGTAACATTGTTGTCCCAAAATGGGTAGACTTTGACTAGCCACCTAGTCCAAAGAAAGGGGTGGTGGAAGAAAATTTAAGGCTTTCGAAAAAGGTATCAACAATATGAGCATCATCCCCTAGCTGATCATGATTCTGGAATGCATCTAACAACATTGTATCCATGGAAGTCGTATCCCTTAAGTAATCATCCATACCAACCTCCATTTGATTGCCTCCATTTCCAGCTTGTGAAGAACTACTATTTTTGTAGTCATTCCTAATTTGTGATCTAGACATAGTGGGAATTGAATAGGTGGTTGATTCAACCATTCTTGGTATCGTTCCTCTTCGAGTTTTTCTCTTAATTCAACCATCTCTTGATTTTAAATTGTCGTGGGGTGAAACGGAAGATGGTAGGTAGGTCTTTCGTCATCACTAGAATCCTAATAATTTCAAAAAAAATATTTGAACATTATTAGTACAAAATCAATGATATCAATTAGTAAGCACGTCGAAAATGCATGATTAATTGGTTTTACGTTGAAATAATATTTACATTAATATACCAAACAATTATTCTTACCATCATTGTCCCAAGATTGTGGCTAGAAGATGCAATGTTACAATTGGCAAGGTGAAGCGGTTTTCCATTTTCATTTACCAAATGTGCCTTGTGGTATGATGCTCTTGATAGGAGCTTCTGACATGTTGGAGCTATTTCAATATTTTTTGCATCTGAACTTGATTCTGAATCTGCATGAACCTGCAAATTTGTATACATTAATTTTATTCAGCTAATTGAAATGGATAAAAAAATGCATTCAATTAGATACTGAAAATATAAATAAAATCTGAAGTAATTACGTCTGGATATTAATAGGGAGAACTCGGGCGATGGAATTTGAGAAATATTATAGAATGAGCTGGATTTTGAAGAATTGTCCATTTGATATAATTATGATATTTTCTCCATACATTTGAGCAAAATCAACAATAAATTTTGGTGTACATACCTAAAAGTAATTTCGGTGCCTTAAAAATGAACTTATTGTTATCGGTGCTAATGTACAGTTAACCGCACTGGTGTATTTTAGTTACTGCACACTGGTGCGGTTTTAGTAACTGACGCACTAGTGCGGTTAGTTAACAAACACACCAAATATCCATAAATAAAAAAAGCACAAATCTATTTTTTTTAAGTGAAAAAAATACGGTAAATTGAAAAATGGGTAACAAATTATTTTTGGAAATATAATTTCATAAAAAAGTTCTTTAAATAGTAAAATATATTCATTATTTCATTATTTTTGCAAAAAATTTCAGGGAGGGATTTGCACGAGAGACATACCTGGAGCAAGAGAGCACGAGAGCACTATGGAGCAGCAAAATACTTTCGAACAACAACACTATTCAAAGAATCATAATTTGAAACATCTGGTGATTTGTACATAAACGTTGTGGTATAGTAAAATTGTTAAATTTTACTGTAATAATTGTTTTTTACAGTTTCTGTTGGATTTAATACATGCACAGTAAAAAATTAAATTTTACTGTGCATTTTGAGAAAAAAATCAATTCTTACGTTCAACCCTTACTTATTCTTGTTTCTGTGACTTCATAATTAGGGCTTTTCATTTTAGATTTATAGGGTTTGTATTACTATATATATATGCGTATGACCTCTAACCCACGGGACCACTTTCAGAGTCGAATCCCAATCCATGTCGGCCCTTGCACGATTTAAAAAAATAGATTTTTTTTTAATCAATGCACCCTGTTTTAAAATAGTGCACTCATGCACTATTGTATTATAGCGCACTAGGCACGTACTGACAAAAAAAAACGGTTTGATAAAAACAATTTTTTATTGATTTATGTTTGTGTTAGTCGGTGCACCGGTTAACATATAACACATCGGGTCTCCTTGTTGACAAATATCATTGTATGGTGTTTCTATTGTTTTGGCGGTGCGTTTATAATAACCTACTGCACTAAATTTGGTGCCTACTTTTTTAAAAGCGCACTATTTTCTTGATTTTTTGTTTTTTACCTTAAAAATATGTGATTTATTTATAAAATATATTAATTAACGGTATGGTACAGGTTTCATATTGATAAAGAAATGGCTAAACAGATTTCAAGTAACAAAATATTGATAGCACATCAAGAAAAGCAAAAAATGCAAGTTCTTTGTAAATTCTTTACAAAATATATTATTTTTGAACTATATGTAAGTTTAACTAATATGTATTTTTTACTGTGTATCATGTAGAGCCACAAAATTATGAAGCTCGATAAGATTATTTCTGATCTAAGACCAGAAGAGCGTAAAAGCTTGATGGAAAGATTACAGAAGGATGAATCAGGTGAATGAAAAAATACTATCGATCCAATATGAGTTCTTTTTATGAATTTTCATTAATAATATACTTAAAATTATTAGATAACATGTTTCAAATAATCCATTAATTCACATATGTTTAATGTTATATAGGGACCAACAACGAAGAAAATGAATGTTGTTCTAAGAAAAGAAAAAAAATAGAACATGCAAATGAAAATGAATTTCTCCTTAGCTCATCTGGAGTGGTGCCGGAGGTTAACGAAAGGGGGAAAACTATTAAAAAAATTTGAGGGATCTATTGGAACAAATGTATAGACGTTATTTCCACTTACAATACAAAAATCAATCCAATGATTCCAAGAACCAAATTTTATTTAAACTGCAGGATGAGTTTCCAGAAAATTGGTTAATGAGACATGTCAGACTTTTAATAGAAAAAATGCACAACAACAAAAAGGAAGGAATGAAAAAGTAATATTCCTTTAAATTTTTTTCTAGAATTATATGTATATATTGCTAGAAAGCAATCATTTATAAATATTACTTTTTGTTTATATTTTCTTTTCATACATCAATATAAAAATTAAATAGTTTATTGTCATGTTACATTTTTAGGAATATTATGAAAATCTCAAAGGATGAATGAGCTAATATCAGAAATATGCTAGTAGGAATGTTCAAAAAGGTGTACAAGGAGATGTTCAAAGAAATAGACATAATTGCATCGAACGATGAGCCATCTCAACAACAACGTGCTTCAAATATAATATGTAATCATTGAATTTTTTGATTGGGTACAATAAATAAACAAATCATCATTAAACATTAATTTTCAAGTATTTTCTTACAGAAAAGAAAAGAAAATGGAACCCATTCAGCACATAAAATAGGATGACAAGGAAGAAAAAAGTTGATAAATATGTTTGTGAGTAATTGTTACTTCCTTATAACAACTTATATAGATTTCATTTTTGTATATTTTAAGTTGTTTTACAACAATCATCATTGAATGTCTTCTAACTGGTGCTAACATACAAAGAAGAACCATCAGAAGAATTGATTGACATTAGGTTAAAAATGGGTTGTCAGTATATGTTGGCATATAATAAATTAATTGTGGAATTTATAAGCATCTATCTTGTTTTACGTAGCTTTGTCTATAATTAATAGAACAAAAATATCTTTTATATTAAATCTATGATTTGTTATGGGGTATAAAACTTTTAGGAAACAAAGTATGGAGCTGTGCCAACCAATGAATTGTTGAAAGATGACATGAAATTTGGTTTTAAAAGAATGTGTATAGTTCATGAGTCAATTCTTGCTATGGTACATTTCTTTTCGATTTACACTGATGTATATTATTTAATATTGCAATTTTCATTATTCTCACCAATGTATATACATTCATTACACTTTATTTTTATTTTTGTAGATGGAAATTGAAGAAGAAGAAAACAATCAACACAGTGAACAAAACATTCCTCCAAATAACCAAAGTCATGAAAGTAGCTCGAGAAGTGACAACAATTCCAGTGAAGAATGATGATCAATATGTTTGGATATCAAAGCAAGGCATTGAATTTTTTGAAATTTGTCTATGAAATCAGACATTTTTTTTAATGTAATGGACATAGTGTCCCAATTGAAAGACAAAGGGATACTAATAACTGTCCCATTTTGTATGGAAAAGAGTGTCATATTCATATATATAATAAAATACATTTTAATTTATTCTACTGTGTTTTCCATTGTCGCTGTGAAATGTTACACCACTAATTAAATAAATGGATGATTAAATATTATAATGAAGAGATGCGAAATTTGATGATATGATATAACAAATTAATCCAAACATCACATTCAAATGCACTAATAAAACTTTAATTGATATGAATAGTGTTATAAGATATGTGTTGAATTTTGATGAATAATGAATTTTAAAAACTCACAATAATTGCACTGTCATAGGTCGATGTTTCTAAAAAATACAAAGTGAACATCAGTGCATGTTATTTGTTGTGCACCGACGCATTTGTATGATAATGAACATTGGTGTGTTTCTACAACTTATGGGCACCACAAAAATACCAATACCAATTAGAACGCCCAATGTGATTTATCGACGACTACCACCTTGGGTGTCCGATAGGCGTTGCATGCACTGGTACGTTTTTCCATTAACGCGTCAGTGCATTTTTATAACTTAACTACATGGTGTGTTTTACACCTAGACGGTCTGGTGTAGTTTTACACCTTAATGGCCCAGTGCTTGAACCTTCCAACATCCTGTTGCATGCACCTTCCATCAGCCCGATGTGTCTTGCTGGGTGATACGCACTAGGACGTTGCTAAATGCAGTGGGGCGTCCGAATTTTTTTTTCCATCCCAGCATTCATTTGGTTGAAGTGAACATAATTATATTTCCTTTATCTGCCATTTGACCTACACTTAATAAGTTTTGTTTTAGGCCTTGAACTAATAAAATATCAAATGCCCTTTTATTTTTGTTAATTATGGCTCTACCTTTTCCCAAAATATTTTCTAGAGCATCATTTGAAAGAATAACCTTACCATCTTGATTTTTCTTAAGAGACTCCATCTTACTCTTATGACCAGTCATGTGATGAGAACATCCATTGTCGATGTACCATTCATCCTTGTCTTTAATTGCATAGAGAGAAAGACCACATATTATCTTTTCTTCTTTATGCTTGTCAACATTAAAGTTGGTGAATCCAACTTTATTTGGTCTTATGATATCATTTGTTTGACTTTCATGTTGTCTTTGATGATTCATTGATATGTTCTTGCATTCCTTTTCTACATGCCCAAACTTGTTACAAGCATAACATCTTATGTGACCAGAAAAGGGAGCAAGGGTATCATAATAACTTTGCCTCATGTTCCTTCTATTGCAATTGATAGCTTTATGTCCAAATTGGTTGCATGAAAAATAATAACCCTTAAAGAAACCTGAGTACCTGGAAGTTATCGACCTTTCTGTGTAGAGTCTATTTGTCTGTGACTGAAATAAACTGCTTCTACAATTGGCTGCAACATGCCCATCATTATGAAATATAAAGCATTCAACATTACTGATCAAAGGATAAAATCGATTGTTACTTCTATAGTTAGGAGCGAATGATTTCCTTTGAGAATTCATGATTGTCGGTTGACCTTTTGTCTCTTTCAACACTTCAGGTTTTGCATTGATATCCTCTGAATATTTAGCACTTTCTTGTGAACTAGATTCTCCTTTAACAGTTTCATGAAAACCAAGACCAAATTTAATAGAAGGAGACCTTTGACTAGTAAGAATATTATCCAGAATCTTAGTACTATCTTGAAACCTCATGTGTTTATCCTTTTCCTCTAATTTACCTTTCAAAATGTTTACCTCAACTTCCAATCTTTGGCATTGCTTCTTCATACTTTCTTTGACCCATCTTCCTTCTTATACTTGTTCACTCAATTTTAGAATCTCTTCTTTCAACCCATTTTCTTGTTCTTCAAATGTTTGTAGAAGTTCTTCATTCTTCTTATTTTATTTTTCCAGATCTGCTTTGAGAGAGATGATTTCTGCTTCAATTCCTTCACTGTGATTGGATACTTCATTTATGTAGCTTTTGACACAGATCTATCTATTCTTTATTTAGTTGCTTAATTTAATTTCTTTCTTGTAACTGATCATGCAATCTAGAAATCATATCTTTGAAGATACATTCCCTTTCATTAAATAGAATCTATTGATCTTCAACTTCATTCTTGAGATTAGCAATTTCTGCTTCTATATCCATAACATTAATTTTACTTTCATATTCACTATCTTCAACATTGCATGCACAAGGAAGTGAATCACAAGAACAAAAACCAATACCTATTTCATATTATTCATTTTCTGCTGCATACATTTCCTGAGATATCTTCTTCCTTTGAGTAGCCTTTTTCTTTTTCTTCCTTCCCATTGGGATATATCTCCTTCAAGCGATCAAGCTTCTATAGAAGGACCTGCTTTGATACCAATTTTTGGGAAAAATACTGAGAGGGAGAGGAGGGGGGGGGGGGGGGTGAATCATTATTTATAACTCACTTTAAAATTTTACTTTGTCTTTACTGATTTTTATACGTGACTTTAATGAACCCAACGAGCGTATACACGCAACTATCTTTAAGAAAAATTGCATATGTCCAGAGATCTTTATTATGCAGATAATTCTTTACTTAGATTAGTGCATCATTCATTCATCAGATGTTTAGTAAGCATTAAACATGTGCAATAAGAACAGAATAAATCATCACACATAAGAAACACACATGAACACTAGGATTTAAGGTGGAAACCCAATTTGGGAGAAAAAAACCACTGTTGTCGTCTCTGTCTTCAATATTTATTATAAAGAAAACTTCTTACAATCTTGTACTGGTGCAGACTCATACCAGCATGTAGGCACCCACCTGTAGAAGGCTACAACCTTCTCTCGTTTTCCATATTCTACTGGAAGGGAGCTCCAACCCCCTGATCTCGTTTACCAGCTACCATTGGAAGGGAGCAACGACCCCCTACTTCTCGTTTACCATCCACTCTTGGAAGGGAGATACCACCCCCTGATCTCGTTTACCAGCAACCACTGGAAGGGAGCTACAACCCCCTTACTGAAGGCTTCGACCCTCAGCACCATCGCGGACCACGTTTCATCAATTTTCACACTAGATCCAAACAACTTCAACACAACACAACTTATAGGCCTCTTTTCATCAGATTTTTAGACTGGACCCACTCCACACATTTAAGCTCAAAGAACATACATCAAACTGAAACTTATAACCCCATCAATTCACTCATTGAATCATCAATCACCCAACCAACCACTGATATTTAATCATAATCAACTAGCATCATAATCAGTATTCAAGCAACCCATATCTGTATGAAGACATCATTGTTATACAATAGTAATACAACAAAAAATATCATAAATTTCCTTCCGCACACTTTAGCAAAACCATAGATCCCATACGCGATTTTGATTAACTGAACCCGCATATATACGCGCTTTCCTTTACACCAACCTACGTATAGATCTATGAATATTTTTTTCAGAATATGGTCGGTCTCAGATCGAAATCTAAGGCTTTCATTCAGATATCTTTTCAGTATTGCAGAACCCTTGATCAGTCAAACATCATAAAACATATTTACACACTCATTGATCAGATTTGCACATAATCAACTTAGCAGCATATACAACATTCAAGAAACCAATATCTACATGAAGACTTCATTTACAGACAACATAAATACAACAGCAATAACTAGAAAACCTCTGCAATAAGATTTAGAAAACCATGACTTCCATACGCGCCTTTTTTGAGACAAAGCCACGTATATATGTGCTTTTACCAAGAAGAACTAGCATATAGATCTGTAACCATTACAAGACTGCACAACCCCTTAGAATAGATAATCAGCTCAGATCTTACCTTTTACTTCAGCAAACATTTGCTAGATCACAGATTTAAACATTTCATAAACAGATCTGTAAAATACATTGTCATTTTAGGTCTAGAGATCCTGATCCATCATTGTATACATAGGTACATTATCATTTCAGATTTATCAATAAAATGTAACCCATTCCATGCAGATATACTTCAGAGGGAAGTATTCATTCAATCCCCAGACACATGCACACCTTTGCACTATGATCTTCTTCTCCTTATATAGATTTAGCCTTTACTAATACCATGAGTCAAAACCCCACAACTGACGATGGTATTCTTGGACAGAATAAAATAGACGACACAACACTCAATACTGTGGGCTAATACCATGGTAATGCCCCTTGGTATCATAATTTTAGAGCGCAAAATGCATACACAACTTCACTTCTTCATCCTCGCATGTATACGCAACTTATCTTCATAAAAACTGCATATATACTAATTCTAGATGTATATGCAGGTTGCCTTCATAAAATTAGCGTGTACATTGCCTCCATACGTGGGTTGCCTTCATCAAACCTGCGTATACATTGAGAAATATTTCCTGTTTCATTTCTTTAGCACTTACTGGAATTCCTTTCTCTGCCACATCTGAACTAACTTGTAGAAACATCATTTTTACATATTTAACACATAGGTTTCTTATCAAAAGGAAACTCATAGAGTAGGTTTACATCAAGTACAACTTCTTCAAGTAGGTTGCCAACAAGGACAACATATTGCATCATATTTCCAACAATCTCCTCCTTTGGACTTGATGGCAACCATGATGGTGTTTGATCACCACAATAGATAGATACATTAATTTTTACAACTTTATTCAAACACCAAGATACTCTCCCCCTTGACATCAAGGGAAAAGGGCAGATCAATACCAAATCAAGGTTTCTCTTTCCTTGTAGAAAGAAGAGCTCTATAGATCTAATGTGCAATGAATTTACCATGCTCCCCCTGAGTTCATGCTGAATCTTCAGCCATATTTTTCAATGAAGTACATGACTCTATAACTCAACCAAGTATGACCATTCCTATCACCAAGGACTCATACTTACATCAATGATCCAACCAAGTGGAATTACATATTTGACTCAACTTCCCAACCAAGTGGGTTAAAAAATTTGAACAAGTCCTTACATGAATGAATATAACAATTTTACATCATAGGTCTCAACATGACCTTTTCATCAAATTACAGATATGAATTTTTATAACCAAGAGCAAAAGACCTCAAGAGAGAGATCATATTTCAGAACCATCATAATTCCAACAATGCATTATTCACAACAAGGCTAATGCTCCCCCTAAGCCTGAGCATCCTGAACACCATCAAAGCATACTCATCAAGTAGATAATCAAATAAGAAAATGCAGCTTGAAAACCATAACCGTAGTTGTACCCATCAGCGCCAAACCATGTTTGTCAATAAAAAACATGAATAAATTTCAATATCATTAACCTGTGATTGGGTCTATGATTTCAAAATCATAGTATCTTTCTGTAGAAATCAATTATCAACTCAATCTCATGTTTTCATCAAGGTGAACTTGCCATTTCCTCTTTGTATTAATATATGTGAGAATCATCATAAAAAACGATAGAGTAGAGAGGCATCATATAGAATGAGAAAACACCATAGACTTGTATCAACAATATATGAGAGAAGAAAGATAAGACAATGTAGCCGTGTCTTCAACAAATGTAGCATAAGCACATCAGTAACCAAGCCTTCAGGATCTTTGCAGCAACATCATATTCTTTCCAAGGAGAATTATCATACTAGAATAACTTCATCAATAGTCAATATGTATCAAGCAATCATCCATGTGATATGTTATCACCAAGGTCTTCATAATTTATACTTATTTCATAATCACGATGTAACATGTGTAGGAATCCAGTACAATAGGCCTCATTCATGACAGAAGTCATCAGCAACAAACTCTGCATGTTCTTTCCTTATATCTGAATCATTAGACTTGAATCAAATCCACGTGTGAAAATAAAGATACTCTTTTGCAAAAAGCGATTAGGACTCATCAATCATCTCATCATAAAAAATCCATGTATCATGACAACATCATTCGAACATGAGCATCCCAATAATTAAGGAATAAGAAAACACAATGCCAACAATGCAACATTAGTAGTTAGGCTAATGCTCCCCCTGAACCTTTTCTGCCTGTTCATATTCAAGACTGACCACAACAGACTATAACCACCAACATCAGATCAAGAAAATTACAGTTGTTAGCAACCTATCAGAAACTGATATTGAGTTTGACTCACTATTTTTCTTATCAGAGAAAAACATACGCAACTGTCTCCAATGTAACTCGCGTGTATACGTGGCTTTAGTTTATGAAACCCATGTATAGAAAGTGAAATACAAAAAATTTCATAACTCCATCTCCCCTTGGACTTATACATTCAATACCAGTCTTCTGTTGTCACATCAGATGCACTGTCAGAATTATAAATAACCAGAATTACCAAACCAGCCTTTACATATTGCAGTTGAAGATAACATTATTCTTCAAGAATGATGGACTGCAATGGGAATTAACTTCTTTCAGTCTGAGTCTGAATCCTCCTCACATCTGCGAGAGGTTAGATCTTTAAACACATAGAATTTATCAACATTTTTGTATCCCCTTGCTATGAATTCTCTAGTTTCTTTGACCATAACCTTGCATTTGGTTGAAGTAAACACAATTATATTTCCTTTATTTTCCATTTAACCTACACTTAATAAGTTTTGTTTTAGGCCTTGAACTAATAAGGTATCAACTGCCCTTCTATTTTTGTTAATTATGGCTCTACCTTTTCCCAAAATATTTGCTGGAGCATCATTTGAAAGAATAACCTTACCATCCTTATTTTTCTTAAGAGACTCCATCTTACTCTTATCACCAGTCATGTGATGAGAGCATCCACTCTCGATGTACGATTCATCCTTGTCTTTAATTTCATAGAGAGAAAGACCACATATTATCTTTTCTTCTTTATGCTTGTCAAAATTAAAGTTGGTGAATCCAACTTTCTTTGGTCTTATGATATCATTTGCTTGACTTTCATGTTGTCTTTGATGATTCATTGACATGTTCTTGCATTCCTTTTCTACATGCCCAAACTTGTTACAAGCATAACATCTTATGGGACTAGAAAAGGGAGAAAAGGTATCATAATAACTTTGCCTCATGTTACTTATATTGCAATCGATAGATTTATGTCCAAATTGGTTGCATGAAAAACAATAACCCCTAAAGAAACCTAAGTACTTGGGAGTTGTCGACCTTTCTGTGTAGAGTCTATTTGTTTGTAACTGAAACAATCTGCTTCTACAATTGCATTAGGGGAATTTTGACGTCTAAAATGGGCCTCCTAAGGAAATTATAAAATAATAGTGGAAACAATAAAATAAGATTAAATTACATCATCAAATTTTAGATGGAAAAAAGGGAAACCTATTTTTTCAACTTGTATTTTCAACTTATCTACCTATGGGTTTACTCAAATTTCGAGCGTAAACACTCATTCGATGCATAATTTGATTTCTCATCCAAGGAATACCCATGTTTCATAATTTCGATGAACCCTGCTACACGTAAAATGAAAAATACATGAAAAACATGCTTGCAATCACGTGTTTTCATGTATTTCTCGTTTCTCATGTAGCAAGGTTCATCAAAAGTATGTAACATGGGTACTCATTGTATGAGGAATTGAATTTTGCATCCAATGAGTACTCTGCTCGAAATTTGAGTAAAACCTTAGGGAGACAAGTTGAAAATAAGAGTTGAAAAAGTAGTTTTATTATTTTATTATTTTTTAATATTTGTACTTTTATACTCCAAAAATGGTGAATCATCCCTCATGGTTGACATCATCATCTTGAATCTTATTGGTTCTTATAAAGTGTATTTTGGTTGTACATTTTTCTTAGGAGGCCCATTTTAGACCTCAAAATTCCCCTAATGGCTGCAACATGCCCATAATTATGACATATAAAGCATTCAACGTTATTGATCAAAGGATAAAATTGATTGTTACTTATATAGTTAGGAGTGAATGGTTTCCTTTGAGAATTCATGATTGTCGGTTGACCTTTTGTCTCTTTCAACACTTCATGTTTTGCATTGATATCCTTGGAATCTTTAGCACTTTCTTTTGAACTAGATTCTCCTTTAATAGTTTCATGAAAACCAAGACCAAATTTAGCAGAAGGAGACCTTCAGCTACTAAGAATATTATCCAGAATCTTAGTAATATATTGAAACCTCAAGTGTTTATCCTTTTCCTCTAATTTACCTTTTAAAATGTTTGGCATTGCTTCTTTATACTTTATTCAACCCTTCTTCCTTCTTCTACTTATACATTCAATTTTAGAATCTCTTCTTTCAACCCATCTTCTTGTTCTTCAAATGTTTGTAGAAGTTCTTCATTCTTCTTATTTGAATTTTCCAGATCTTCTTTGAGAGAGATGAGTTCTACTTCAAGTCCTTCATTGTGATTGGATACTTCATTTTGCAGCTTTTGACAATGATCTATCTGTTCTTTGTTTAGTTTCTCAATTGAATTTATTTCTTGTAACTGATCATTCAACCTAGAAATCATATCTTTGAAGATACATTCCCTTTCATTAAATAGAATCTATTGATCTTCAACTTCATTCTTGAGATTAGCAATTTCTACTTCTAGATCCATAACATTACTTTTACTTTCGTATTCACTATCTTCAACATTGCATGCACAAGGAAGTGAATCACAAGAACAACAACCAATACTTGTTTCATATTCTTCATTTTCTGCTGCATACATTTTTTGAGATATCTTCTTCCTTTGAGTAGCCTCTTTCTTTTGCTTCCTTCCCATTGGGACTGATCTCCTTCAAGCAATCAAGCTTCTATAGAAGGACCTATTTTGATACCATTTTTTGGGAAAAATATTGAGAGGGAGGGAGAGGGGGTGAATCAGTATTTATAACTCACTGTAAACATTTACTTTTTCTTTACTGATTTCTATACGTGACTTTAATGAACCCAAAAAGCGTATAAACACGACTATATTTAAGAAAACTTGCGTATGTCCAGAGAAATTTATTATGCAAATAATTATTTACTTAGATCAGTGCATCATTCATTCATCAGATGTTTAGTAAGAATTAAGCATGTGCATTAAGAACAGAATAAATCATCACACATAAGCAACACACATGAACACCAGGATTTAAGGTGGAAACCAAATTTGGGAGAAAACCATCGTTGTTGTCGTCTCTATCTTCAATGTTTATTATAAAGAAAACTGCTTACAATCTTGTACTGGTGCAAACTCATACCAGCACGTAGGCACCCACCTGTAGAAGGTTGCAACCTTCTCTTGTTTTCCAGCTTCCACTGGAAGGGAGCTCCAACCCCATGATATCGTTTACCAGCTACCACTGGAAGGGAGCAAAGACCCCATGCTTCTTGTTTACTAGCCACTCCTGGAAGGGAGCTACTACCCCTGATCTCATTTACCAGCAACCACTGGAAGGGAGCTACGATCCCCTTACTGAAGGCTTTGACCCTCAGCACCACCGCAGACCACGTTTCATCAATTTTCACACTGGATCCAAATAACTTCAACACAACACAACTTATAGGCCTCTTTTCATCAGATTTTCAGACTAGACCCACTCCACACATTTAAGCTCAAAGAACATACATCAAATTGAAACTTATAACCCCATCAATTCACTCATTGAATCATCAAACACCCAACCAACCGCTGATATTTAATCATAATAAACTAGCATCATAATCATTATTCAAGCAACCCAGATCTGTATGAAGACATCATTGAAAGAAAAATACAACAAAACAAATCATAAATTTCCTTCTGCACACTTCAGCAAAACCCTAGATCCCATACACGTTTTTGCATAACTGAACCCGCATATATACGTGCTTTCCTTTACACCAACCTGTGTATAGATCTGTGAATATTTTTTTCAGAATATGGTCAGCCTCAAATCCAAATATGAGGCTTTCGGTTAGATATCTTTTCAGTATTGCAGAACCCTTGATTAGTCAGACATCATAAAATATATTTACACACTCATTGATCAGATTTGTACATAATCAACTTAGCAACATATACAACATTCAAGCAACCCATATCTACATGAAGAATTCATTGACATATAGCAGAAATACAACAACAATAACCAGAAAACCTCTGCAATAAGCCTCAGAAAACCCTGACTCCCATACATTCCTTTTCTGAGACAAAGCCGCGTACATACGTGCTTTTACCAAGATAAACTACCGTATAGATTTGTAAACATTACAGGACTGCACAACTCTTCAAAATAGATAATCGGCTCAGATCTTACCCTTTACTTCAGCAAACATTCGCCAGATCACAGATCTAAACATTTCATAAACATATCTAGAAAATACATTTTCATTTTAGGTCTAGAGATCTTGATCCATCATTGTATACATAGGTTCATTATCATTTTAGATCTATCAATAAACTGTAACCCATTCGATGTAGATATACTTCAGAGTGAAGTATTCATTCAATCCCCAGACACATGCACACCTTTGCACTATGATCTTCTTCTCCTTGTATTGATTTAGCCTTTACTAATACCATGAGTCAAAACCACAAAACTGACGATGGTATTCTTGGACGGAATCAAATAAATGACACAACACTCAATACTATGGGCTAATACCATGGTAATTCGCCTTGGTATCATAATTTTAGAGCACAAAAGGCATACACAACTTTTCTTCTTCGTCCCCGCATGTATACGCGACTTCTCTTCATTAAAAATACTAGTTATGGATGTATACGCAGGTTTCCTTAATAAAAGTAGCGTATAAATTGCCTCCATACGTGGGTTTCCTTCATCAAACCTGCGTATACATTGAGAAATATTTCTTGTTTCATTTCTCTGACACTTACTGGAATTCCTTTCTCTGTCACATCTAAACTGACCTGTAGAAACATCATTTTTACATCTTTAACACATACGTTGCTTATCAAAAGGAAACTCATAGAGTATGTTTACATCAAGGACAACTTCTTCAAGTAGGTTGCCATCAATGACAACATATTGCATCATATTTCCAATATCAGTCACTAAGGGTCGTGTGGCTAGGGATTAAGACTAATCCCAACCACACAACTTAATTAAACTTCTCCATTAGACTGTAGGGAAAAGGACCTTGTGGATTCTCCCTGTGCACATGTCATCTCGACTATGGTATTGCACACTACTCACAGGATAAAGGAATCGGTGGAGGGTCCCACCCATGCACTCATCATCTCAGTGAGGTTTCACTTGCACACATTTCATCCCATCACCCATGCACTCATCATCTCGGTGAGGTTTCAAATGTACATATTTCATCATGTCCATAGGAATTTTATTATTCATCTCCTGTAAATTAACTTAGAGATCCTAGGCTCATGTATACATCATCTCATTCTCAGCTCCTTCTGATTCATTTATCAATATAGGTTGACTTAACATTGTTAGGGCCATAGGTACATATAATAAATCAACTACATTTACTAGAAACGATGAGAAATAGGTTGATGAATTAAAGTTCAAATCACTGGCTTAAGGCACAAGGGCCTAAGTTCGAAAAGTATTTGATGGTGATCGATCAACGACGACAAAGTAAGAACCTCTTAAATCTCAAGGAAAATGTATTAAGAGACAAGAATAAGAGGCAAGAATCCCCAATACCAATTCACACAAAATTCATGACTTAGAAATGAAATATGTCAGTTATTCAAACCATCCTTGTTTACAGAATCCTCATTATAAATTGGCTAATATCACACATGATTTACAAGTCATTCATAATAGAAAAATGAGATTCATTGCTCAAATTCACAACACACATAATTCATGCCACATTGAGCGCAACCACATATATTCATATTCTAGTCATAAACAAACTTAGTGAACAACATCAATATAACATCCACACATATTCATGTAAACCACACCATGGCTGAAACAATGACAACAACATAGAGTCCTATGAAGCCAACATAATCCATGAAGACATATGAACACCATTCATCATCATAGCATATAAAATCATCGAAATTCATTTGGTATCAGTGCAAATCTACACACTTCCATATTACATAACATACATTTATACTTATTCATTTAACAATAAGGTACATGAGTTGATACACTTATCTAAGTAACTTGAATGGATGGAAACTAAAGGAGGGAATTCAATGCTTGTAATATCCCCAAAAGGGAACAAGCAGAGATACAAAATGATACTGCTTCATAAATAACGTAGTTCAGCAAAGTAAGTGCAGGAGGCCAATATGGAAGCTCAAAATTTACATATACATCAACAAATCAGATTTACAATGAGGCCCATACAATGTATAACAAGAAATAGAAGACTCATACGGACAAAATCCCTCAAAAGAGGTGTTGCAATCACATATACTCATTGTAAAAGGCTTGACATCGTTATTTTTATTATGCTGCAACAGCTGTTGATTACAACTTATATCTAGAGAAAAATAATGCATGAATAGTTAGATATATGACATATACATACACTATAGAGTCTCTACTTTACATACCCCTTGGGGTTTTCAGCAATACATGAAGCACATGGAGTAGATCTAAGATCTAAAGCTGTAGATCTGCAAAAATATTCAGAAATTCTGAAGTAAATACAGGAGTATCCAGATCATATCTAAATATAACATGGATTAGATCTAAAATCCATGGATCACCACAGTGAAGGGAAAATTCCCAACACTAGAGATCACTCCTCCAAGGTTATGCCAAAATCCCTTACAATATCACCTATAGAAAAACGCAGTTCTGGAAGATAGACTGCGTTGTAGGGTTCAATATTAGTTTGGCCTGATGCTAAGACGTGGATCTGATGCTCCAATGATCCAATACACTCTTACCAATTGGATAGAAGTCTTTCCCATTGAAAAGAGGCATTAGAATGGCCTAGATCTGAGTAGATCTAGCCTCCACTTGCTGCAACTTACAAGGACAACCAAACCCTCAACAGGATCTGCATTATAGTTGGAAGATGAAGCTTGGCCAAATGCCTAATTGTGGACAAGACAAGAAAGAATCTTCCAAGAGGCCTCTCAAGGAAAGAGGTGGGATTCTCGATCAGGAACACCCATTGCTAAACAACACTATTCTCTGCTAAACAGCCAAGAGAATGATATATGTCTAAACAGACAGTATATTCAGAAATATAATACAATCAACAACCTTCTCATGTTGTCCTCCTCTTCCTTTTATAAGATAAAGATCTCGCAAAAACCTAAACCATCTCAATGATTTAGCTTCTTTCACATGTGCCACCTCCAACTAATACTGCGCTGTGCATCAATGAGGTTCATCCCTTCTAGACAATGATGTTGATCTGGTCATGGTTGACCCAGTCAAATGTCTCAATCCCTTTCACACATAAGGGTGTTTTATTAAGATGGCCTAGATTTATCTTTGTTCACATGTGGCATTGATTTATTCATTGTCTTAGGAGTTTTTATTGTCCTCCTTTATACATTTATTCATGCAACAGGAAAATGAAACAAAATTGTATATTCCCATTAGCTTGGGCTAATTGGGAATATTACAGTCCTCCCCTCCGAAATGTTGCTTGTCCTCAAGCAACTGATAAGGTGAGTGCTACAACATTTCTCCTCCTCCATTGGTGACATCATCATGAGTTAATATTTCTGCATAAGCTAAGTGTTCACCAATCCAACCCTCCATGAATTGTTCCTCCAAAGTCATTATGAGATGTACATAGTCCATCCCACAAGGCGTCGAGAATTCAAATGAAACAAACATGGCTGAACCAATACTCTCCCTGAAACATGTAGCAAAAGGAACATAAAGAGTCTCCATCCCATGTGGTACATACAAAATTCCCATCCTCCCTCCATATAGTCCCATAAAAAGTACAACTATATCATCAAGGTATGGAAGCAAAACTACATATACACAAACAGAAATTTGAGCATGAGGAGGTGGGTCATAGTCTCACATATGATACCAGCGTAGTGCATCTCCTGCCTACATCATATGAAGGTATGGTAAGTGGTTTCCCCACCACTTACTTGCTGCACATGTCATCTCACCATGGCTGAAAGTGTGAGATATGTTTGGTGTCTTTGGGAAGCATGAAAGAAAGTATCCCTTTGCACAATAAGGGAGTGGCCAAATTCAGAAATTTTAGTGGCCCAGTGTTTGCCATGAGATTTACATGATACATCACTCCATCTTGGAGTCATGGCCTGCATAAACATGGTGAAAGAATATGAAAAATCAGAAAATGAAACTTGCTTTACATGATCAGATTCTTCACCAACAATGTCTCTCATACACATGGAGTTGTGCATGGATATTTCTTCTCTTTCCAAAGAAGGAAGAGATGGATGAAATAAATCTTACATAGAGTCACATGGCTGCCCCAACTCGACATGGTTCATGCATTCTTGAAAATGCTGATGTAGTTCTTCTTTCAAGCCTTCCAAATCAAAGCTCCTCGTGATGATGTTGTAGATCCTCATGGAATAAATATAGCTGAAACATAACTCTTTGTATGCTCCTTGTAGTAACTTATGCTTGAGCTTAGAGGATCTAGACAAGAAGATCCTACCATGATGATAGATGACTCCTCCTTGGACTAAGTAGCCCTCTTCATGTAGCTGGTCATCAAGTATCATACATGTGTGAAGATATTTCGAGTAATCCACTAACAGTTGGGATTTCCAGTATAGATCTACATTGCTCAACAATGACAACGTTGATGATGCATCAACAGTAATGTCTATCATGTTGCTTCTCTTCTCCTTGACATCTCCTATTCCAAAGGTGTTGTGTTGGAAGGCTGTTCCTTCCATTCTTCTCCTCCCACAGCGTAGATCCAGAAAAGAGAGGGGGTGATGATGATGAGGGAAGAAGTTCTCCCTCCTTCTCGAGCCTACCCAAACCTCCCAGTGCTGTAGCTTTGTCTTCAATTTCTCCAATCCCTCCTGGATCTAAGTTTGGAGTTGCAAGTTTTGAGTTCTTCCCAAAAAAATCGAAATCAGGTGGCCTCCCAGGTGGTTTTCCACTAGATAAGAGTGTCCCATGCATAAATCTCATAAACATAATAGATGGGACTGTGAAGTCCTTGCTTCCATTGCTCAAATCCATCTCTGTTTTATGTGTGGAAGTGTTATGAGAGGGCTAAGTATGCATGCCCTTGATCATTTTAGATTCACCACTCTTCTTGTCCACCCATTCCATTTGCAAAGCCTCCCAATCAGTGGTGACTTTCCCCAATGTAATCAACCATTGGACACCCAAAATAACATTGGTGTCTAGTATGTCAACCACAAAGAAGTGATCCACCAAAGTGTAGGATCCCATGGTGACTGAAAGTGATGGGACATAATGCATGCATTGCATTGTTCTATCTCCTAGGAACAAAATAGAGAATCCCTCAAAAGTATCAGTGGGTATTTCCCTCCTTTGCACAAGATGGGCATCAATGAAATTGTGGGTAGCCCCACTGTCAATCAATATAGAAACCTTCTGATTCATGATTGAACCTTGAACTCTTAAGGTCAAGTACTTAGGTACTCCTCTCAAAGATGCAAGATTTCCTCCAATAGGAGCAAATGCTCCATTCCCATCTCTTGATGGTGTTGGATCTCCTTCAACATTGTCAGTGTTGTGACCCCTTCTTGGTTCATCATCTTCATCTTCTTCAATATCTGAGAAGACCTCTATGTAATGTTCTTTACCATCAGCACATCTCTGTCCAGGTAACCATGGTTCTTGGCAAGTGAAGCATAGATTCTTCCTCCTTATATCTCTCCAGACTTCAATATCAAGAGGCTTCTTGAATGAGCTCTCCTTGGAAGGATCATCTTTCTCTTCTCTTCCTTTAGAAGGAAAAGAGGGCTTGTTCTGAAAGTTTGCCTTTGCTTTTGGAAAGGCATCTTGAAGGTCTCTGGCCCTCTCAATGGAATAATGCAAGGTAGTGGGCTTGGTAGACTTTAGCAACCCATGAATAGGTTCATCTAGACCATCAATGAACATCTACACCCTCCTTGTCGTAGACAAGTCAGGAACCATAACAGATAATCTTAAAAACTCAGAAATATAAGACTTTGTATTACCTGATTGCTTCAACTTTGCAAGGCTCATGAAAGGTGCCTCTGGATCTCTTCTATAAAATCTCTCTGCCACCCTTCTAGTGAACTAATAATAAGCAGTCACATTGGCATGACCCAATGTAGACAAGCCATGGAACCACCAGTCATGTGCTTCACCTTCAAAGTGCAGCGCTACAATCTTTATAGCTTCCATCTCTGGGAATTTCTTCAACTGAAAGTAGATGTCAAGTTTTTCTACGCATGCTTTGGTATAACACTTGGATGACCCATCAAAATTGGGTAGAAATAATCTGCCCATAGAGTGATGTTGATCATGATTCTGAGTGAATCCACCATCTCTATGCTGATGCCTTGGTCTTGTTTTGTCCTTAAGGTGACAAAACTCTTGAAAACTTAGGTGATCCTTGAGTCTCTGATTTTGAGACTCATATTCTTCAAAGTAGTATTCAAGGGATGCTTGCTCTTGTAACCCTTCATTTCCCATAGCCAAAAATATAGGCATGGTAGAGCGTTGGGAAACTTGTGGTTGATTCACTGGCTGATCATTCCAGTGGTGAGATATGCCAGAGCTTTCTCCAAGATGAAATATCTTAGGAGATTCTTTATTATTTCCATTCTCATCTCTTTGATCTCTCTAGAAATATCTTGCATGGATTTCAAAAGGGTTTTTCCAAACTCCTTTCTATCTTCATCACTTCCAGATTCAGGGGCTTTACCCTTGTCTTGATCATCATTTGTGTAAT
Source organism: Pinus albicaulis (assembly GCA_034641835.2). Lineage (NCBI taxonomy): Eukaryota > Viridiplantae > Streptophyta > Pinopsida > Pinales > Pinaceae > Pinus > Pinus albicaulis. Next base: position 722,753,525 of record CM076581.1, read on the forward strand.
CAAATTTCTTCTGTCTTCTTCTTAGATACCTCTTCTCTTTGTCAATAAGAGGCTCATATTCTTCTGAAGACATATTGGCTTCTTAAGAAAGCACAGGCTGTGCCAAGATGATTTCTATGATACCGCTGTAATATCCCCAAAAGGGAACAAGCAGAGATACAAAACGATACTGCTTCAGAAATAAGGCAGTTCAGCAAAGTAAGTGCAGGAGGCCAATATGGAAGCTCAAAATTTACATTTACATCAGCAAATAATATTTACAATGAGGCCCATACAATGTACAACAGAAAATATAAGACTTATACAGAAGAAATCCCTCAAAAGAGGTGCTACAATCACATATATTCACTGCAAAAGGCTTGGCAGCGTTATTTTTATTATGTTGCAATAACTGTTGATTACAATTTAGATCTAGAGAAAAAAAATGCATGAACAGTTAGATCTATGACATATCGATACACTATAGAGTCTCTACTTTACATACCCCTTGGGGTTTTCAACAATACATGAAGCACATGGAGTAGATCCGAGATCTAAAGCTGCAGATTTGCATAAATCTTCAGAAATTCTGAAGTAAATACAGGAGTATCTAGATAAGATCTGAATATAACATGGATTAGATATGAAATCCATGAATCACCACAGTGAATGGCAGATTCCCAACACTAGAGATCACTCCTCCAAATTTATGCTAAAATCCCTTACAACAGCACCTACAGAAAAACACAGTTCTGGAAGATAGACTGTGCTGTAGGGTTCAAGGTCAGTTTGGCCTAATGCCAAGATGTGGATCTGATGCTCCAATGATCCAATACACTCTTGCCAATGGGATAGAAGGCTTTCCCACTGAAAAGAGGCACTATAATGGCCTAGATCTGAGTAGATATAGCCTCCACTTGCTACAGCTTACAAGGATAACCAAACCCTCAACAGGATCTGCATTGTAGTTGGAAGATGAAGCTTGGCCAAATGCCTGATAGTGGACAAGACAAGCAAGACTCTTCTAAGAGGCCTCTCAAGAAAAGAGGTGGGATTCCCGATCAGGAACACCCAGTGCTAAATAGCACTATTCTCTGCTAAATAGCCAAGAGAATGATATATGTCTAAGCAGACAGTATATTCAGAAATATAATACAATCAACAACCTTCTCACGTTGTCCTCCTCTTCCTCTTATAAGATAGAGATATTGCAAAACCATAAGGCATCTCAATGATTTAGCTTATTTCACATGTGACACCTCCAACTAAGATTGCGTTATGCATCAATGAGGTTCATCCCTTCTAGACAGTGTTGTTGATATGGTCATGGTTGACCCAGTCAAATGTCTCAATCCCTTTCACACATAAGGGTATTTTACTAAGATAGCCCATATTTATCTTTGTTCACATGTGGCATTGATTTATTCACTGTCTTAGGAGTTTTTATTGTCCTCCTTTATACATTTATTCATGCAATAGGAAAATGAAAAAAAATTGTATATTCCCATTACCTTGGGCTGATTAGGAATATTACAATGCTCCATTCAACCATAGGGAAACTCCAATATAGTATTTATTGCAATTGACTACCTCTGAACCAAATTTAGAGCCTAATGAGTTATTTTCTTAAGGAAATTTCCCACCAATGACAACTCAACCAGACCAGAGAGGGAGTGCATTGTCCAGGTGGTTTATAAATTTCCTCACATAGTAAGCACCATAGTGATTGCTACCACTCTATAAAGGATCACATCAATTCACCCAAAGTTTAGTGAAGTTGTTTTCTAGGAGGATGATCTCGCTCTAAGGGTGTTTTATTAGTTGGATTTTGAAGGAAATAATTACAAGAATCCAAAGCACACTATCCAAGTCATTCATCAATTGCCTCATGTAGTAAGAAAAATAGTATGTCCACGTGTCGATTGTTTTATCAAACCATTCAATAATATCTAAGTTGGTTATCGACCTCGAGGCAAATAATTGCAAGTTTATTAGTTGATACAACAAACACTAGTGAGTCAATATCTCCACCGAGTCTTCATTGGTCCATCAAAAATCGATAAACACTAGCCACACTTATAGTTATAGTGAACGACACCCCATATTCTCTTATGTTATCTTCTATTTCTCCTAAGTCCTCCTGCATTCTTTTTTATTTCTCTTGATTTCTCTTCCCATATTCTTACTTTTCTTTCTTTTATTTTTGGCTTCCTTTCTCTTCTATTATGTTTTTATTTCCCTCGGTGTTAACTCCCTTTGTCCCTCTCTTGCATGTTCACTTTCCAAAAACGTTATGTGAGCATAGGGAAAATATGGGGCTCGTCCTTCACTTCAAAACTCCCATACACAAATTCAATGCTTGCATCAAGAGATCATTATTCCATTAGAGATATTAGATGGGGGAAATTAAATAAAGTGTCCTGGGTTTTGGTTTACACGCAACACAAGAAACTCCTCCTCCTTAGACCTATGACTCCATTTCGATTCCTCCAACTCAACCATATTTAAATTTTTACATTTATTCACATAAATAGATGTACATGGGGAAATTTTCATGGGGGTAGCAAAAAGGGATGTTACAGAACCCACCCCCTTAGAGTAACATTTTCCTCAATGTTATATAAAGAGAATGCAAAATAAAAATTATTTACATATACACAACCCTTTACATTCATTTACACCATAAAAAAATGGGTAAAATACCCTCATTTGATAAACCATTTCCTAGGTGGCTTCGTCTGGTTAAAAGTTCTTCCATTTCTCCTTGACCTACTCTATTACTCGATTCCATAGCACAATCTACCTCTAGTCCAAATCCCATTATGGGTTTGGTTGGAATTCTCATTCGGATTCCATCTATATCATAGACCAATAAACAATATTATTGGCATCATGTACATACTTTTTAAGAAAAGAAATATGAAAAACATCATGTTCTTTCACTTTGGGTGGCAATGGTAGTCTATAAGCCACTGGCCCCACTCTTTCCAAAATATTAAATGGTCCACAAAGTATTGGTTCCTGCTTGAAACACGATCCCATTCCTAGTAAACTCTTTTCTTTGTTTGATGCAAAGATATACATTTTTTCCCACTTGGAATTACTTGTGCATTATTTCTTGATTTGCATAGCTCCTTTTCCCATCTTGGGATGGTTTCAATTTATACTTGATAGTAATTAATTCTTGCTCCATTTCCTTTAGCATATCATATCCAAGAGCAACCCTATCCACGAGATCATTGCAATTGATGAGTGTGCTGCATTTTGTGCCATATAAATCCTCAAAAGAAATTGTCTTCAATGACTCTTTATACCCATTGTTGTAGGAAAATTTGACTAATGGTAGGAAATCTTCCCTCCTCTTAGGATGATGCATGACATACACTCTTAGCATGTATTTTAATACTCTATTTACTCTTTCAGTTTTTTCATCCATCCGAGGATGACACACTATGCTAAATCTTAACTCTATTCCAAAACCTGTAAACAATGATTTCCAAAACTTTGAAGTGAATTTTTCATCTCGATCTGAAATAATATTCTTTGGTATAGCATAAAATCTAAATATACCTTTCATGAAAATATGGGCTATGTCAAATTCCTTGTGGGTGGACTTGATAACTATAAAATGAGTTATCTGTCTCAACTTGTCCACCACCACCATTAAAAAAACATGTCGTCTAGATGTCTTGGTAGTCCTATGATGAAATACATGGATATGACTTTAAAATTCCATTAAGGAATGGATATTGGTTGTAACAATCCCGTTGGGTGTCAACTCTCCTATTATCGTAACAACAACACTTGGCTACACACTGGCATAACTCCAACTTCTTTGCCTCGATAAATTCTTGAGTTATCTTGCTCAACATGTCTAGTTCTTAAGGAAGTATTGATTCATCGTTGGGATTACCACGACTTGTTGTGAAACCAACTCCAAAATAGAAGAAAAGGGATATCAACGCCTTAGAAATAAGCCACTTCGAGGGGGAAACCTCCAATACATTACATGAATGAACAATTCTTGGATGATACAAATGATTAAACCTCCTTTCTATATATAAGAGTCCATGGGGCCACAATTTAATCCTAGCCGACCTAACAATAATAATTTAAGGGAAAAATAATAACAATATGGGGGTTACAAGGGTACAACAATAACAATAAGGGGGGCTACACTAACATAAGAAGGGACTACACTATTAATATAGGGACATAACATGCCCCTCTCCTTCAAACAAGTGTTGTCCTCAATGCTTGATTATTTTTTATGCTTCCGTATAAAATTCTCATCCTCCCATGTGGAATCTTCTATAGGAAGGTTCTTCCACTTGCTGAGATACTTTGAAATTGATCGTTCTTGTCAAGTTCTTGTTTCTGTGGTTTCTTCAAAACTTCTTTCAATGTGATGTTGATCTTCCTGTTGCTTCATTAGATTCTGCACCAAAGTTAGGTTATCCTTTGAGAGTTGGAGAACTTGTTGTTGATGCTCGATGTGATCTTCCACTAATTTATCATCCATATTAGCTATTATTTGATCCTTAAAAACCTCCAACTTAGCCTCCAGTTCTACTTTTAAACCATCTATGTCATCTTCAATTGCTCTTTGTAAGATCAAAATTTGTTGCACTTGGTACCGTAATTTTGATATCTCATAATGCAATTCTTCCTCTTCATGCGTTATAGTATAGCTTTTTGAGGTATTAATTGGTATGGAATTATTTTTTTGAAGCATTATAGAACCTAATACTGATAAAAATTATAAAATATGCCCTTGGAATCACTTCAAACTGCTTTTTCAAACAAACGTTATGCAATTTTAAAAGCCAAATACACAACTTTTTCTTGCTTTTTAGAAGCTTGATATTGAAACTAAATTATCTATGCGATTTCAAATCCTAAATAGCTTAAATTCGGACCTGAATTAGCCCTCTTAATTTTATTTCTAATGCCACAGGTCTGACCTGATTTGGATTCTTCAACACAAAGTTATGTCCAATCTCCTACAATGACCTAATTATGGACTGGTTCAATAAAGTGCACTTGTATGACTTTCCATGTGTCAATTTTTTCTCCTTAGGCTCTGAAATTTATAGCCAAGAAACTATAGTCTGTGTACTTCCATTCACTTTTTTTAGAATTCCAATCTGATGCTCAGAGAGAGAGTTATGAAGCTTTTCCCATGATCACCTCTTTGAGATGAAATTTGGGAGCCTGAAAAAGACCTAACTTCCACATATCATATCTCCGAAAATATTGCAACAAAAGCTCTGAAAGTTTGCGACGATGTTCCTCAAGATTTTAGCTTCTGAACCTTCGTAGAAAAAAAGTTATAGAAAAAATATTGCGATGACCTTTTTAAGTGAAATTCAGGAGCCTGCAAAAAGCCGTAACTTCCACAGATCATATCTCCGAAAATATTGCGAACCAAGCTCTGAAATTTTGTGAAGTTGTTCCTCAAGATCTCTAATTCACACTCTAAATATTTCAGCTTTTGAACCTTCGTAGAAACAAAATTAAAGCGAAATCTCCACGATGACCTGTTTGGAGTAGCGAAACCCTAGAATCCAAAGCTATGATACCAAATGATGTGAAACCAGCTCCAAAAATAGAAGAAAAGAGATATCAATGCCTTAGCAATAAGCCACTTCGAGGGGGCAACCTCCAATACATTACATGAATGAACAATTCTTGGATGATACAAATGAAAAAACCTCCTTACTATATATAGGAGTCCATGGGGCCACAATGTAATCCTAGCCAACCTAACAATAATAATGTAAGGGCACAATAATAACAATATGGGGGTTACAAGGGTACAACAATGAAAATAAGGGGGGCTACACTAACATAAGAAGGGACTACACTATTAATATAGGGACTTAACATGACTTCTCCACTTACCTCGTGCATGAATATGTTCCCCTTTGTTCCTTTTATTGGTTGAACACAAACATAAGATCAACGATCACAAAATGTTTCAAATCCATAAAAGGGTAATAAATTTTGCAAGCTTTATATTTTTAGAGTGTATTTTTTCATCTCTAATGTCATTCCACTGCCAAAAGTCCTGGACAGTACCCTGGAGGAGTCACTTCAGGGACACAAACATTTCTCTGCGGCCAATAGGCCTGGACAATACCCTGATAGAGTTTCTTGCTTCACCTCTCTGTGCAGGAATCCTTTCTCTTATTTCACCTTTATTTATTAATTTTATATAGGACTATGCATCAACACTTATTTATTTCATGGCCAGAAGAGGGATCCTGACTTATTGAGAGAAAGAGAGGTTTTCCCTTTAGAGAAGCATATATAAACCTCTGATGTTGGTTTTCTCATTTAGATTCTATCCTTGACCTTCTCTACTTGATTGGATCATCTTGAAAAAACCGAAACATAAAGAGCCAAGTGAAGGTGTAAGGTTTCCAAGATAGACAAGTGTATCATGGCTCAACAAAGGCTTTCCTTACACAAGGATCGTATTTTCCATCTAAAAATCATTGACCAAAGGATGTGACCAAGACAAACAATATGGGTATAAGGTTAGCCAAATGTTGTAGTGTCACAATTCCCTTCTATCTTTCCACATTTCCTTTTGAGCCAATAGAGAATCTTCATACAAGGTCTTACAAAATGAAAGAAAATACAACACACAACAAGAAAACAAAACTAGAGGATAGAATAGAAGGATTCTAAACAAAAACATGATGTGAAACCAAAATTAGAAAATACAAGACAAAATACATCAAATGAATGCAAGATGGATGTGCAGGAAAACTAGAATGCAACTAGACCTACTCCTAACCTAACCAGCTAAAACGTCAGTGGCATGTATAATGAAATTTACAATGTAACCATCATAGCTGATCCCATCCTTCATACACAAATATATGATCGATTAAAACTAACGTAAAGCAATGTGCAACAGAACATATAAGAAATTGAGAAACTTGCACAAAAATTTGAAGGTCTTTCTTATCAATAGAAAGATAGGCCATAGCCACCACTTCTAAATAGTTCACATTTTTACCTTTTCGATGAAAACCATCATTCAACAAACCTCAGAAGCTTCTTGTAAATATTTCTCCAACTACATCGAACTCCTTAACAAGCACACACAAACATCGAAACTTGTTATTTTCGATAGAGCTTGCCAGGTAAGATTGCTCCAACTAGTCAGTGATTGGATTGTAAAATTCGTGACAATCCTCTTGAAAACCCTGAGACCTTTGAGAAGATGAATTTTCAATTAGAGGCATAATATTACGACGATAATATTGTGAAGGAAATTATATCTAATCATATTCAATAGGCATGTCAAGACAGTGAGAATTTGACATAACCATCAGCTAGTGCAGAAGTGTCTCCACTGCTTGAAAAATACCCTGATAGTGAAATGTTAAACCATAAATATCAAAGGATGTAAAACAACTTTCATTGGATGTGGTGATGGGAAAATAGTAAGTTGGATGACAACCCTCAAAGACAAAATCATGATCAAATGTGTCTATTAAAGCATCATATTCCCAGTTTGTAATTAAAAAGGGTAAATCAATTTGAACAATTTCACAAATGCTTTACATAACAGAATCATCTTCTTCGTGTGATTCATATAAAAATTAATTTTCTTGTAACTAGTTACATACTACACTAGCATCGTAATGGCCAAAATAAGTAATCATGAATGTCAGTACAAAAAACACAAGAAATTATTCAGGGTAAAATGAATGAAGAAGACTTTGACTCGTAAAATAGTCCATGCATTAACTAACACTAAAGAGGATTTTAGGTGCAATGAAGAAAAAAAATTAGCGTCAAGATATTCACAAGAAGGATCAGGAGCTGATTGTTTTCAAAAGAATGTAACAAGTATGACTCCTATGGCCAAATATAATCTTTAGAATCATCAACTCCACAGTTCCATGATTCTATGAGAGATACAAATTCCAAACCCAAGTTTGATACAAGAGATTTGCATGAAGGTGAAGAATCTGAAATAGAAACTTAAATTCCATTAGAAATTAAATATCAAAAGAAAAATATTATATCCGTAATGCCCAATAAATTTAAGGAAAGAATTTAGATTGGGTGAAACCATGAAAAAATAAGAGCGAAGAAAACTAGACCTGAATCAGTTAAAAATTATTACTAGAGTTGTGAGATCCTGACATAGCCATCAACAAAAGTTGAAGTTCCTCGACTCTCTGGCAAGTCCCAGAACTTTCAAGGATTGTAAAATCACATTTTCATGATTGAACTAGATAATGCATGGCATGAGGATAGCTTCTTTCATTGATTTCAACGAGATCACTATTAACCAGATGGAAGCCATCTTCGTCACTGATTTGATGAGATTTTATAACTTTGACAACTAGATTACTCAAGATGAATTATTATTCTGATTCAAAATATAGAGATATATGAATTAGAGAAATTTTATGAGCAAGTTGGTTTGAAGATTTGTCTTCATGAAAAACAAGAGATGATACGAGATGGAAAGGATACTCAATGATCTAATTATTTTCTCTTTCATCATGGACAACCTCACTACCTTGTGTCAATTGAGAAGTGACCTCATCTGATGAACAAATTCAAGAGCATGTAGTATCTTAATCACATTTGATGCATCACAAATAGGAGAGCACAAGGGATAGTGGGATGAAGAGGAATTTTCGAGAAGAATAATTTCTTCGGCTAGATCAAATTCGAGATCTAATTATGTCATATCAACCTCTTTTGGAGGAACCAAAAGATAGTTTGGTGCACTTGGGAATTTTTCATCCTGTACATAAACAAAATCATCATCATTATAATGATTGTTTGCCAAGACTATGGATCTGAACAAATTGATTTCATTTGATTCACTACCATGATTAAGATATTTAATATCAACGAAGAATTAGGAAACACCATCTTCATGCAGAGGATTTTGTAAAAGAGAAGAAATATTGAAAGAATCTTGACCTTCTTGCTCCTCTACCTATGTAATTTGACTACCTTGATCCTGATCAAAATTTAGACCATCGACTTGAAAATTAGGAGTGTGAAAAACTAGCTAGTGGAGCAGATTGATCAAAAGGATCACAGGACAAAGAGTCATGGCATGTAGATGATTGAGGATGGCATAATCTAAATCAGATTTAAGACTAGAGTTACAAATGTTAAAAATATGTTGAGGAATGGAAAAATTGGTTTTCACCATAGGCTTCATGAGCCATTTCGAGATTTCCTCTATTGAGCTTGAATCATGAAAAGCAGAAGGAGGATGAGAAGATGGATTAGGAATTTGATGTGCATATTTCCCAAATTTATTATCATCACATAATGGCACCTTCATTGGAACCAAAAAATGAGGAGGACAAGGAACAAAAGGAGTATTAAATTCCTCCTCTAAAATTTGGGGTACCTCTTGGTTTACAAGAGTTTGGAAAGAAGATACATTAGGTGGTTTGGATTTACCATGAAAAGAGATATGAACCATGTAGAAATTTATCTAAATGGATTCAACTGATCTTCTAATTTACTAAAACAAAATACTAAATCACTTCTACAAATTGTGGAAACCAATTATGATCGCATAATCACAAACATGAAAGAGAAATAACTTATCAATCACACAACACAAGATGTATATGGGGAAAGAAGATGCTCAAAACCCCGCTATTTGTATATTGCATAAAGTCAAGACCTTGAAATAATACAATGATATTTCCCTTCCTGAGAAACCTCTACACTCTCCTAACCGTCTCACTTTGATCTAGGAAAAATCAGTCCAATACTAAACCAAATCTCAGCCTCTATCTGACTAGCCTTTCTTACACATTTTTGGAGGAATTGTGGCCCTATTAATTAGGAAATTCCCAAGAATTGATAGCTCAATTCCTTCAAGGATTTTTTCTCACCTCATGCATGACTTGTACAATTTTCTAACTATACAACTGATATTTATCTTCCCTTTAACCCCAATCTCAACTAGGCCTTTGTTAGAACTAAGATGCAACAACTATTTATAGTGAATTACCAGTTAACTGATTGACCACTACATGTGAATTAGATCATATTTAATTCACCGCACCTATCACTAGCTCATCTCTCAGTTAGAACTAGTTAAACTTATTTTAACTCAAATAATTGAGTTAACTAATCACAACTCACAAATAACTATAAATGGACCCCCTAAAAATAGGAAAGTACTCTACATGCCTCCTCTTTGACCCTCAACTAAAATTTACCAAGCTAAATAAGTATTCCTGACTCAATTAACTAATACAAGTTGTCATGTGATGGAATTAAATTTTTTTACTTCCAATTTAATTAAGGGAAAATTAAATCAGAAGCCTCCTTGGGGTGTCATTTCTTGTTTCCATTTCAACACTCCCTCTCAACAAGAAAGGGATTGTTTGCTACCCCGATCCTACCTCTGTGGAACTCAAATTTTCCTCTTGAGAGTTCCTTAATCAAGTTTTATGCATCATACTCCTCCGTGGGAATGTACTCTATTGACATAATATTCCTCTACACATAATCTTTGAGATTGTGATACCAAATATCAATATGCTTGGACCTATCATGAAAAACTGGATTAACCGAGAGTTTGACACAAATTTGGTTGTCACAATGTATCACTACCATATCCATCTATCAACCAAAAAAACCAACAAGTATCTTCCTCGTTGATATGGCCTCACATGTTTCCTGACTAGACACCATGTACTCTACCTCCCATGAACTGAGTGAAAAATATCGTTGTTTCCTATTGTACCACGAAACTGTTGTTGATCCTATGCTAAAGATTCCCCTTGATGTGCTATTATTTTTGGATGGACTCTTTTCCCAATCTACATTGGTGAAGACTTGAAGCTTCACTACCTCGGTCAGTTTGTACCATAATCCATACTTTGTAGTGCCTTTGAGGTATCTCAACGCATGATTTCCTGCCTTCCAAAATATCTCGGTCAGCTAAACCATAACTTGACTAAGTTGGTTTACTGTGTAGCATATGTCTAGTCACGCGTTCACCAAATACATGAGTGAATGGACAAGATGCTTGTCAACAGTAGCGTCCACTACTTCACCTGAAGTAGCATCCTCCTTCCTCCAATTTCCTGCTAGAGGATTCTATATGGGTTTGTTGCCCTCAATGTGGAAATTCCTGAGGATCTCGTTGGCATAATTGCCTTGAGATACAAATAGCTTCCCATATCTTTTCCATATTTTGAATCCCAGGAAATAGTGCAAGAGCCCCATGCCCTTCATCTCAAATTCTCTTGTAATATACTCTTGGAAATAGCTTATGAGCTTCTGATCACCTGTCGGTATCAGATCATCGACATAAAGTACAATAATCAAAAGCTTACCATCGACCAAAATATGATATAGGTTCGCATTTGCTTTAGAATTTGTTAAGCCCAACCCAGTGAAATAATTGTCGATCTTGTTGTACCAAGCATGAGGTGCTTGCTTCAGCCCATACAGTGATCTCTTGAGTCTGCACACATGCAACTCCATGTCTAAGGCATCAAAACCTTTCGGCTTCTCAATGTACACCTATTCCTCAATAACTCCATTAATAAAGGTTGTATTTACATCCATTTTATATATATTCCATCCCATCTACATTGAGAGTGAAAGGATGGATAAATAGATGAGTATCTTGCGACTGGTGCAAAAGTATCATCATATTCAATACCCTCCACCTGAGAGAAACCTATGGCCACAAATCTAGCCTTGTGATTCTCCAAACTCCCATTCGATGTCTGCTTCACCTTGTAGACCCACCTGGGTTCTACAACTGACTTCCCCACTGGTCTTGGGAAAAATTCCCATGCACTTTTTCTAATAATGGAGTCATACTTCTCAACCATGGCATCAACCCACACTGGTTGCTACATTGTTTCCTCAAAATAGGATGGTTCTATCTTAATACCTTCGCTCATAAGATCCATGTGTCCAATGTACCACTTTTGGGACCTTCTTTTCTCTCGGTGCAATGTGGGTGCTCCCACATTCTCTCTCGCATCTAGAAACAACTTGTCAGCCTCTCTGGTGGACTTCCTTCCATCTCTAGTGGATGGCTCTACATGAGTGGTTTATAACACTATATGTTCCTCTGTTTGTGGCTAATCCACATCATAAGCTTCATATTTTGGAGCCAAGAGCTCCTCAACTTCATGCAACTAAAGATCCCTCTCAACAAAGAATCACATGGCATTCTCTTCAACAAATTTGACATCTCTTCTGACCACTTTCATCCTGTGTGCTAGAAATTACACCTGATAGTTGTGAGGTGTATCAGTGTACCCCACAAATATCCCCAACTCTTTTGCTGGCTCTAGCTTCTTCCTGGCATCTTTGGTTACATGGAAATAAAAAAATGAAAGAAAAATTTTAAAATATGGCACATCTGGTCTCGTACCTGAAAAATCATCCTCTGGTGTACTCATCCAAAGTATCTGATGAGAATTTCCATTATGCAAAAATAATATTGTATTTCATGCTTCCGCCCATAGAAGCAATGATAGGGCCTAATCATGCAAAATAGCTCATGCTTCTCCCATAATCATTGTGTTATTTCTTTCTACAACCCCATTCTATAGTGGGTTATGAGGTGTTATCAATTCTCTTTGAATTCCTTCTAAGGAACATAAGTTCTTGAATTTGTTAGAGATATATTCTCCACCATTTTCTCTCTTAGAGCCTTCACCTTCTTCCCTATATCGTTCTCGACAAGTTCCTTGAACTCCCAAAACTTGGAGAACATCTGATATTATTTATGCATGAAGAAAATCCAAACATTTCATGAAAAATCATCAACATAAATCACATAATACCTTTGTTTTGTTGTGGAAGCTATTGAGAATGGTCCACACACATCTGAGTGAAATCTCTCAAGATCGCCTTGGCTCGATTTTCCTTATCATGAGAGGTGGATTTGGTATACTTCCCCAATTTACACCCTTTTCATGTATCTCTCTATGCAAGTGCACCCTTTGGAAGTCCTGTAGAAATATACTGCATGATATTCAAAGCACCACGGTGTAGATGGCCCAATCTCCTGTGCCATAATTCACCGATGTATTCAACTCTCCACCTTATCTGCTTTCATGCTCAAGGAAACACAATTTTCTACATCCAATTTGTATAATTTCTTTACTTGAACCCCAATAATTTTCACTTGTCCCATAGCTTTGTTACGAAGGAACGTCTTTCCTTCACTAAATATCACATCATAGCCATGGTATTCCAAAATAGCAACAAAAACTAGATTTTTCTTTAAACCAAGAACATACTTGAAATATTTTAATGTGAGGGGTTTAAATGACTCTTTCTAAAAGTTAGTTGTACCTACACTGGTAGTGCTATACCTCCTGTCATCAACCATCTTGACGTGCATCTGAAGATCCTTCTCCTCCAAGCTACTGAAGAATTATTTTTTCCGGTCATATGGGACGAAGCTCCACTATCCAAGTACCACACATAACCCATAATTGATGACACCATGCATGCGATGAGAGTGAAATCCAACTGGAATTGTGAAGCAAGTGCTTCACCTATTTCTCCTCCTGAGGCCTTCTTGTTGGTCTTATTTTGTGGACAATTTGTGGCATAGTGTCCATGCTCATTACAGTGAAAAAATTTCACCTTTGATAAGTCTCGCTTCTTTCGTACCTTGCTAGACTCTAATTTGGAATGGGACACCTTCCATTTTCCTTTCTTCGCATTTCCATCCAAGTCATAGTTCTCCTCATCATTAGTCTTTGGTGAGGATCCATCTCTGGTGCTCCATAGAAACTCTTGTTGTACCAAGTCAGATCACATTCGCTCCCACTCTAGTAGATTCTCCATCCCATTCATAGAGTCCTGGTATCTATTGTAGCTCTTGAGAAGGTCTTGAAGTGCTAGGCTCACCAAGTCATCATCAAAAATTATCACACCAACACTTCCAAGATCATATCGACACTGATTGAATTTCGTCAAGTATTTTTGGATCATGTCACCCTTCTCCATATATTTCCAAGCTTGTATTTCAACACCAGCTTCCCGTGTTTGCTGCTATTATGAAACAGATCTATTTTCACATAGCATATGGAGTCTCCTTTCCATGGATATTTGAGACAATATGATCTTGAAATCCCTCTAACAAGATCATTGTCTCCTTTTCTACATTCTTCTTCCATGCATCTAAAAGTTGAGAATATTTTTTTGTGGCCCAAGGAATATCATTATCTATGAATGCCTTCATTTTTTTATCCTAGAGAACTACCTCCATCCTATCCTTCCATTCTATGTAATTTGAATTTCCCTTGAGTGCATATTCGAGTCTCAAGCCATTGAAAGACATCTTGATCTGCTGCTAGATCCTGAGGAATATATCTGCAAATTTGATGTACCTATTCAAAATAAAATTTGGTTCTTCTCTTATATTGTGATTCCCGTTATGATACCATGTACAATTTTATCTAAATGGATTCAACTGATCTTTTAATTTACAAAAACAAAATACTGAACCACTTCTACAAATTGCGGAAACCAATTATTATTGCATAATCACAAACATGAAAGAGAAAGAATTTATCAACAAGACAACACAAGATGTATCTGGCAAACACAACTGGTCAAAACCCCACTAATTGTATATTTCATAAATTCAAGCCTATAAAACAATACAATGTTATTTCCATTCTTGAGAAACCTCTGCACTCTCCTAACTGTCTCACTCTGATCAAGGGAAAATTGGTCCAATACTTAACCAATTCTGAACCTTTTTATGACCATCCTTGCTTATGCATTCTTGGAGGAATTGTGCCCCTATTAATTAGGAAATTCCAAAGAATTATTTCCGCAATTCCTTCAAGGCTTTCTGTTGACCTCATGCATGACCTTTACAATTTTCTAATTATACAACTTATAGTTATCTTCCCTTTAACCCCAATCTCAAATGGGCCTTTCTTACAACTGGCATGCAACAAATATTGATAATGAATTATCAATTAACTAATTGATCACTACAAATTAAATCAAATTTCATTCAGTAGACCTCTCACTAGCTTATCTCTCAGTTAGAACTAGTTAAACTGATTTTAACCCAAATAATTGAGTTAACTAATTACAACTCACAAATAACTATAAATTGACCCCCTAAAAATAGTAAAGTACTCTACATGCCTCCTCTTTGACCCTCAACTCAAATTTACGAAAATAAATAAGTCCTCTTGAATCACTTAACTAGTACAAGTTATCATGTGGTGGAATTATAATTTTTACTTCCAATTTAATTAAGGGAAAATTAAATCAGGATCCCCCTTGAGGTGTCATTTCTTGTTGCCATTTCAACAAACCAAATGCTCAAACATTTGTTTCAAGAAATCCCAATCTGTATCTTCTTTACAAAATTCATAATAAAGGTGAAGGAATCGATTAGAGAAATACTCAAATGATTCATTAGGATTCATTCTTCACTGATTAATTCTTTTCAAAATATCCGGATAATCATACCAATCAAAGGCTTGATAAATCTCCTGGAGGAAATGATGAAAAGAATGGATGGAAGCATATGGTAAGGTATGACACCATTAATTAAAACGACCTTCAAGGGTGAGGAAGAAAGAAACACATGCAACAATTTCATCATCACTTTCGTAATATTCACACAATTTAAGAAAATCAGAAATGTGCTCGGTTATATATGTTCCATCCTAACCATCAAAATTTAATTGAGACAAGTGATAAATAAGCTCATCAGGGATTAAATTTTTACTTGGGAATAAGTTAGAAAAACAGCCTGGGAGTATGATCTGATGATGAGCCATTTTAGATAAGAGGTTCAAAACAAAATCAACGGGAAAAACTTGCAATTTGGCCCTACTTCTTGTGCAATTGTCCCACTGATAAGCTCATTCACCCATGCAATATGTAAGTTTCGATGTACAGTCCTATATAAAACAAATAAATAAAGGTGAAATAAGAGAAAGGATTCCTACACATATAGTTGAAGGAAGTAACTCAGTCGGGGTATTTTCCAGGCCTGCTAGCAGCGGAGTAATTTTTTTGTCCCTAAAGTGACTCCACTGGGGTACTATCCAGGCTTGCTGGCAGCGGAGCAACACCAAAGATGAAAAAATACACTCTGAAAAATCTAAAGCTTGCAAACTTTATTACCCTTTTCCTGATTCAAAACATTGTGTTATTGTTGATCTTATGTTTATGTTCAGCCAAGAAAAGTAATAAAGGGGACTATTTTCATGCACAGGGTAAGTGGGGAAGTCATGGTAATCCGAAAAATGAATCAATACACCCTGAATAACTAGTCCTTGCATAAATAATTTATCGAGGCAGAGAAGTTGGAGTTCTACCAATGTGTTGCCAAGTATTGTCGTTGTGACAACACCCTCTAAAATTTTGCCTACACTCAAATTTTTGGGTCTACTATGGATCTTCTGATCAAACGTTCCATGGTCACTCCTTGGCCCAATGATGTTTTTTTAAGATTTTACACTCACTTTTTTGATTGCAAGTGTTGAAGTCACTTGCTCACACATGCTTAGTTTTTAATGAATTTATGAGTGCGTTATTTTGTGCAAGCTTGAACATTCCCAGATAATTCCATCAAGAAAGTTTCTACACTATTCTCAACTCATGTCAATAGTTAGTGTTCATGTTCATCGACAGTCTCTCACTTTCGACTGCGTTTGTACTTCTACTTTGGTAATATTTTCAAACTATCTCTTTTGCACACCTTTGTTTTTACAAGTGTCATTTTCATGTTTTTTACTGTCACTTTTGCTTTATTCCACTTTAATTAGTGTCATTCTAATTTTATCTTCTCTCTGGCATGTTTCCCTCTCACCGTCATTTTTTTATTGCAAGTGTCGTTCACACTTTTCTTTCCATATCACATGTGTCGTCTTTTGACATGGGAAGTTTCTCCCATCATGTAAATTGGAGTTTTGGTTTGTCTTAAGGGGTAATATTTGTGATAATGAGTTTTTATTATCATGTAAACATGTATCACACTCATTCCCAAAGTTTTAAGCATTATCGCATAAATTTCCTTATTGTTGTCGCAAAGTGTACCTTTAGTATCGCACTTGGTAGGAGCCATCGCAAAGTTCTTGCATTCAGGAAGGTATGATGTTCATATGTTATGAGTGTTCGTTATCATATCATCAAGTGATCTAAGTGTGTGATCATGGTTAGAGTCTCTATTGTACTCTTTTTTAGCTCACTAATCCAACACTTAGTCCAACTAGGAAATATCCTCGACCGAGACACTTAACCTCATTCTGCCCAGCTTAAAATGAAAATTGTACAATATCATCCCTCAAGAAACACTCTTTTCCAATGGCACTATGCATTGCATAGTATCTGCCTTCCAGAACTACAAACTGCGCAATCTCAGTGCTCAAGACCAACCCTCGAGCTCCAAAACTGTGCAATATTTCTCCCCATATTAGTTTGAATTGCACATTGTGTAGTCTCAGCCCTCAAGCCTTAGCCTTGGGCTCCTAAAATTCATAATTACATAATCAATTGGTCTCCTTGCCTCCTATAACTACAGAGTGGGAGAACGCAGGGCTTAAGCCTCCAGCCTAATCCCTTGAGTCCCTCAACTGCACAATTCCTCTGCCCAAGCCTCCATGAACTACGCATTGTGCAATCTTAAGGTTCAATCCTCTAGAATAAGTCCTTGAGTCCCTCAACTGCATAATTCCTTGGCCTTTATGCTTCCAAAACTACACAGTAGGCATATTCAAGCATCAAGCCTCCACCTTGAGTTCCTAACTCCCTCAACTATGCAATATCCTAAACATGGCCATCCTCAACTGCATATTATGTTGTCTCAAGCCTTAGTCCGAAACCTTGCCCTCTGGAACTGTGCAATTCCCTTAGCCAGTGACTGAACCAATCACCAATTAAGGCCCTAACAGGTGAGTTCATGAAATATGTTAGGTTATGGGTTTTTAGACTGATGTTTGCTTGTCATGAATGGTTTTCAGTTGCAGTTACTTTGTCTTATCATGACAAGATGATGATGGAGGAAAAGGAGAGGAGCGCCATGCTAGAAGACACATATGGAGCTAAAGAGACAAGATGACCATTAGGCCAGAAGACCAATGAAAACCATATTACAACAGAAGATCAAAGATCAGGACCACATGAAGGCTCCATCTGATTCACAACCCTTTGGAGGGTGGATATGAAGAAAAAATCATATCTCTCATGCATATGAATCATTGCACATCTCTTATTGAAGAAAAAGCGGCAGAAAATAGTGGCTTGACATTGCCATGTCATCATGTAATCCATATGAACAATGTCATTTCATATCATGAGTCATCATGTGCCACATCATTTGTGAATTATGTAAATTCTATATTGGAAAATGTAATGTATTTTAAAGTGGAAGACTGAGAGTCGTCCATGTAATGTGAAAAGTCATGTGGGAGTCAAAAGGTCATAGAGTAGTCAAACAATCATGAGGGTAGTCCAAGAGTTACATGGGAGGTGAATGATCACTCCATTTTTTATATATACACCCTCATTGTACATGCAAAGGACTTTTCACCTTGGCTCCTCCTACCAAGGATTAGAGAGGAAGATAATTGTTATGGAGGCACAAGTGACTTATCTAATTCTCGACTATTAGGGCTAATGGTGTTTGTTGTATTGATGTATCTTGGAACTTTTACTTAATTTAGAAGCTCATTGAGCATACATAGTTTCATGCATATGGCGTGAATATTGTAAGACTATTATTTGAATGTTTACGATGTATGTTGTTTCTCATATGTACTAAGGAAATTGAATTATTTCGGTGCCTTTAGTACTTATCTTGTTAAAAGTGTGCTTTATTTTGTTTAACAATCGTTGATTTATTGTGAACTATTTCGCTAATTGATCAACACTTTATTCTTATGTATGTGCTCATGTGCCTTTTCTATATTATTAATATTACTTGTTTGTAAAGGGCCCAATTTTCTCTCCCCTTTCAGTAGAAGGACCTTGATACTTTTTGCAGAAGAAAATTTCACAAGGAACACTCACTTACTAATCTAAATATACCTATGTATTACTCTCTTGTGTTGGACTTTGTAGCCAAGGAAAATCTGCAACAATACATGGCAGTCGGGCCAATACCTCGGATGGGACTCCTACTCAAAACGATGTGAGGTCTAATTGGGACTTCACATTGGGGAGACCCCTTGGTTGAAAAATTTCCAGCATCATCAACATCACCACTATAACTTGCTGACATTCCAGACACTAGGAAATATAATTAAAAAACTTCCTTTTTCATGCCTGACTAATAGTGTATTTTCTTCATATCTTTTATCATTTTTTGATAACCAGGATGGCCTAAATAAGGTATTTTGTGAAATTTATTCAATATGTGATTCTTCAAGTCACCCATGCAAGGCACATACCATCTACCTTTGAATTTCATCATACCATCACTAGTGAATGTGTAATTATTACTTAATGATACTTCTATCTCTTGCTGCAAGTGTTCTTTCACATGCTGATAATTCTCATCCTAAATCAAGGCCTCTTTGATCCTCTCTTTGATACCAAATTCATGTGTGTTTATGGATGCCATATGAGCCACTTGTACCCTCATGCTAAGTGCATCTGCTACTTTCTTTTATTTTCCTTTGATTTAATTTATTTCAAATTCCAACTTTCTCATTATGGCTAGCCATCTGGCTTGTCTTGCATTCAACTTGGGCTAGTCAAATAAATATCTCATCCCTCCATGATCTAAAATTAAAAAAAAAATCCTTACAAGAAGGTATTTCCTCCATGTTTTCAATGAATTTACTATTCTTGCAAGCTCCAATTCATAAGTGACATAATTTTTCTCATGCTCATTTAATTTTCATGATTCATAACAAATGTCCTTCTTGCATTAGGGCTCCACCAAACCCTTCCTTTCAAGTGTCTATGAAAACCACAGAATATTTTTCTAGATCAACTATTCTCAATATTTTTAGATGTGTGAGCAAGTGTTTTAGCTTCTCAAAAATAGCTACACGCTCTAATTTCCATTGGAAATTAACTCCTTTCCTATGTAAGGTTGTGATCCTTGAGAATTTTTGAATGAATCTTTAGTGATATTTTTCCAACCTCGTGAAGGATATAACTTATATGAAATTTTTAGGAGTAGGACACTCCATGATGGCCTTTTTCTTCTCATGATCACCTACTACTCCTTTCCAAGAGATGATATGCCCCTTGTACTGAACTTGTGATTGAAATAAATCACATTTTTTGAGCTTGGAATAGAGTTTTCTCTCTCTCAGGAATTACAACATTTATCTCAAATGTTCTTCATTCTATTCTTTGGTTTTAGAGTAAACCAAGATGTCATCTAAAAATACTAGCACAAACCTATCCAAATATGGGCTAAGTACATTGTTCATTAGAAATATAAATGTGGCTGGAGAATTTGTGAGCCCAAATGGCACCACCAAAAACTCATAATACCCATACATGGTTTGGAAAGTTGTATTATGGATATATTCATCTTTAATATGAAGTTGGTGTTACCCAAAATCAATTTTTTTTTTAAAATACCAAAGCCCCTCTCAACTGATAAAAAAAGTCATCAATCGTCAGTAGAGGATACTTGTTATTCACTATGGATTTATTTAGATACCCGTATTCTATGCACAACCATAGTGTGCCATCATTTTTCTTCACAAATAGCATTGGGGCTCCTCGAGGAAACAAAATGGGCTTGATATACCCCATTTCCCAACAATTCCTTCAATTATAATTTCAACTCCACCAACTCTGGCATGCTCTTGCGATATGGATATTTTGACATTGGTTTTGATCCTAACAATAATTTAATTGAGAAATCAATTTATCCTCTTGTTGGAAATAATGTTATTTCGTAAGGAAGTACATCACTGAAATGTATTAATACTTGATTTTATTCCATCATGTCCATATTTTCGTTTGATTCACTAGTCACCCGGACTACATATAAAGCACATCCCTTTTAGCTTCATATTTTCATTTGTAGTGTCGAAATATGTATGGTAGTCACTGACATTCTTATCCCATACAACATGACTCTTTCTCCTTCATCACTGCAAAATTATAATGAATCACTATGGGAGTCAATTTTTTCTAGTGGGTCACTAGCCAATCTATGTTGACTAGCATATCATATGACCCCAACAATAATAGGTTTTAATTAACCAACATGGGAATTCCATTGGTCACCACTATAAATTATCATGTATGCGACTCACCTTTTGGTTCTTGTTATCTCTAAATTGGTCCTGATGTGTTGCTCCACCAGACAACTTAGAGTAACTCTTTCAAACCAGCTTTTGACTAAGGATTAGTCTCTTCAGCCTGAGAGGGCTCTCTCAATTTATCTAATGATTTGATCAATTAGGTCTTAAATAAGATGGATAACTCTGTGAGTGTCTTAGTGTATTTTATTGCAGGTGAAAAATGGAATAAGTTTCACTACCATTGGGCTCATGGAGTCAGCAATAAGGAATTCAATGACAAGTGTATGTTCTTATGGAAACTGATGCTTTTTATGTTTCAATGAAAGGACAATACCAACACACAAAAATAATCAATAGCTCAATGCTAAAAGGAAGTCAGAGCACACATAACATGAAATCAAATTAATTTAACATTAAGATACTGGAAGTAAGATGAAGGGAAACATAAGACATAAACTGATTGAAACATATCAAGAATCTCAGGTGAAGCAGAAACATAGTCACAGTCTATTACCGATATAAAATATTTACAATAGTGGTAGTGTGAAAAGAATTCTCCAACCTCTTCTCATTCGATTTTATATCTATAAGTAGACCCTTTTTTCTTACATAGGATCTGCCCACCTGGCTAGATCATGACATCGTGACTTTGACACCTAATCATAAATAAAACCTACATTTCCGGAACATAAAAAGACACCTAGTCATTTGAGACTTACTCTCCTAATAGGACTCTACTTACATTTATTTCATCCACTTCTCTAGTAGTGGGATAGTTACATAGATAAATATGAGATTCTCGAGTGGCATTCTCCATGACCAAGACATGAATGTACCCCCAAGAATTTAGAAAAAAAAATTCATATTTTTTAGTAAAAGATTAACATTATCTAGAACCTTGTCTTCATGCTGATTTGTATGAGTGACACATATGCCAAGCAATGTATTTCTGCTTAGATGGCCCACTATCTATTTGTATGCCTTTAGGTGGTTAGCTGGCCTTCCATATGCCATTCAAACCTTCAAAAAATCTTTAAAAATATCTCGCTACAAAACATAGTATCTTTAGGCAGTTTCGTAGTGAAATTTCGTAGCGTGCCCATTTCTACCTTTTAACCTTCTCTTCTTCCACCTCTGCTAGTCAAAAATTGTTTTTCAGGCTAAAATAACTAAATACTATAAAAATCCCTCCTTGGATCTCCATAGAACTGATTTTTTTGATAAAAAACATTATTCAGAAATTTCGTAGCGAATTTTGGCCCTCAAGCCTAGAGCTCGCTACGAAACTGCCTGATATGGATGAAACTGCAGATTTCGTAATTTTCTTCAAAAATTCACCTTCTAACCCAAAATTTGTGTCACCTGCAGCTATAAAATTAAAAAAAATTCTTTGAATCAACTTCTTAGTCTTTGGGTGCCTCATCTTCATTAACAACATGTTGTACCTCAAGTTTATATACCAATCTCATTTTCAATCCTCTTTTATTCAATTCTTCTTGAATCGTGTCCATTTGGTCTTCCAACTCTTTGACCTATCCTTTGAGATTTTTCCTCTCAGACTGTAACCACAAATTCCTTTTCCTTGTTTTTTTTACCACCCTCCTCAAGGGAAGGCTTCTCTTCATCATATTTATGGCATTTGAGAAAGTCTTATCATACGTATCCAGCTGCTCCTTCATCTCTTTCTCAAAATCAAAAAATAGTTGTCTGTCCACCTTGGCTTCTTTTAATTCCACATTCACTTCAACTATCTCTTCTTTGGCCTCTCTTAATTGTTCTTGTAGAATTTTCACTTCAGTCTTTTCCTCAACATGTTCTTTCCCTTTTCTTTGTACAAATACTTCTTCTACTGCTGGGGATAGATCTATGATGTTCTCTGGTTGCTTACCTTCACTGACATTTTCTGATCCTTTGCTTTCCATGGCATCCTTTGCAATGTGTGACCTGGTCATTAGCTTCCTTGGCTAGAAAATGAAGCCAGTATCCTCTGCTACAAAATCCAACTTATTTATAGACTTACCTTTCTTCAATTTTCTTCTATCTCCTTCAATGTCTTCTGCCTGTACAATTGGTGATTCTTCAATATCTATTGCCTAGAGGATGTCTTCCAAGTTTCCTTTGGCAAATTTTTGGCTTCTTGTTACCCTCCTACTACTTTGTTTATTAAGTCTCTATTTTTTTCTTGCAAGTGGTGGCTGAGAGATATTAGTCTCTTGCAGAGTTTCAACTTCAATGTCCATTGGTTCTACAGGAGTTTGTCCTCCTTCTTCATCAATCTCTTCTATTACAACTGGAGATGGAGTAGTTTTTGGTTTTGAAACTTTCTTTGGTGTCACTACATCTACTTCATACCCACTCATAAAAAGAAAAGAGGCCCAATCTCTATTTAACCTTTTTAATTCCTCCAGTACTAACAGTTTGATCATACCATGGTGAAATACTGATGTTTCACTTTGCCTTGACTTGGAATTTATCTAACATCTTCCCCAAACTTATATATAAAAGGAAAGGTAGGTCAAGTGGTTTCTTACCAACAAAATGCAGAAGGAGTCTAAAATGATAAGAATAAACCATGTGGAATCTCCCTTGGAAGGTGAAGTATTTTTGGACCACCAACAACAGTTTTGCATAATTTTCTTTCATATAACCCCTGGGGATGCCATTTTTCATGTCAATTCATTTGTGCTCCTGTTTGAGAAATTATTCACAGCTTTGCATCCTGAATTTTGTGCCTTTGAACCATTCTTCACCACCTATGGGTATTTTTGTAGCTTGGGAGATAGCATTTGGTGACACTGTGAGGTTCAAAATTCCAAATTTTGAGGTTGTCCCTGTAAAATTTGTTGGAAAGTCTTTAGATACCTAGACATGGAAACCCTGCAGTTTTTGAAAAAACTATAGGAAACCTACCTTCGTGAAGGGCTCCATAGCACGGGGATCTTCATTTAACAACTTAAAATCCATAGGTTCGTACCTCACACAATAACCACCCTTGTTTGATTTCTTCTTTGATACCATTGATATTTTATACTTCTCGCTACCTCCTTTCTTATGACACATGTAGAATCAAAACTAAACAACAACCTTCTTTGTGTGGTGAACCAACTCTCGAATAGTGACACTGAGATGCTTTACATGCAAGAATTTGATGATGAATGACAAAGAGCAGCTTGTGGGCAAGGTTTAAAAATTAATTTGACAACTTGAGGGGAAAAGATAACACATGTGACCATAAGAGACAATGATTACAAAATATACGACCTTGCATGTTTGGTAATTATGATAAATAACTCGCAAGACCTCACCTTTATCTTCATCCATCAAAATTTGACATCTCACACTGCTATGTCAATCTCTGCAGGAAAAAACCAGTTTCGTAGAAAAAACAGTTAAACTATTGACAGATTCGCTATGGAACTGTCAGGCAGTTTCGTAGTGAAATCTGTTGATTTGCCATATAATTCACTACGAAACTGTGTAAAACTGACAACTAGATTATATTTTTGATTTAAAATCATGGGAATGAAAACTAAATGATATGAGGTGGACTTGACTGATATGACAAGGCTCGAGGTGGGTTTACACTTAGGGTAAACATCACCACATGTAATTTTTTTTAATTTCATTAAACTGACTATGAGACAACATGAACCTAGGTGAATGACATGTAAAACCACATCAATGAAAGTGTTAAGACTAATGATTGATAACAGTTCCCATTCCTAGTTGAACCAACCATGATTTTTCATGGGATTTCTTATGCAACACACATTTTTCTATGACCGTTGGGATAATATAATTGAAATTAGAGTCTGGGTCAATCAAAATCAAAACAGGTTAGTTAGTGATCATACCTTCCATATCGATCACTAAATCTATGATAATCAACTTTATTTTTGTCGAACATGACATAGATTCAAGGCACATTATGAGCCACATCATACATTCTTTATGCTTCTTGCAAAATGTACAACTTTGGGACATCCTACTATTCATGAGGATAGTAATTTTGCCTATGGTTTTCTCCACATGTCTAACATTGTATGGTTCCTCTTCTGAACCTCTCAGTCCCACCCTTTTATGGTTTAGAGAACTAATATATATTAGCAATAGTATATTTCTACTAAAGATCACCCTTGGCAAGGGAAGTGAGCTTTACATTCCTTCCCATTTGTTGATATCCTGAATATTTTTGTCCTTTTACTTTAAATATAGGCCTACCTCTTTCTTTCCAGCCAACCCAAAATTTAGGTTTATGCTTGGACTATTCATAGCAATACCTGGTTTTCTGAATTGTGTCTTCCAAGGTTCTTGACTCATCAAATTCAATTCTGTCTCTAAAAGCCTGTGGTAGCCCACTGAGGTACATCTGAATCTTCACTTTCTCATCCTTTATATAAGGCACGTACCTCAAGGGTTCCAAGAATCTATTTGTGTACCAATAAAATATAAGTTGCCCCAACTTATACTCGTGAAATTATTTGAACTTACTATCATAATACCTTTTAGATAGGTTATTTTCCTAAAATATCTCTAAAATATTCTCCAGGATAGATTTTTATCTCTAATGTGTTTGACATTCCTCAATTCTTCCAACGAGATATCAAAATTTCCCTTCAATTGAAAATGGTTACTCTTGCCTTCATATTATCAAAGTAGTATTGCACTTTGAAATACTTCTCCATTCCTAGTAACCATGATTCTTCCTCTTCAGCCTTATTGACTTATATATCAAATTTAGGAGGTTTTTCCTTCTTAAATTCCTCCAGAATTAAGTTCCTCTCATTCCTCCTTGGATGGTGATATCTCTTAGTTGCAACACTAGACAATTTCTCATGACTTATTGTCTTTCTCTTTGGAGTACATAGTGCAGTTCCTCTTCTCACTGTATCTTCACCTGCTTTCCTATGCCTCTTCTTAGATTTTCTACCTTCAACCCCATTATTCTCCAATTCATGCTTCCAAAGTCTTGATGGACTCTGCTTGGAATTATATTTTCCGAGCTAGCTAGCACCTAACTCATGTTGCTTCTTCCTTTGCATATATGAACAACTCGGTAATATTACTACATTTACTTCTTCTTACTTTTCCAAAGCTCTGAAGATATTTTCATTTTCAACCTTACACCTTCTCAACTCAACCCTTAAAATCCTAAAGGTTTCCATCTATTTAAGGGAGTCTTCCTCTCTCCTTTTCCCAACTAACTCTTATTCTTTACAATGTTGGTATCTGTCAATGTTGCACTACACCATCATGCTTCTCATTCATTTATTTTCTTTTTCTATCTCGGTGTATTCTTATGTGTTGTAATACACATGTTTTTTATTCAAATAAAATACAAATAGACATATTTATCCATCAATTTGGCTTGTTTACACTAAGCACATATATGTGGAGCTAATATGAGACATCCAATATCAAGTTTTTATTCTAGTTAGAAAGCAATAAACATGTAAGTAATTTATCATGCTAGTATTCACAAAATATATCATTCCAAAATAAACAGACATATTCACACACAATTGGAAATTAGTCTAAATACTATTCTCAAAAGTTCCTAAAAAATCTTCTAAATTATCCTTCTAGGCCCAATAAATCTAAGTACCGAATTACACTCAAATACTATTTTGGATTAGGGCTCCAAATATTATCTCTAAATCTCTAGTGTAGAACCTTCACTCTGATACAACTCTATAACACTCCATCCCACCCCATTAAATCTCCTTTGGCTGTAGCAAGTTTTACTTTTTAATTAACCCGGCCTCCATGGTTCGTTATAAGGATGGGATTACAAAAATAATCCTACTCCAAAGATAGGGGAGTTAACTTATGATATCATCATTACATTCAACTTGTCAATAGATTTATGAAAATATAAACTCTATCATAATTTGACTCATCGATTGAAAGTTATTCCCTTTTTTATATTTACCAACCAAATTGTGCCACGTCAATGAGAACTACTACCTAGCACCCATAGGTGACCCGCGTGGACCTATCATGTCATCCTTGGAAGACCCACACTTCCCATGCCTTCTTTGAAACATTTATCTAGATGTGTTAACATTTTACACATGTGCCTAAGGATGTGGGATCCAACAACCCAACTCTAATTAAGTTGAGACCATTCCCCGATTAAACTGGTCCACATAACCATGTTATTGTGGTCCTGTTGGGGTTCTTATGTTTTGGCAGATTTGGCAATACCAAAAGATAAGACAACATGAAAACCACTTTGGGGCCCTAGGATCTAGCCCTCCTGGACCCGGAGAGGGATCTCTCCAATAAAACAAAGAATGATATATCTTTGAAAGCTCAAATTGAGATATTAGGCTAGGTATGAAGCACAAAGGGGGTTTTAAAATGATTTGGTTGGTTGGTTTTTGGGTTGGTAATGAGATAATAGACTGAGAAAGTAATGGGAGAAAAGGAACAGAGCAACAGGATGTTTCAGCAAAGGGAATAGGTCAAGAAAGTGCCATCCATTGGGTTATGGAGTCATGAAAGGAGAATTACTTGCAACCACTAGCCAAGTCTTTCAAAGGGCAAGCCATCTACACTAAAGGATCTTCTTAGATAGATGATGGAATGGAACATTAAGGAAAGAAGGTGAAAGACGGAAAGACAAACAATTTCTGTCTATAGATCAAGCCAGAGGTCATTTAACTCCAAAACTGCTTGGACATACTCAAAGGCAGCTTTCAATGGAGAGACAAAGGGGCAGCTTATAGATCGGACCAGAGGTCATTTAACTCCAGGTCAGCTTTAGCATGCTCCAAGGAAAAAACAGAGATAAGTAAAACAAAGCCAGGGTCTGTAGATCAGAGAAGACTTTGAACCTTCAATGCTTTGACACTAGCAAGAAACATCCACGCAGCAAACTCCATAATTCATACATCAACTAGCAGCATATGGAACCACTACACTGGTTAAATTAACTGAATTTAATCTTAGATTCACGTATAGAAGAAAACATTAAAGGCAAGGAGAGCAGAAACATAGGGCACCTAACAAGGGTGAATCCTATGCCATTATTCTGATGCAAGCCAGAAGACCAATGAATAGCATGAAAATGTAATCAACAAAGATAAGAGAAACATCACCCATAGTAATAGACCAGGATCCTGTGAAATGTGCTTGATTAATGATGCAAAACCAGTCATATACACCAGAGCTAAATGGTTGTTACAGTCCAGACTTTCTCCTCCCAGCCTATTACATACAAACTACTCTGCTAATCTCTCCCAAGACTATTCTAACAGTCCAAACTGAATCCCTCTAACAGCAGTCGGCAACAACTGAACAACCACCTTTACAATATGTTCTCGGGGGTTCTTATAGAAGAAGAGAAAAACAGAAGTAGATGAACAATTAAATGGATCTCATTAAGACAGAATGGTGGAAGGGTTCACGCCCATATTTCTTAATGGATTTCTGCAGCGTTGCATGTACTCTGTAATCTGTCTGGGGAGTTTCTGTCAGGTCAAGATTGACCTCTGATATGTCCTTAAAGTCCTTTCGGCTGCCTGGAGCTTTGCGCTGCCTTCTGGAATAAATGACATAGATAGAAGGTCCGCAGATCTCTCCATACCTTCATTACTACGGCTCTGACAATCTTAAGAAGCTTCTGTCAGTGCCTTTCATCTATTTAAGGGCTCGAGGGAGCATGGAGAGCGCTGTCCGGAAGTGTATGTCTGGAGGAAACGTTCCGCTGACGCCGGAAGCACTGATAAGACTTGAAAGCATTCTTAAATATTCAAACTGTGTTTTTTCCTTTGGAAGCAGGGTTAAACATTAATTATATCAATAACAAGCATAAACCCCCCTTGAATATTTTCTACCGATCCGCTGGCAAATGCTAGAAGGGCCTCTCTGTTCTAGCTACACGATAAAATAAAACTATTGCAAACACGGGCAGTGGTGGCGGAGGAATGCTTCAGAGGCCTGTGGGAGTGGTGGCGGAACAATTGAAAGCAGTGGGAATAATGAAGAGTGGCGGAAGAAATAGTTAATAGTGTAAAAACCCAAAGATTAACGCTTGGGTGGATTACAAAGGAGAATAGGGAGAAACAATGAAGTGGAGCCACGGATGTGGGACCCGGGGAAACAAATCGCAATCAGAGATCGGAGCGGGAGGTAATCGCAACGCGTATCGCAAAATTTGCGATGCGATCAATCAGAGGATCGAAGCGACAGTGCGATTGGCGATCAGAGGAATGGAATTGCGCTAGGGTAATCGGAGCGACGGTGCGATCGGTGATCGGGGGATACCGCGATCGGGGGATAGGAGAGGACTTGCGATTACGCGATCGGGCGGTCGGAGCGGGATGTGTGACGCGATCGATCGCATCGCAAATATTTGTGATTTCGATGATCGGTGTTAAGTCGTGATCCATCGCATCGCAAATATTTGCGATGGACGATCGGAGCACTACACATAAACATTGCGATTGCGATCGAACAGGTATTGCGATTGCTATCTTTAAGAGCGGCGAGTCATATAATATGGGACTTTATAATAAAGTCTTATTGCAATGTATGGTGGGGATGGACGGGGAAGTGGTTATTACGGTGGGACCCATAATAAATGTTAACATCGTTTATTATAAGGTTCTAAGGGGTATGGTCGGGGAAGTGGTTTGGCCTTATGTAAAGTCACAAAATGGGTTTGGGCCCATTTAACATTCCCCATGCCAGGAAAAGGTAACAATAGGGGAATAAAAGGGGAAAATGGTCAAACAAAGGGTAAGGGAAGAATTTAAAGGGGATTTGAAGGGTAAGTGGGGAATTTAGAAAGAAGAGGCACGAGGATGAAAACAAGGTTTTAGGGGTAATGAAATAAGAGGGAAAAGGAGGCCTTTGAGCATTTCTTAACAAACAGAGAGGTTTTAATAACTGGAAGCAGCAGCGGTGATTTATCAAATGACGAAGGCATAAGGAGGCTTCAAGGATGATGTGTTTTAAGGGGAAATGCATTCCTTGAAGGCTCAAAAACATCTTCGCCCCCTGTTTGCTTGTCAAAAATTTATGGGGGGCTAACAGGTCCCAAGTTCCTGACCCATCTTGGAAAACTGAATTCCTCACTCACCTGGGGCCGCATGTCCAAGGATTAAGACTAATCCAATCTACACACCTTAATTAAACTTATCCAATATATTGTAGGGAAAATACCACTATAGTTCCTCTCTTTGCACATGTTGTCTCAACCGTGTTCCTTCAAAACTACTTATATGCTAGAGGACCCCATGGGGTCCCACCGATGAAGTTGTCATCCTGACAAGATTTTACCCATGCACACATCATCCTATATACAATCACTTATATTATGCCTCTCCTCCAATTTGACTTAGAGAGCTTTGGTTTATGCATATGCCATCCCAATCCCATCTCCTTTGAATGTACTTCTCATATAGGTTTACTTAGGCTTGGGGCCACAGGCCTGTAGAACATATAAATGGAATTTACCAATGGTGTTACAAAGAGGGGGAAAAGTTAAAATTCAAATCTATGGCTTAAGGCACAAGGGCCTAAGGTCAAAATGTCATTGATGGTGAACTATCAATGATTGAACAAAGCAAGCACCTCTTAACCCTCAAGGAAAATGGATTGAAAGACAAGAATAAGGGGCAAGAATCACAAATATCATCACACAACATTCATGATATAGCAAGGTAGTACACCAGTTATTCAGAGCATCCTTGTCTACTATTAACCTCATTCAGAGAATACTCATAAAAAATTAGCTAATATCACATGTGATTTACAAGTCATTAACAATAGAACACTGAGCACACTACCCAAATTCACATCACAAAGAATTCATGTCACATTGAGCATAATCACACATATTCATATTATAGCCATAAAAAACTCAGTGAACAACATCAATAAAAAATTCATGATTATTCATGTAACCCACACCATGGCTCAACCAATGACAAAAACACAAATTCCTATGAAAATAAAATAATCCATTAATACATATGAGTAACATTCATCATCATAACATACATAAGCATCAAAATTCCTCTTCTATGAGTGTCGATAAACACACTTTGATATCCTCTGCTATGAGTGTAGATCAACACACTTTGATATTACATAATATACATTTATAATCATTCATGGCATAAGAAAATACTCGAGTAGATAAAATTATCTAATTAACTTAATGGATAAAAACTAAAGGAGGGACTTCAAATCTCCACCCAACCATAGAGAAAATACATTATATATTTTCTTACAATTGGCCACCTGCTAGATGGATTTAGATTACGATGATTTATTTGCTGAAGGGAATTTCATACCAATGACATGTCAACTAAACCAGAGAGGGAGTGCACTATCCAGGTGGTTTATCAACTACCTCATGCAGTAAGCACCATAATGATTCCGAAAATTATGTAAAGGATCACAGAGATTTACCCAAGGCTCAATGAAGTTCTTCTTAGTTCAGGAGGATGATCTCACTCTAAGGTTGGTTTATTGGCTATATTTCCAAGGAAAGCACAATAGCAATCCAAAGCACACTATCCAAGTGGTTCATCAACTACTTCACATAGTAAGCACCACAGTGTCTCCACTTGTCGAATGGTTTATCAATCTTCCAACAACAGCCCAAGTGGTTTATCAACCTATTCATCAAGATCTAAGTGGTTTATCAACACAAGCAAATAACTTATAGGTTTATTATCTGTGACAACAATCACTAATGAGACATGTTGATGGCCAAAATTGTACTCATCAACATTTAGGAGACCATCAAATCATAGCTCCAAATTAGACACTTTTCCATTTGGTATGGTGGATCTGACTCATTATGAATTAGGCCTAGTTACTTGTAGAAAAATTTCTCTAATGGATGGAGACTTATAAAAGGTGAATGGTGTAGGGAAAGCATAGGACGATATCGATAATATATGATAAAACAATAAATAGAAACATAGGCTAAAATGTGATATAAGATAATAACTACTTCATAACTTGGGTATCGATATATTGTTGTGAATATAATGTTAACGAATAAATTGTAAATGCAGATATTCAAATTATATTGTTAATTATAACAGTTTAAATACAATTAATTCAATTAAATAGTTAATTGAATTAATTCATAGGAACATTCACATACAATTTTGTAAAACTTGTACTTGTAATCAACAAAATAAATACATCAAAAATGATAGCATTTCATTCAACTAATCATGAGCACAAGTATTAAAATATAATATTGGATTTCAAAAAATAAATCAAAGAAGGAAACTAATAGGAGTTCTACTTCTGCTTTACTCTTCATGGATCTTGGAATCAACAAATGGTTCAACTTATATTAAAGAAAACTAGCATACAAAAGTGTAATAGGGCAATTCTTGCCAAAATTTAGAACCCCTGAGCCTGAGCTCGAGAGGCTCGTAAATAAATTTTCAAAATAATAGAGAGAATTATTCACATCCCACTATTTGTTAAATTTCAGACTATTCTATGCCATATCAATTAATTCCGCCCAATTTAATTATTGTATTATCAATATTTCAATAATAATTAATATTTCCTACCATCAACAACAATTTAAGATAGAACAATAAGTGTAATGAATAATAGACGCCAAATTTGGTCAAAGATCAGGGAAAAACCCATGATGGGGAAAACCCTTTGAAATTATTCTTCTATTAATTTGTCATTAAATGTTCAAAATATATTACAATGAGCCCAATACAAAATCATCCAGCAAAGATAACCCAACGATATTATGTTATGAACATCAACCTAGATCAAAGTCAAATTGTACTACCTTCGGTCAACTGCCAAAATTTATCCCTAGAACCCAACCACAAGGAGGAAGATTTGTGTATGCAATTGAGACCTTTCAATTTCACCCTTGAGCCTACTAGCCTGCAAGTATAGCTGAAAGTTTCCTTTGATAAGCCTGCATTTGTGATGCAAAACCATAGAACACATGCGAGCTTCAAACCCTATAATTTCAGACCTGTGAAAACCTCTTTCCTCAACCCATCCTTAGACCTATGCAAACCAATCAATGAAGAAGAGAAGAAGATTATTCTTGGTGGTGTCCAAATTAGCTTTAGGTCACTTGTATTTATAGGCTTCCAAGGGTGACCATTTTCCTGTTAGGGCCAACCTGTCCAAATGTGCATGTGAGGGATTTTCTTCATAAGTACACCTTCCCTTGTCCCAATTGAGCACTTAAATAGTCAAAATTGGTCCTCTCAAAAAGAGTAATCTAGTCCCATCGTTGGAATTTGTCACTAAGATCCCAAATTGAAACTCCCTCTCATCTAGAGAGAAATTTCAACCACATCATGTAATATATGTATCTTACCGTCATATCATGTCCCATCTCTGGTCAACTTTATCTGTTGAAATATTCTTGAATCTAAAGATGAATAATCATCATAGAGCATTAGTTTCCACCCTCTGTAAATTTAGAGAGCACATCTCAATTTGAAATAATATCAAGGAGAACATCTCAACTTGAATCTACATGGTGGAGCAAAACATCTTCAACCCCATATCGAGAAATACATGATATAGGGGAGCACATCTCAACCCATCCTATTTCCCGTAAATCTTCCCAACAATGACACTCAAGAGTCATGTGGTATAAGGCTTGCATCATAATCTGAGCTTGGGTGAGATACTTAACTTACCAAATGTAAGGATCATACACCCCCAAGCCTCCTCAATCTATTATCCATATGGGGAGGGAAAGTCCCAACAAGCCTGATATGTGGGTATGATGCCAACTGGGCTATAATTTGCAAAGGCAAAGATAACGGGAGATACTCGAATTTTTAAAATAGAAAAATATCACACATACCCTATGGGTGATAGATAAGGGTGATACCTTATTTTCCAAAGCTCCCTCAACCCTAAGAGCCCTCCATCTCAATTCCACACCCTAGGAGCTCAAACAGGGGGGACGAGTTGGTTCAATGTTCTGAATCATAGAAGCCCCTTATCAGGAGGGTTTACATCCATTATCCCAATATTCTATCTGAATACCAAGAACTTCCCTTTCGCCAAAGTCTTGGTGATAATATCTACAATATGTTCATTTGTCGATATATGGTGGAGTTTAACATCGCATATTTGTGTGATGTCTCAAATATAATGGCATTGAATCTCTATGTGCTTGGAATTTTCATGAAATACAAGATTATTTTCCAATGGGATCCCACTCTTCTTGTCAAAATATATCACTATAGTGTCTATGACATTCTCAAATAGCTTTCCAAAAGGCTACCACAAACAAACTGCTTTGCAGCTTACCATGCTAGCGACAATGTACTCTGCCTCGACGGTACTCAATGCTACAGAATTTTGCTTCCTACTCATCCAAGATATCATGGTAGATCCAAGGCTTAAAAAACATGCATATGTACTCTTCTTGTCAACAACATTTCCTTCCTAGTCAATATTGGTATATCCATGAAGTTAAACATCTCTATTAGAATATCTCAGGCCAAGGGTGATTTTCCCTTGCAAATATCTCAAAATGTGTTTAGTAATGGTCCAATGTGCATGGAGAGGCCCATTCATGAATTGAATAAACATGTTCACTGCATAGCATATGTCCGAACATTTGTTCACTAATAACATCTGAGCGCCAATCAACTTTCAATACTCAAATGGATTCTCCAAATCGGGTCTAAAAACTCCTCCACATAACCTCTTGAAGTTCATTTCCGTCGGTGTCGACAAGGACTTGCATTTTTTCATTCCAAATATCTCCAATAAATTCACAAAATATTTTCCTTGTGAAAGGAAAAACTCATCGGGCCTTTACCACACCTCAAGGCCTAGCAAGTAGTGCATGAGTCCAAGGTCCTTCATCTTGAATTTAGAGGCTAAATCCCTCTTACACTCGATCATCAAGGGATCGCTGCCTGTAAAGAATATATCATGAACATATAAATCCAAAATCAACGACATACCTTGGAATACCTTGAAGTAGAAATTGGGATCAACATTTCTTCTTGTGAATCCCAACTTCACCAAATAATTGTCTATGTAGGCGTACCATGCTCTAGTGGCTTGCTTCAAACCATACAATGCCTTCTTCAACTTGCAAACATGTGCCTTTCGATCCTTTACTTCAAATTGTTGTGGTTGATCAACGTACAATTATTCATGTAACATGCCATGGAGGAATGTTGTCTTCACTCCCATCTAATGAAGGGTCCATCCTTGACTTGCGACAAGAGAAACTATTGAACAAATGGTGGTATATTGAGCCAAAAGTGCAAATATATCATCATAATATTATATTTCCTTCTAGGAGAATCATTAGGCCATGAACCTTGCTTTATATTTCTCAATCCTACCATCAACTCCATGTTTGATCTTGAATAACCATTTTGAAGTCACCACATATTTCCCTTTTGGTATCGACACAACGTTCCATACATCATTCTCCATAATTGATTCATATTCTTTGGCCATTCCAAACTTGTTATTTCATGGCTTCT
Organism: Pinus albicaulis; assembly: GCA_034641835.2. NCBI lineage: Eukaryota > Viridiplantae > Streptophyta > Pinopsida > Pinales > Pinaceae > Pinus > Pinus albicaulis. The sequence goes on from CM076581.1 coordinate 722,789,241, forward strand.
TCAAAGGTGGGAGGCTCAGCTTGAATCATAGTGATCATGGCTGCAACATAGCCTTGGAACCTGTGTGATTTCTTTCTTTCTCTAAATGATCTTCAAACGATAATACATCTCTCGTCATCCTGTAATGTGTCACGAAGCCAAACTATCCTCTTCCTGGGAGGAGGATCTAATGGGTCAATGGGATCATCAACACTATATATCTCATATTCAAGCATGGAAGGACCATCTAAAATATCCATATCATCATTCTTCTTCTTAGGAGGAGGAGGCAAAGGAAGGTCCCTTTCTTTCTCAAGGGAAACTTCTTCATCGAATGTTACATCCTTGCTAATTTCAACCTTTTGCTAATTTCAACCTTCGTTTGTTAGGTACCTATAGGAATAGTGTATCCCCTTATTGTTATTGTTAATGTAGCACCCTTAATATTATTATTGTACCCATGTAGTCCCTATATTGTTATTATTATGCCCCATAGAAGTCCACTATTATTATTGTTGTGCCCTTACATTTTTATTGTTATCTCGGCTCTGATTATATTGTGACCCCTTAGACTCCTATATATAAAAAGGAGCTTTTTTCATTTTAATCATCGAAGAATTGTTCATTTATGTAGTGTATAGGAGGTTTCCCCCTCAAAGAGGCTTATTTCTAAGTTGTTGATCTATATTTTCTTCTATTTTGTGAGTTGGTTGCATAGAATTTGGAATCAAAGCTTTGGAATTTAGGGTTTTGCTTCATCGAACATGTCATCTTGGAATTTTTGCTATAATGTTGTTTACAAGCATCTTTTGATTCTAAATTTTTTCCACATGGATATGAAAACGTGTTGAACATTGTGTAAAAATTTCAGATCCTAGTTCGCTATATTTTCAGAGATATGATCCAGTGAAGTTAGGGTTTTTGTAGGCTCCAAAATTCAGTCTCAAACAAGAAACCCAGGGGAAATTCTCAAAACCTTCATTTCAGGCATTAGATTTGAATTCTGTAAAAAGTGGCAGAAATCGAACAGATTGCAATTTTCTGTAAAGCAATTTCATGGCCGAAGGTTAAAACATTGACACGTGGCCCTCCGTACAAGTTCACTCTACTAAACTAGTCTATAATCAGGTCATCGTAAGAGATCGAACATAACTTTACCTTGAAGAATCCAAATTAGGCCTGAACTATGGCATTGGAAATAATACTCAGAGGGATACTATACGACCGAAGTTGAAATATTTGGGATATTAAATTACTGAGATATACATCAGGTTCAATATCGAGCTCCTCAAAAGCAAGAAAAAAGTGTGTATTTTTTTAAAAATTGCATAACTTTTGTTTTAAAAAATAAGTTTGAAGTCATTCCAAGGGCATATTGAAGCATAGGCATCAGTATTGGGTTCTAAAATTCCAGCCAAAAATAATTTCACACCCATTAATCCCTCAAAAATCTCTACTATGACACATGAAGAGGAAGAATTGCAACATGATATATCAAAATTACAAGACCAAGTGCAACAAATTTCACTCTCACAAAGAGTAACCAAAAAATAAATAGAAGCAAGAATGGAATATTTTAAGGACGGATTATAAGCAGACATGGATGGTTTGAAATAATATATGGAAGCTAATATGGATGACATGGAATCTAAGATCGATGGTTTGAAAGAAGACATGGAAGGTTTGACAAAGTTGTTGCAAAAAAGGCTTCCCGGTGGTGACAAGGTAATCCACGAAAATCATGATGAGGACAAAAGGAATATGAATAATGATTTTAGAAACTCCAATATTGGGTTTAAGAGCCACCACATTCCAAATATAGATATGATAAAGTTTGATGGCAAGGATCCAGTAACATGGATACTACAAATGGAGCAATATTTTGGTCTCGATGATCCGCAACACTCACAAAAGGTATGCATTGCGACTTTATATTTAGAACCCAATCAGTTTGTATGGTATCAATATATTTTTTCTTTTAAACCACTTTTCACTTGGTTAATTTTTACGAAGGAAATGATAACACATTATGATGATACAAAGAGCAACACCTTCTTTAGCCAAATCATAATTCTAAAACAAAAGGGTTCAATGGCATAACACAATGAGGACTTCCAAAAATTGAATATCACGGTAGCATATATTCCATAGGAGCATAAGATTGATGTATTCATAGGGAATTTAAAGGATAACATCCAACGTGAGGTTCTCCTTTGGGAACCTGATTCATTGGATAAGTCATTCAGGGTGGCAAGAAAAGTTGAAAGAAAAATTATGGAAACAAGGAAGTCTACCAAGCACAACTATAAAGATGGAAATGTTGTTGCTCCTAGCCTTCCACAACCTACAAGGTTGACACCACAACAATTGGAGGAAAAAATAGAAAAAGGGATTTGTTATAGTTTTGATACAAAATAAACTAAAGGTCATAAGTGTGCTGAGAAGAAATTATTTTACATAGATTGTGAAGAGGAGGAAGAAAAGGAACACGAAACATAAAAGGAGGGCGATATACACCAGGAACCAACCCCAGAGAAGGAAGAAATGAATAAAATCATATATTGTAATGCATTGGCAATAATTACCACTCCTAAAACTCTCAAGATAGAAGGATATTTCAAGAGAAAAAAGGTAATAATGCTAATTGATTCGGGTAGTACCCATAATTTTATTCATTTAAAGATAACCAAGGAATTTAATTGCTTCATATATCTAACACTAGAGTGTCAAGTGATGGTTGAAAATTGGGGAACTATAAATTGCTATCGAAAGTGCCATAATATCAAGCTAACCATGGGGGAATATGTATTGAATATTCCAATGATTTATATTCCAAAGGGTGGTGTTGATGTTGTACTAGGAGTCCCAATATTTGGGGACTATAGCTTTTAATTTTCAAGAACTTTTCTTGAATTTTTTTTGGGAAAGGAAGTTAAATTATGGGGTATCATATTGAGCCCAGGAAATATAATCAGCTCTAATGTCATGACAACTCTTCTGAAGAAAGAACAATGAGGCGTAATTTCATAATTATGCTCACTAAATGTTCAAACATCGAAATCATCTATTTCTATAGATCTCGAAAAAGTCTTGGACAAGAATTCCAAGGTGTTTGAGACTACCAAAGGCCTCCCACCTATTTGTGATCATGATCATGCTATTCATTGGATTCGAGGAAATATTCCTCCAAACATAGGGCCTTACAGATATCCTTATGCCCAAAAGAGTGATATTGAACATATTGTTTCATAAATGTTAGAGGTTGTTATAATTCAACCTAGTCAAAGTTCTTTCTTTTCTCCAGTAGTATTGGTGCACAAGAAGGATGGATCATGATGCATGTTTCTGGATTATAGGGAGTTGAAGGAGCTCACTATTAAAGATAAATTTCCCATTCCTGTCATTAACGAATTATTGGATGAATTACATGGAGTAATTTACTTCACCAAGTTGGATATTCATTAAGGATATCATAAAATAAGAATGAAGACTGAAGACATTCTGAAAACAACATTTAGAACTCATGAGGGTCATTATGAATTTTTGGTCATGCCTTTTGGCCTTACCAATGCATCTTCTACATTTCAAGGTTTGATAAATTCCATTTTCAAACCCTTCATTAGAGAATTTGTGTTAGTATTTTTTGATGATATACTAATCGACATAAAGTCATGGAAGGATCATGTTTAACATGTTGATAGGATGCTCAAAGTATTGGAGGAGAAAAAATTATATGAAAAAACCTCCAAATGTTTCTTTGGAGTACAGGAGGTGGAATATCTAGGTCATATTTCATGTCATGAGGGTTTTAAGGTAGAACCTAACAAAATCAAATCCATTAAGGAATGGAAATTCTCCACAACCATAAAGCATCTACGAGGATTTCTCAGGTTGACAGGGTATTATTGCAAGTTTTTTAAGAATTCTGGGAGAATGGAAGCACCTCTAACAACATCACTGAATAAAAATGAATTTTCTTGGACTCTAGAAGCAACTAAGGCCTTTGAACATCTTAAGGAGAAAATGTGCCAAACACCGGTCTTAGCTATGCCAGACTTCATAAAAACCTTTATTGTGGAATGTGATGCATCAGGAAATGGAGTTGGTGTTGTCTTAATGCAAGAAGGAAGGCTCGTTGCTTTTAAAAGTCTTCCAATCAAAGTAAAGTATTTACAAAAACCTATTTATTAGAATGAAAAGTTGGCAATACTAGATGAAGTAATGGATACCTTACCTAGTGGGAAGACACTTCAAGGTAAAAACGGATCATGATAGTCTTAAATACCTTTTAGAACACATATTATCTTTAGAAGAGCAGCAAAAATGGGTCACAAAGATGTTGCGTTATGGTTTTTAAATCATCTACAAAAAGGGGAAGAAAAATGTTTTTGCAAATGCACTCTCAAGAAAGGATGTGTATGTGGAAGCATTTATCCATGCCATTTATATTATCCAACCATATTAGATAACCAAATCAAGGGATGAATGGAAGAATGACGAAGAAGTGTGGGAACTCATTCAAAAGCTACAGCAAGATCCAAGTACATTTGATACATTTAGCTGGAAAAATGACTCATTATGGTACAATATCGCTTATATCTTTGTTATAATTCCAACTCAAAATAAATATTCTTTTGGAATTGCACATCTATCCCCTAGGAGGTAAATAAGTATTTTTAAAAACTTACCATAGGGTTAAGAAGGATTTTTTTTGTGATGGCCTTAATTTTCCCTCTAGTTCTTATTTTTTGTCCTAGATTGGAATACCCCTCCTATTCTTCATAAGTTTCCTATTCTGATTTATGTTTTTCCCTCTTATCCCTAAAATTTTTTTCCCATTCCCTTTTCTTATATCCCCTTGGATTGTTTTATCTCACTCTAAGCGCCCTTAATAATTTCCTTCCCATTCTAAATGCCCTTGTCCCGCTTATTTTTTTCCCTCAAGAATTTTTGTAGGATTTGATAAAATTTCTGAAGACCTTACTTGATAAAATCAAGAAGCATAGTGACACCTGGAAACTGGTGATAAAATAAAATCCTTTAATTATTCAACTTATTTGTAAATCCAACCTATTTATAATAGAGATATTTTTATTAATCTTGTTTTGTCATAAGTGTAAGAATCCTTTGATGCAGTAATGGAACCATAGTACAAGAGCCACAAAATTATGGTGCAGGAATACTAGTGTTCTAGTAGAGGAAGCTAGATTCGAGTGCAGGAACCCTGTCGCAGTACATGAATTCTATTATAATGGTGGGCTTCATTAGATCGACTTCAAATTTCATTTAAAGACATGATGACTATTTGTGGAATCCATGACTATTGTATTTATGTTTTAAATGACATTATTATCATTGCCTAAAAGGAATAAATGTTTAAAGTGCAGAAATATTATACGCCTAGATAACCTCATTCTAACAAAGCACTACCATATCCTATTAAAGTCGTGATGAGGGTTAGGTACATGTGTAAAAGGTCACTTCCTTACCTGTTAATTATATCTGAGCCTTGTCACTTTTTAATGATTTATTCGTTATCATGCGCGAACCATGCATTACTTTCTTGAAATATTAACCATTGCAACCACCGCCTCTAACCATAATTACCCCACTTGCCATGGAAATCATGCCAAATTCATCGCCTCTCCAAAATAATTCTTATACTAACAGGGTGGCAGTCAATTTAATAATCGATGCAAGTGGATAGAATGTTGTGGATTGTGAATTAAGGTGTTGTTGCATGCAATTTTAATTCTTGATAGATGCAAAGATCGTAGGCACACACTATGAATTCATAGATTACATGTCGAGAAGGATTTCCTCGGGATTTTGTAGGATATTGGGAGTAGTAACAATCCTTGAGCATCATGGCACCAATCCGAGTTTAACAATGGTCTGTGACAGAGTTGGAAGGGACAATGGAGTATGAGGTTAGGTTGCCTATGTTGTAGGAAACTGGCTTTCTTCCCTCCTTACTCAAGTTTTATGGCTATGATTCTACTGTGGCTCATGAATTTGCATGATATTTTGATGAAAGGATGGCCACTGTGGCCTCTCTATAGTTTCAAGTGACATTACACTTTATTTCTCAAGCCATGAAGCTACTAGCTACAAGGGAGAAGTGGTTCAAGAAAGGGGAAGTGGAAAATGGTGTATGGCGTCACTTTTTAATTATATATGACTATGTCATGGATTTGAAGGTTGGAGTGTAGAGGAATGGAGTGGTTGAAAAATGGCGACATTTTTTTTATATCCTTAAAAAATTCCTTACCTGCGAAGGAAGGTACTCGTTGACTTACCTCTATTCTATTCAACTTATGTTACATTTTGAATCATGTGAGTTGATTAATTTCCCTCATTTTCTACTGAAAAGTTTAGAAAAAATGTCTAAATGTGCGCAAAAGAGTCGAAAAGACTCGATAGGCTTTAAACTGTGCCATTATGTTTTAATTAAGATTCTATTTAAGACAGAGTTTGAAAATACAGGTACTACGTGGGAAGCATTTTTGGAAGCTTTTCAAAGTAAAAGAACTATAAAAATATCTCATAGTGAGAGTAAATCACAGAAAGGGGGTAAAAAGGTTGTTAATCTGAGGGTTATCCAAAAACAAGAGGAGAAAAAAACACCATCAAAAGGTGGCAAGAATGGAAAATTGAAGACTGGTGAACCCCTGTCCAAGAAGCAGAAATCAAAGAAGAAAGCAAAAAGTAATATCGAAAATTCGAGACCTTCTTGTAGGATTACAAAAGATTCACTAAAGAGACACCATGCTTCTTTGGGTAAAAAATCATATACGATGGCTACCATAGTTGAGATAATTGAAGACTCTGAGGGGTGTGTCTCTCCATAAAACCCTCCTATGGAAACTCTTGCAGAGAGTTTAACGGTGTAGAATAATATTTCAGTGTTAGCAGATGTGGTAGCTACGGTTGCTTTGATTTTTAGTCCAGGTTATATTGAAGAAGAGGATGATGTTCCACTGTAATCTCTGATGAAGAAAGTTAAGAAGAAACAGGTGACTTATGAACAAGAAATAAGGCAAGAGGTGAAAAGGGAGCCGAACATAGAGAAATATGAGGATATTTTCCCTCTGAGTCCTAAAACGCAGGAGCTGGAGAAGAAAAGAGAAAACAATGATATTCCTTATGAATCAGTAGCCAAAAAAGAAAAAATTCAGCAAGAAGATGAATAGAGAGATTATATCCCTGGTGAGCGAATAAGTCAAATTTAGGAGTTGAAGCAGCAGATATATGAACTAGAAGTTCTAAATAGATGCATAATATAACAAAATATTGCATTAAAAGGTAAGAATGGAGAATTGATGAAGGTAGTGACTGAATGGAAAAGTAACGTGAAGAAATGGAAATTCCATGAAGTTCCTTTGAAAATATGTCTGAGGAAATTGGTCAACCACCTGAGGAAAGTCCATGTCAAGAAGGTGAAAGCAGAAGGGTCACGAATCAATATTCAGATTCAAAAGTGAAGGAATATTTTCATTTTTTTTTTTGCAAGAGGTTAGTGGTTGTGTGAGTACACACAACAAAATGAGGTTGTGGGGATGTTGGTTGCCATAATTGTCTTCTTTTAACCCTACCTTTACCATAAATCATGCTACCCTAACCCCTGTTTTACAATTGAATTAAGACTTTTATACATGGTTCTTGATTCCTTTTTATGATTTTCTTGGATATGGATTACATAGGCTTATTAATTATTAAAGAGGTTGAATAGGCTTGTATTTCCTTGTATCTTATCTATTTTACATTTCCTTAAGGAGTGATGAATAATTGTCATTAATCAAAGTCGAAGTTGGTTGGTGCAAGATCCGATTTTCTTGTACCCACCGCAGTTCCTGCACTAGTTGGAAAACCAACCGATTCACTATAGATTGCCTCCAAAATAATCACAGTTGTTAAGGAATGGCACACACCTACGAATGGGGATTTGTTCCACTTCCTGTATCAAGATTGAAGTGTTATGGATATGCCAAATATGGAGGACGGTCATCATTGGATGTGTTTTCCTATTAAGTCATCCATTATGGCCAAGAGCCAAATAGTCATGTATAGATTAGGGTTTTGAGATAGGTTCTGTTAGCGATACCGTCAAAAAAATTTGGTACTCTTTTGTTTTAATTTTGAGATACTATATTGTCGTGACCCTCTAGGGCTAGATATATGGTTTTATCATGTAAATTTTCAGATATATTTGAATAAAGAAGGATTTAATGCTGATTTCATTTATTTATTGTTCCTGTTATTATGATTTGTAATGATTCTTTCGCTCATTTGATATCATCATTTTTGTAAAATGGAAATGAGTTGGTTGGATAGGGCCCAACCAAACCAGCTCTTTCTCCCCATCTTATCGTGGTTTTCTTAGATAAAATAATTTTTGTTTAAGAAGAATGATTTCTTTACGCTTATCTTACAAGTTTGGTGAAACTCTTGTGGGTGCATTTTATTTATGCGCGATCTCAGATCTGAGAAGTCTTTGTGTGTGTTAAGTGGGTTTTTCATTTTAGTTACAGTATTTTTATTCTTTCCCGAGGCATCGCAATATGTATTTTATTTTCTGAGAGGGTTTCTTGAATCATTTATAGAAGTTAGTCGGGGTTTTAGGTTCTAATGATTTAAGTTTTGTTTCAAAGTTTATTTCCTTTTGTGGTGAATCGTACCTGGTTGAAATACGAGTTGTAACTTTGTGATAGTTTCTCTGTGTATAAACCTAAGTTGTAACGGTATCCTTTTGAATGACTATGAATCAAACATTATTAAGTACAAGAATTGTTAACGGTATTTTCTCAATTCCAATACTTCATATATATATATATATATTTCACTATGAAAGTGATTCAGAAAGGGTTTCAGTTTGATCTTTTAAATATCAATATTTTATTACAACGCAAGGGTTTGTCATTTTTATAATTGTGAGAATTTCCTTGAATATTTGTAGTTTTCCTTTTTACTGAAGGTTTGCATTTGATTTGGGATTATTTCCATTAATTCTTAAGTTAAAGCTTTCTTCCTTGCCTTTGTTAATTTGTTGTTTACTGTTTATATCACATCAATTCATGAATGAAGGATTGTCGAATGTGAATCTGTCCTAGTACAAAAACATAGAATTCCAATACAAGAACATAACGTTCCAATACAAGAACAAAACATTTAATTATAGGAATAGAGTGTTTCTATATAGGAACAAAGTATTATGGTGCAAGAACGAATTCATTCTGGTACAAGAATGCAACCATTCTAGTACAAGGGTGAGATACTTTTGGTATAGGAAGAAGACTTAAGAATACAATAGAACATCATTCCTTTTTGTTTTTTAAGCATTCGAATTTGACTAGAGGGACATAATTTTATTCTTTAATATATTTTTGAGTTTGACTACAATGCATGCTTTATTTTTCTATCAAAGTCTTTGGCGATTATCTTTTTGAGTGAATCGAGTTCCCAGAGTGACATGGTGTCATTTTACTAAAAGGTTTTCCTTGTGATTTATTTCTTGTTGATTCTACATAATTTAGTTAGTGGATCAGAAGTAGGATTTGCAGAAGTTAAGCCTATAATATTTGGCATTTCTTGTGCTATGCCTCAAAGATTACGTAGCCCTACTTTGACAAATTTAGTGTTCTAGGAGTTCAATTAAGTTGTAATTTTGACACCCAACATTTTTGTGCCGTTGTTGGGGAGGTGTTAAAAGAAATATGATAAAAAAATTGATTTTTTCTGCAATAGGGGTAAGTCTGCTTTTATTTTTTCCAACGCAGTGTGCTTATATTATTTGAAGGAATTTTATTTGAATTAATTTATTTGTTGCATTTTACTTTACTGCAGCATTTTATTGAGCTTTTTTTAGCAAAGTTTTTTTTTCAGTTTTATCATTTTTTGGTTGATCTACTTTAAAATTTATGACTAGAAGAGGTAGGGGTCCGAAGCTCAATAAGGGCCGAAGAAACAATGATAAATAGGAAAAATTTTCTCATGTTGGGCCTTCTATTGCACGAATAAATTATAAGCAAACACAGAGCCTCCAGGTAGTTACTCTTCATTTGGACTCTGGAAATAGTAGTTCGGGAGTTTCACAACTAACGGGAGGGAAGAAAGAGATTACTGGGACCCAAAAGACCAATCTAAACCATAGTCAACTTTCAAATTTTTTTGAGAGTGGTTAGAGTGGAGTAAGAAGAATGGCAGATCATGAAGACCATGTTGATGGGACTCATGAGAACCAACAGATGGAGGAAAATTCCACCTTTGGGTTCCTGATTGTGGATCTGGATGGAGTGGTTCAAATGAAGAATATTCCACCATCCATTCTTCCCCATTTCTATGGTAAGGTACATGAAGATCCATATTATTTTTTATTTCAATTTCATATACTATGTAGGAGTTATGATTATTCTTCAGATGCCAAAAATCTAAAACTATTTCCTACAACTCTCAAAGATTCAACTTTACGTTGGTCCATGGGATTAAGAGAAAATACTATAGCTTATTGGGAACATATGAAGAGAGTATTTTTAACTAAATATCAGGAATATTTCAAAAGGAGAGAAATCCAGGATGATATTTTCACTATTGTACAAGGTGAATATGAGGCCTTGGAAGATTACCTAGAAATTTTTTTTATATATCCTTCAAAGGTTAGAACATAAATTTGATCTAAGTACTATTAGAACCTTGTTTTTGTGAGGACTTACTAATGATTCTAGAAATAAAAGTTAAAATTTCTAGGACAAGGGGATATTGCTCAAAATATTTTTGATCATATTTGTGACCTATGCAGGAAGTTCTCGGGGAATCACTCTAAATATGGTAGATGAATCCAAAGTAATTCTAGAAATAGTAGATTCGGATCTACAGATGCTACAATTACTAGTTTGGAAAATAAAATGGACATTATGAAAACTAAAATTATGAAAAACAAAGTTACAAAAACTGTTAGCAAACAAATATATTCTTTAAAATTTCAAGAAAAATTAGTAGAAGAGCAAGATACATTCTCCATTTATTGTTCGAAATGTAGAAAAAGCATATTTTACGTGAATGTCCTGCAAAGTTTAAGAGTGCTAATAATTGTGTGATATGTATAGGAAAACACCCTACTGAAGAATTCCCTTCTATACTGGGATTGAAAGAAGCATTTGAAGGAGAGCATCAGGATATTAAGCCATTGCATGCTATGGCAACATGAAAATCATGGCCTCACGTAGGCACAGGTATGATTCCTGAACATGCACCATATTTTTTTGGTTATAATACACCAGCATATTCCTATCAAAACGTAAATTACTCTCAACCTTGGCAACATGGGCATCATTTTCAGTATGGGCAACCACCTCCACCTTCACAACAAGGATGGAGGGTATCACCACACTTTCATTGTCCCTATCCTGCACCAACACAGTCATATCCCACTACCTATGCACGTTATCCCATCGCGCAACCTACATTACCATCAACATTGCCTCAGTAGACCCAGGATATGACATCATTACCATTACCACCACCCTTTCGACCACCTCAACTACCTGCACAACCAATACAAAATGAAAATAACAAAGTGGTGCAAATGATCCACTCTATTAGACTGCTTCCTTTCCCTATTTATCAAACCATGTCAGTTGGAGTTAATGACATTGAATCAAGATAAGGAAGGGTAGTAAATCTAGAAAATAAAAAAAAGAAACAACCTATGGTGATCATCGAGGAGAAAAGTGTGATATTCCTAATTAGCTTTTATCTAGTTGCAATATTAATTTTTTCTTTTGTTAATAAGATAGATGAATAAGTGGGTAGAGGGACCCATAAATCTCTTTAGTAGGAATAAAACCACTTCTGATGTGAATGTGGATCATTGTATCTGCTGAATAAAGCACTTTCGGGAGGGGCTAAATCATGTGGATAACGTCAAGATTGACCAAATCAACATCATTGTCATGGAGTTAATGGAGAGTTAGTGGAGGAAAGCGCAGTCATGATGGAGAAGTGTATGCCTGAGAGTAGTATCTTTAATGAGTGGGACCCAAGGTGAGGAAGCTCACCAAGCATATAAGGGAGGGGATGAAAAACATAGAAAGCATTCTGTGTGTTTATTTTTCTTTTGACTCTACAAACGGTGTTAGCGAGTCTTTTTGTGATGTTTAGCGAACGTGTTTTAGGCAGAAATCACCTGTCCTGGGGACTTGTGGGTGCAGGACGAGTTAATTGAAACTCCATTTCTTGCTTCAAAACCAGTAAAAGCTTCATCTTGTTATCACAATAGCCTACCTTCGACCCTAATTTATTTTGCAAGGCGATGGTGGCTGGAGGGTTGACAAACAGTTTACGAGCTTGTTTTCTAGTGGGGAAAAGCGACCCTTTATGCGAGGAGAACTGTTCAGCGGATTCTTGAAATTTATTACTACCATATAGCATCAATCCAAGCTGCCATCATATATAACGTCTGTGAAGCCCGATTGGCTTTTGCAGAGCGGTTCCGGTGGAGGGCTTAGTGCCAAGTTTGTCTTGAGAGTTGGTTTCCGGTGTCAAGCGACCCCTCATGGAGGAGATATATTGGAGGAGTAGCAGAGACATTTCTATGTCTTTCCATCATCTTTCTCATCTCATTTTGATTTTAGTGCATTATTGAGTCTGAAATTTAACTTTCTCTCCTGTTCAGGAAACACTACGTTGTCTTAGAAAGAACTAGAAAACCTAGATCTTTGATCTGAGCATTTTCTAGGCATTATATTAAACTTATTTGCCATCTTCAAGATTTACCACGAAGTAACATATGTAAGCACTATGCAGTCATATGTTCTCCGACATTTTATGTAGCAGCTACATTTCATATTTCATGTACTGGGTCATTTGAGGCTTGTTTTGCCTAGCTTGAGTGTCTCTTTCCTCAAGATCTTGTACTCATTTCTCTGCTATAATGTGAAAAAAAAATTCTCTATGTTCTGATCCTATTGATGTATTGATATTTTACTGCATTTTCCAATTTTATGTTCTATATTCATGTTTTTCCAAATTTGGAATATTAAAGTGGTATCAGAGCATAATCTTGGATAGTCTGTGCAGTACAAAAAATATGTCATCAGAATAAGGAGAGCCTCTCATAGAGAGGGAGAAGAAATATCTTTATAGAAACCAGAGATATGATTATACAGACAACAAAGAAGACAAGGGAAAAACTCCAATATCAGGAGAGATGGATGAAAATGATTTTCCCAAGATTCTTCTCCAAACCATGCATGATATTGCAAGAGAAATCAAGGAGATGAGGATGGAGAGACATAAATAATCCCCTAGATGGTTTCTACATGGAGAAAGCTCTAGAATTTCACATCACTGGTATGAACAACCAGTAAGGCAACAAGTTTCCCAACGCTCCACTATGCCTACATTCCTAGCGGTGGGAAATGGAGGTGGAGGACCCCAAGAACAAGAGACTCTTGAAGACTATTTTCTAGAGTATGAGCCTCAACCTCAAAGATTCAAAGATAACCTGAAATTTTAAGATTTTTGTCACATCAAGGAAAATAGGAGACCCTAGAATAACAATAACAGTGGAGGGTACATGCAAAACAATGATATGTAGCATACTATGGGTAGAGTTTTTATGCCTACTTTTGATGGGTCATCCAAGTGCACAACCAAGTCTTGGGTGGAGAAAATATACATATATTTATAGTTGAACCAAGTACCGGAGATTGAAGCCATCAAAATATTAGCGCTACACCTTGAAGGTGAGGCACATGATTGGTGGTTCCATGGTCTTTCTACATTGGGGCATAAAAATGTGACTACATATGAAAAATTCAGTAGGAGGTTAGTGGAAATATTTGATCGAAGATATTCGGAGGCACCTTTTGTTGAGCTAGCCAAGATCAAGCAGACAGGTAATCCAGAGACCTATATCTCTGAATTTCTAAAACTTTTCGTTATGGTGCTAAATTTATCTACAGCTAGGAGAGTTTATATGTTCATTGATGGGCTAGCAGAGCCTCTGCATGGGTTGGTTAAGTCCACTAAACCAACTGCACTCCAAAATTCCATTGAGAGGGCTAAAGATATACAAGATGCTTTTCCAAGGGAAAGAGCTCCATTTCAGCAAAAGCTCGCTTTTCAGTCAAAGGGGAGAGATGTGAAGATTCTTCCTTCAAAGGAGAACCAAAACAAGGGGCCTCTTAGTGATGATGTCTAGAGATACTTGAGGAGGAGGAAGATTTGCTTCACATGTCAAGAACCATGGGCACCATGGCATTGGTGTGCTGCAGGGAAGGCACACTATATAGAGGTATTCTCTGATAGTGAGGAAGATGAAGAAAAGGAGCTAGAAGGAGACAACATCGATGTGATAGCAGGGGAGGATCCACCACTACCAAGGGGTGGGAATGGGGCATTTTCTCCAATTTGAGGGGCCCTTACATCCTTGCGGGGAGTACCCAAGTATCTGACTTTAAGATTTTGAGGTACCATTCATGAGCAACGAGTATCAATGTTGATTGATAGTGGGGCTACCCACAATTTTATAGATGCCTAGTTAGTGCAGAGGAGAGAAATACCCACTGATGATTTTGAGGGATTCTTAGTGTTGGTTCCAAGAGCTAGAACCATGCAGTGTATGAAGTATGTTCCGGCATTGTATGTAACCTTGGGCACATATACTTTGACTGGTCACTTCTTTGTGGTCAGCATTCCTCACACCAATGTGATATTGGGTGTGGAGTGGTTGATTACATTGGGGAAGGTCACCACAGATTGGGAGACTTTGCAGATGGAGTGGATATATAAGAAGAGTGGATAGCATCAGGTGATTAGGGGAATGCACACCTATCCATCCCAAGAAGTCTCTGCACATAAGATGGAGACTGATTTGCGTAGTAGGAGCAAGGAAAAATTAATCCACTCATATATACAGTCTACTCTAGACCATGACGTTACATTATTTGGAGGCATTCCACGAATAAGGCCCACGGACTGGAAGAAGATCAAAGAGTTATCACAACAAGTTTCACCATTCATAGATCTGGCAAAGGAGGGAGCCTTGGGTGAGAATAGCACAACACAGAGGGCCTTTGATGTGCTCAAAGAGGAGATGAATGTTTGTCTAGTATAGGTATTACCAACTCTCACCAAGCCTCTTTCACTGAAAGGTGGTGTTTTAGGACCATAGTCTTGAAGATTCAAAAGGTACTCCAACACTGGAAGAAGTCTCCCATATATGGTAAGGGGTTGTTGGTATTCATGCATTCATTGGCTAAACTTGGGAACTTTTGGATGGGCAATAGCTTCCATGTGAAGGTTGACCACCATAAACTTCAATATTTTCCTGAGCAAAGGCGGGTGCAAGGGAGGCAGAAAAAGTGGGATAGTAGTACTCTGGCATGTGGCTTGGCCATTGATCATGTCAAAGAGGGGATATATTAGGTGACAAGTGGCTTATCACAGAAGCTAACAGTGCTGTCATTTATTAGTATAGACTGAGATTGGGAGTCCTGGTTGTTGGTGGAGTATTCCAAGAACCACTTCACATGTGATGTGCTTGATGGGTAGGTGACTGATGATAGGTATAGAGTGATGGGTGGAGTCATCTATTACCAGGATCAGATCTTCTTGACTAGAGATTCTAATCTCAAGGAGAAGGTTCTACATGGAGCACATGATTCACTCCTTTCTAGTCACCAAGATTTCATCGGGACATATCAGGCAAATAGGGAGAGATTCTCATGGGAGGGCCTCAAGGAGGATTTGCTTCAACGTATCAGGGGGTGCGTAGTCTTCCTGAAGAAGGAGGGAGAAAACAACCAACCTGCAAGGTTGTTGCAACCACTTAATTTTCCGGGAGAGAGATGGGAGAGCACATCTATGGATCTCATCACCAGTTTGCTCATAGTACATGTTAAGGATTGTGTCTTTGTAATATTTGGTCAACTAAAAAATAATTTGCATTCCTTTACCATTTATTTACAGTGCATTTATCCACAAGAGGGAAAACCTCTCCTTAGACTTCATGGTCTTCTTAAGACCCAAATTAGTGATAGCCACTTCTTGGATGGATTTGGGCAAGTATTGTTCTATTTTGGTTGTACTTAGTTGACACCCAATGCCATTGACTTCTTCCAAGTAGATGAGTAAATAAACATAGCAAGCAAGTGGTTGGGAAGCCACTTCCCGCATTATGTTCTGAGGTAGCGAGGAGAAGAACATCACTGGTCTTACTTGAGGGAATATTGTCACCATCCAGTATTTCATATGGCACTTAGTGTACCTTTCTTTTTAGTTCCATATGGTGATGATATTCTATTCACTATTGATGGAATGGGTTGGGAAAGCAAGGTTCCTAGAACCAAAGGTTGGATCCTAGAGAGTTGAGATGCATTCTAGCCTCTGGAGGACAACATTTCTACAACCCAAGATCAGCAGGAGTTCTTCATAGATCATATATGGGGAGAGAGACAACGTGGGGTGGAAAATTTCGTCTATAATTTTCAGCCATACAACCCATCTACATTGTAGAGGTAGGGGATTGATGAGATTTTCTATGGGCCACACAGGGTGATCCATCTTGTTGGGAAAGGAGAATATAGGTTGGAACTTCTCATTGGGATTAAGATCCCCAACATTTTTCATATCACATGCCTCAAGAAGGCCATTAGACAACATGTAGTTTCCTCCATGGATCCCCCACTTCCTTATGATGTCAACCATTTGGTTTTATCACCAAGGGCTAACTTGGACACTTTGGAGAGGCATCTAATGGAAAAATTGATTGGAAAGCATTTGGTTCAGTGGAGGGTTTTATCAGATGATGATGCTATAGGTGAAGGAGGGGAGGTTTGGAAGTATCCATCCTTGCAGTTCCTTGAGGACAAGCAACATTTGGGAGGGGAGGACCATAATATTCCTAATTAGCTTTTATCTAGTTGGAATATTAATTTTTGCTTTTGTTAATAAGATAGATGAATAAGTGGGTAGAGAGACCCATAAATCTCTTTAGTAGGAATAAAAACACTTATGATGTGAATGTGGATCATTGTGTCATCTGAATAAAGAGCTTTTGGGTGTGAATAGGGGCTAAAGCATGTGGATATGGTCAAGGTTGACCAAATCAACAATGTTGTCATGGAGATAGTGGAGAGTTAATGGAGGATAGCACACTCATGATGGAGGAGTGTATGCATGAGAGTAGCATCTTTAATGAGTGGGACCGAGGGTGAGGAAGCTCACCAAGCATATAAGGGAGGGGATGGTAGCCATAGAAGGCATTCTGATTATTTTTTATGTTTTGGTCTTTTATGAATTTTTGCACGCTTCAGTTGTTTAGCGGAGTTTGTTGTGTTGTTTAGCACAAGGGTGTTTCTGAGCGTAAATACCACCTCATCCTTGGGGGACTTTGAGTGCCCACTCAGGAGAGGTTCATTGACCTTCATTTCCACCATCCGACATCAGGACAAGGTTTATCCATCATCTATAGCATAGTCTCATTTAGATATTACGTTATTTTGCGGGGAAGTAGTAGTGGAGGGTTGACAAACTCAGTTTATGAGCTTGTTTTCAAGTGAGGGGAGTAGCCCTTCATCCAGAAGGCTAGAAAGGATGTTCCTTAAAAATTATCACACCATCCGGAATCAGGCCAAGATTTTTCCATCATCTACAACACAGTCTCCTTCAGAAACTGCGTTATTTTACAAGGAAGTTGAAGTGGAGAGCTTAGTGCCCAAGTTTGTGAGTTGGTTTTCCAGTGAGGGGAGAAACCCCTCATCTAGAGGATCTATTGGAGGAGTATCAGCCATTTTTATATCATATCATCCACCTCCTATCAGTTACCCAGTTGCAGTGTGTTATTCAGTCCTATGGTTGCAACTTTCATATAGTGTATTTCCGGAAACCCCTTCTGGGTCGTATTGGAAAGGAGATAGAAAGCCTAGATCTCTGATCTCGACATTTTCTAAGCATTATATCAACAATTTTTTTTTTTTTAGATTTACACTGTAGATATTCTCCATAGGACTACGCAGTAATATGTTCTCCAACATTTTATGTAGCATCTACATTTCATATTTCATGTACTGGGTCATTTGAGGCTTGTTTTTCCTAGCTTGAGTGTCTCTTTCCTCAATATCTTGTACTCATTTCTCTGCTATAATGTGAAATAAAATGGCTCTATGTTCTACTCCTATTTATGTATTTATATTTTACTTCATTTTCCAATTTTATGTGTTATATTCCTATTTTTCTTAATTTGAAATATTACAAAAAGTGAGGAGGAAACTCCGAATTATTTGAAGGAATATGTCACCATTCAACCTATTCCCACACACTCAGAGTCCTTACCATCTTCTTCAAGCTAACCTCCCTTTCTATAGAGGCTATTTATGGATAATTTTTACTCGAATCTTGAGTCTAACCTGGCTTCCGAGTGGTATAAAAGTCCTTTTTCTTCAGGTTATTAAAGAGATTCCCATCTGTACTAAAATCATTAAGGAAATTTGTCTTAAAAATCCAAGGAGGAAAAGAGTAGAGCCTCACACTATCCAGTTTGTTGGGAGAGTAGTTGAGTTAATGACAGGACGTGTTCAAATGGAAAAATATACCGATCCTAGAAACCTAGTTGTTTCTGTTCAGATAGGTGATGTCCTTGTCCCCAATGTATTGATAGACCTGTAAGCAACCATCGATGCTATGACTAGGCATTCCATGGAACAAATTTAGCTGGTTCACATCCATCCTACCCCTACTGTGCTTCAACTTGTTGACAGATCTAAAATCCAGCTGGATGGTGTGTTGGATGATGTGGTTTTCTTGACTGATTCTTGGGAATATCCTGCAAATTTTATTGTGCTACATCTAAAAAATGCTATTGGGGGACATCCCTTGATTTTTGGAGGACCATGGATTGCTAAAACAGATGCTTATATAGGATGTCACTTTGTTGATATGTATATTTCCCGTGGAGATTATAGAAAAAAATTCACATTGTACCCACTTGTTGGATCTATCAAGGAGCTTCAAGATACCTTATGACTATACTATGATAGTAGTGATGAGGAGACTCGATCTATTTCTTTGATTCATTAGTATGCTGATTCGACCGAGGAGGGTGAGATTCAATATTTCTTGAACAACCTGGACACAATGCCAAATTTTGACTCACTTTACCAAAATTTAGCCCACGTTTTCAGGAAAGCTATGATTCCCAACATTTTGCACTATATAGTTTTGCATCATCTACTAGCATTCTTGAGTTTGGGACCACTCTTTTTCAAATTAGTCCAGGAAAATATTTACATATTAGTTCAGAATTTCACCTATCCCAACAAGAGCATCTTCTGAGCTTGTTACAATACCATCTTAGTTCCTTTGCATGGAGTTATGAGGACATGAAAGGAATCCATCCTAAAACTTGTACTCATCACATTTATATTCAAGAGGGAGCCCGACCTATTTGAAAATCCCAAAGGCATATGAATCCTGCACTAAGAGAGATTGTTAAAGAAGGATTATGAAAACTCTTAGATGTTGGTTTTATCTATCCTATATTTGATAGTCAGTGGGCCTCCCCATTGGTGATAGTTCCGAAGAAATATGGGAGATTCCATATTTGCATTGATTATAGAGAACTAAACAAATCTACTCTCGAGGATTGTTTTCCCCTTCCCTTTATTGATCAATTGCTAGACACCCTTGCTGGAAAATTTTACTTTTCATTTTTAGATGGCTTTAGTGGTTATAACCAAATACAAATTGCACCCGATCATCAAGACAAGACCACTTTTACTTGTCCATGGGAAACATTCACCTATCGAGTGCTTCATTTTGGACTTTTTAATGTTCCAGCTACTTTTCAAAGGGAAGTATTATCTATTTTTGCTGACCTCGAGTGTGTATAGGTTTACATGGATGATTTTTCAGTATTTGGTGATTCTTTCGAGGACGCCCTTAAAAATTTAGAAAAAGTGTTTTTTCGATGCCAAGAAGCTTGCCTCACTTTGAGGGATAAGAAATGTAGATTGATGTGTGAAATAGGGGTGATTCTTGGCCATCTTATCTCTGAAAAAGGTATACAGGTAGACTTGGCCAAAATAGAAGTTATTTTACGTCTTCCTGCACCTAAAAAATGAAGGGTGGTGAGAGGATTCCTTGGACATACAGGCTATTACTGAATATTCATTAAAAAAGTTTCTAGGATAACTACCCCTCTTTTTCAACTATTAGCGAAGGATAGAAATTTCTCTTGGACTAAAGCTTTCCAACAATATTTTGAGGAGTTGAAGGAAAAAAAAATACAAGCACCAGTACTGAGGGTGCCTAATTGGTCCCTTCCATTCCATATTTCCCTAGATGCCTCAGATACTTCTATTGTTGCAACCTTAGGACAAGAAGAAAAAAAACAATCATATGTTATCTACTTCATCAATAAAAACTTGTCACCTACTGAACTGAATTACACTGTAACTGAGAAAGGGCTTTTAGCTGTGATATTTTTTATTAATAAATTCATACACTACATTATGGGTACTGAAGTGCTTATGCATACAAATCTCTCTACCATAAAATATTTAATGAATAAATCTTTGACTAGTGGTAGGTAGGGTGACAAGGTGTTTACTTTTACTGTAGGAATTTAATGTTACCATTATCGATAAACCAAGAAAATCAAATATTGTAGCTTATTATCTTTCTATATTAAATAAACTTGGTGAAATAATTGTTGTAGATGATTATTTTAATGACGAACATATTTTTTCCGTGTCAGCAAATTCTCCATTTTTTACTGATATAGCTAATTATCTTGTTACAGATAAAACACCACCCCACCTATACACTCAAGAGAGGAAGAATATTATTCATAAAAGTGCTTCATATTCCTGGATCTATGGAGACCTATTTTACACAAGACTTTCCCTTATTATTCGTAGATGTGTGAGAGAGGAAGAAGTGTTTGATATCTTGAAATTTGCCCATGATGAACCTTGTGTGGGCCATTTTTCTGATAGAAGAAAAAAATATAAAATACTTCGCGCTGGCTACTTTTGGCCCTCCTTGTTTAAAATTTTATAACAAAAATGAGCTATTGATTTCATAGGAAATATAGCTCCAACATACTTAAACAAAAGACATATCTTGGTTTGTACATATTTTGTAAGAAACTGAATAATTCTCCAAAGCGATTTCTTTCCATGGCATTTATTGTTGATTTTTTATTTAATGAGATTTTTACTAGATTTGGTGTTCCAAGAGAAATTGTTACTAACAATGGGCCTCGGTTTGTTTCTAATCTAGTGAAAGGTATCATATATCAATACAAAATTTAGCTCAAGAAATCAACGCCGCACCACCCGCAGGTAAATGGCCAGGTAGAATCTACTAATAAAGTAATCGAGTCCATTCTTACCAAAATAGTGAATCTTCATAAGAAATATTGTGTGAATAGATTACTAGAGGAATTGTGGGCTTATAGAACTACCTCGAGGAATAGTACAGGTCATACACCTTATGAGTCGGTGTACAGAAAGAAGGTCCAGTTGTTGATTGAATTCCATATTAAAACTTTTAGAACTGCAGTCCAATTGGGATTGTATCTCTTGGAAGCACAACAACAATGTATTTTACAGTTGAATGAGCTTGATGATATCATAAGAGATGTTGTTCAAAAAAATATATTAATGTAGTAACAAGATAGGAAATGGCATGACAGGTTGATTAAAAAGACGTAGTTCCAACCAGGTAATTGGGTACTCCTTTATAATTCCAAATCTAAATATTTTAAGGGGAAATTTTTTACACGCTGGATAAGGCTGTATGAAGTAGTTAAAGTTTTTGAAAATGGAGTGGTGGAAATTAAGATCATTTATGGATAGGAATTGGGTTTCCTTGTGAATGGGCATAGAATTAAAATATGCTTTCAACCCACCACTAAAGAAAACTTCATACAACAAGTACAAAAACAACCATAATTAAGGATGGTAGGTGGTGATACCAACCTACTGTGAATTTGATTTCCCTTTTCCAAGAAAAATAATAAATTAAAAAATTAAAAAAATAAAAAGAAAAAAAAAACTGAAATTAACAAATTGAAAAAAATCTTTACCTATTACTGTGAAAATCAGCTTGTTGACATGGTCATGGAAGGGTATGCTTGAAAACTAGAATGGTTGCGGGTGGATCAGCCTTTTAAATAAAATGGGATGTTGATTCTTATAAATGCTGATTTTCATTAAGAATAAATAGGTTTCTGTAAGGTTTTATGGTGACAATAGAATGACTGGAAGAACCAAGCCCTTATCCAAGTTCATGGCAATTGACATGGAAAATATTGTACAAGTGATGCAAAAATCTCACCATAGTTAATTTCCTTGGGGTAAAACATTATTTGGAAAATGAATTTGTTGATTAAGGAAAATACTCTACATTTCTTCTTATTCCCTTTTCTTAATTTTCCCTCTAGTTCATATTTTTTTTCCTAGATTGGAATACCCCTTCTATTCTTCATAAGTTTCATGTCCTCATTTCTATTTTTCCCTCTCATCCTTGAAATTTTTTTCCCATTCCATTTTCTTATATCCCCCTGGATTGGTTTATCTATTGGCTTAACGGGTCTAGACCCAGGTTCAATGTGTTCTGTGAAACCAACAAAACCCTCCAACTGTTGGCCGTTTCGGTAGTGATTTTCTTGCATAGACGAAAGTCTCACCCAAACCAGTATGGGGGGTGCTAGAACCAGGTTTATGCACCCTGAGGTAGTGTATGATGTGGATATTAACCCTTCTTAACATATATAATTATTACTTCCCTATGCAATGGATTTCTTCACCCAAGTCAGATATAAACACAAAAAATCTCTTAACCTTAATATAGTCTTGCACAAGCACAATTATTTATCCTTATTCAGATCTAACTTAACAAAAAATGATATAACCCTTGCGCAATCACAAAGATATATTTCTTAACAGCATCGCTAACCTAGATCTAATACTTGCACAAATACAGAGATCGATCATCATATAATTAACCCAGACAATATGTGCATCAATTACAGGAATTGCAACAGATTTATAAGCAAAGTATGAACAAATAAATACATAAGATAGTAATAAAGTAAGCAAACAAATATTTCACCAAAACCCTTCTCTTTATTAAGTATATCTTCAATCAGTACAATATTCTTTTTCTATGCACACAACAGCAGAGTCCTTGCACACAACTCAAGACTTTTCCTCAAGTCTCCGCACACACAGCCACAGGAGCCTCTCTACTTAGACCAGATCAAAAAAACTTGCTGAAAATCATATCATTGCATTCAATATGACTAGATATATTCCCTTAACTCGACTTCCGTCTATTTATAATACTTATACCCGCAAATACCATGGTCTCAAACCATGGTTTGAGCCCCATGTTTCCCTTTTACCCATTACAATTATGAAGGAGCTTTGACCCACCCCAAATCTCCTTGACATCTACACGCAGTGTGTTTAATCAAAACTTAACCAAAGATGAATTACAAACTCGACCCTTGGGGACCCTAACCAAATAGGCCCCCAACACAGTCTCGTGACTTGTCCTCGAGTCACTCTGGTCCAGCTTCTTGCATCTTGTCCTTAATCACCTTGATGGATTCTTTTAGTGGTTGGATGGTCTCATTGCTTTTCACTACTGTGCTCTGTGTCTCGCCAACGAGATTCTCTATGGTAGGTCCTTCCGATTCCAAACTAATGCTTTTTTGGGTTTGGTTGAGCCCTTTAAGTGCATTTTCTATTGTCTGCGATAGTTGAAGTGCTTCCTCGACCCAAGGTTGCATTCTAGATTCCAGAAGTTTCTCTCTCCTATGCAACGTGTCTATCTCGGTATGAATGGTACGACCTTCCTGCAGGCGAGCTAATCTTTGTGCTAGTACCAGGGTCGGCGCAACGACCCAAATTTCATTGAACTGCTGCTCCTTAGCCCGCAAGTATGTCCTCAATTGTTGAATGATGGGGTCATCTTGGACAAAGGTCCATATACCCATGGCATCCTCAAAAATATTTTTGCACACATCCACAGGGGCAGTGATGCTTGTAGTGGCTTCTTGAACAATTACGGCGCACTGTGATATGAATTCTGGCATTAGGGGAATTTTGAGGTCTAAAATGGGCCTCCTAAGAAACATTTACAATAAAAATAAACTTTATAAGAACCAATAGGATTCAATATGATGATGTCAACCATGGGGGATGATTCACCATTTTTTAAGTAAAAGGGTAAAAAGATTAAAAAATAATAAAATAATAAAACTACTTTTTCAACTCGTATTTTCAACTTATCTCCCAAATTTTTTACTCAAATTTTGAGCAGGACTACTCATTGGATGTGAAATTTAGTTCCACATCCAAGGAGTACCCATGTTGCATACTTTCGATGGACCCTGCTACACGAAAAATGAGAAATACATAAAAAAACGTGATTGCAATCACATTTTTCATGTATTTTTCATTTTTCGTGTAGCAGTACCCATCAAAAGTATGCAACATGGGTACTCCTTGGATGAGGAATTAATTTTCGCATCCAACGAGTACTCCTGCTCAAAATTTGAGTAAAAAATTTGGGAGATAAGTTGAAAAAGTAGTTTTTTTCGTTTTTCCCTCTAAAATTTGATGATGTAATCAAATCTTATTTTATTATTTCCACTATTATTTTATAATTTCCTTAGGAGGAACATTTTAGACCTCAAAATTCCCCTAATGAGGGGTCTCGAATTGTAACTTCATATGAAAGTCTACAATATTCTATTATAAATTGGTGCGCACTACTGCTATTTCAATCTTTGAGGCTTTCAGCACAGTTGCAAGAATATCCAACTTTGTAGTGGCTGCTGCAGTGGTGGGTATTGGCAAGTCAGGAACTTTGGAGCACAAACGATTGACAAGGGCCTTTAATTGTGTGTGCTGGCTCTCTGCGGCACTCCATGCTTCTTCATCTAATTGTTTCCCCTGGTGCAATTTTTCAGCCTACTTTTGAACTTCATTGGTGGCTTGTAACACCTTGTACTCCCTGTACTACAACTCATCAGTGATAATCCTGTGTATGGAGTGTAACTTTCCACTGGGAAATATGGCCAATTAAACTCCAATCTCTGTCCATGCATGGATGGTTGCGCACAACTCTGGATCATCAAGGTGAATTGCTACACCTGGAATCTGAAACAACCGACTCTTTGAAGGGGATGCAAGTGGGGTGCTGACTGTCAACGCACTTTCTTGATGTACGTTTTCTTGTATCTCACTCGCTTTCGTTCTCAAATGCTAGAGTCCTTGCTGCACATTATCAAGGACAGATTTGTACTGCGACTCGATGGTACTCCACGGATCTTTAATTACGGCTTTGACTATGTTTCCTATTTCATCAAAGTCATCATCTGTTAATACCAATGGTTGAATATCAGTCTTCTTGGACACTTTTTTCTTTAGGTGTGGCCCTATCAGGGACTGAGGTCCTCCCTTGGTGCCTCAACACATCTCTAGTTGTATCGAGGGGGCGTCTGCACTATCTCCCTCACTATCCTCAATCTCGACATCACTTGGAACATCCACTCTTTCTTGGGGCTGATTCTGAGTCTTTGTTGTTGTGGTGGGTTACTTTGTGTCCTTCTTTGGATCCTTCTTCATGTGAAACTTTGAGATCGATGGTTTGGGTTGGGCAAAAGAGGTTGCACCAGCATCTTTCACTGAATTCAACTAGATGGGGGGCCATCCAATTGTGATCCGTGTGAGGTCTTTTTCCATGACTAGGTATGGTAGGTCAAACCACGCCCTAACCATGTCCACTTTCGCACGAATGTGTACGTGATGGAATGTAGACTTGAATTATGATACATGCTTGTACTGATCACATAGGGTTAGCGACAGGCATGGTTTGGACTGAACCGCCTGGTAGAGTTCTATTTCGAAGAGAACCAAAAAGATCTTGTTCTCTCTCACTCTTGTTGATATCTTCGTCACCCACAATGATGCATAATGTGCGGCTTCACATAGGTTTGGTTCAATTTTGGGTAGTTGAGACTGTGTCAATGGCTTCTATCCAATCAATGCGATGAGCAACAACAACCAAGCATAATGAAATAGCTTGTCGTCTTCTTACGCTTCCCAAAAATTCTCCAAGATTTCCTGAGAGAGGTATTTGGCCCAGTTATATTGAACCCGTTTGATGCATTTCGCAACTAGTGCAATGAATAGCTCCAATAATTTCTTAGCATGGAGATTTTGCATCATCTTGTAGGCTAGGATCAGTGTGGAAAATTTAATCGCAGGTTCGTTAATGGTGTTGACTACAAAATCCTAGGTATTTCTAGTTACCCCAAATTTCTTGTTGACATCCTCTGCAACCTTCCTCTCCTGGCCCTTCCCTAAAAAGGCATCCATAGGTTCTTCTCCCTTATAGGGTAATTTAGTGATGCAATAAATGAGAATCTCGTCGATAGAAATGCGAGTGCTGAACCACAGGCAGTTGTCATGCACCAGGGCCATTAGCTGGCACAGACATGTCATTGATGGTGCTATGACCAAAATGGGGAATTATTAACAGGTTCAAGAGCCCAGACTATTGCAATATGAAGGCTCATTGCATTGGTTCAACCTTGATGACACCAATTTCATAAGGCACATGCTGCAAATACTCTTATGGCGCAAGCTATGGAAAATTTTCATGGTTCACAAAGTCCCAATCCTCCAACTTCAGAGAGGGGACCTTAGCCAACATCTCACCTTCAAATGGAACATTCTCTAGAGGCAGAGGTGTATTAATATGTGATTTGAACTTATCCAAGTCCATTTCTACATCAACTCTTGGTTTACGCATTACCATGTATGTAGCCAGTTGTGATATTGGGTCAACCTCCTTAGCAATGTCTTCTTCCATAATAATCTTTGTCTCTTCTACCATGGGCTACTTATGACAGTCTTCACAGGAGTTTGTTTGTGTGGAGACTTTTGATTCCCCGATGTTTTTCCCTTATTTTTCTTCTAGGGTTGTGGTACAGGGGTCTTAGCAGTTTCAGTAGCAGTGGGGGTAGGTGGAGTGGCAGTCATGACTTCGGGAATTAGGTGACCTAACCCTTGCTTATGCGGAGTCTCTTGAAGGGTTTCAAAGGATCCAAACATAAAAACTAGTAAGGGAAGCAAGATCAAAAAAATCAATAAAAGAAAAGGTAACTAATGCAGTCCTTCATGCCATATTTATAGCAATGGCACGGCCTAAACGGCCATATGTCCGTTGATGCAACTTCATAAATTCTAAAAATTATCCAAATATGGCATAATCTCCTCCATACATGTAGGTTAGTTGCTCCTCCAAATGGTAACAAAGCTGTATTATCCAGTTTTACTATTCCAATGGATATTTTTTGGTGCGTCTACGACTGCAACATCCTCTTATCGCAGCCTCTGCGTTGGCTTCGCAGATACCTATGCTCCCAAAAACTTCAGCACATAAAATAAATTTTAAAACTTCTGACAAACTTATTTATAGTCCTTCACCCTCTCAAAACTATCTCGGGCGCTAAGACATTCTTCCAACCATATATTCATTTCACGCGTGCATGGATAATGTTATCCCTATAGGGTTTTAAGCGACTTCCATTCACATATCTAGGAAGTAATCCACCAATTAAGGTATCCAAATGTACCGCACCTCCTTATGTGATCTCCTTGATGATATAAGGCCCAAGACAATGCATTTTGAATTTTCTTAGGAAGCGTGCAAATTTACTCTCATAAAGCAAGACCAAATTGTCCTCCTTAAAAATCTTTTGTCTGATATGCCGGTCATGCTAAGCCTTTTCGCACAACTTCTACACCTGTTGATGGAAACCAACAATGAATATATCCTCCTCCATCGTAACCAGCTACAACATCTGCTCTTCCATAATGTCTTGATCATCCATGTTAGTTATTGTTGCGATGCACAGAGTGGGGAAAATGTACATAACAACCTCCTGCTCATACACCATTATGAAAGGTGTATGTCCTATTAGCTTCTTACATGTAGTCCTCTATGCCCATAGAACTGAAGGTATGCACACATCCCAGTCATTGCAATTATCATTGCATATCTTCGTGAGCACATTCTCTAGAATCTTGTTGAAGGCTTCTACAATCCCATTCGCATGTGGGTGATATGGTGTACTCTCCTGATGGTGTATCTTGATTTATACTATCAATGCTTAAATGGTATCATTTAGAAAATGTGTACCTTGGTCGCTCATCAAAATTTTAGGACACCCATACCTGGTCAAGATATTTTCAAAAATAAAGCACATAACTGTCTCTGTGTTGTAGTCTTTCACAGGTTGAGCTTCTGCCCATCTAGTCAAGTAACCTGTAGCAGTGATAATATATCGCGCTCTAGTCTTCTTCCCTAGAGGGTTAGTTGGCCCTACAAAATCTACCCACTTGTCAAAGGCCTAAAAATTTACCTGTGGTTGTAGTGGCATCTCATCTCTGCCCAAGGGTCTACCAGTCCTATGACATACATCACAAGCGTGGAAATATTCCTTTGAATCAATGAGCACTATGGCCCCCCACAAACCAACCCTTAAGATCTTCTGCGTAGCTGGTTTACCAACGCAATGAAAACCTACAACACCTCCATGTGATTCTTCTAATATGTTATGCCTCTCAAATTCAGGAACATATCTCCTCAAAACTTCATCAACTCTCTTCTTGTATACTTTTCCTGCAATAAAAGTGAAGTTTGTTGCACGGGTGACCAATTCTTTCTTCTGCTTGATTATATAATTAGTAGGTGCACTTCCAGTGGTTATGAAATGGATGATATATGAAAAATGATCATGATCTACCTTAATAGAAAACAACTGTGCATCTAGTAACCCTTCCTCCAAATTAGTTGGCTTGTCTCCATTTTCAATGCACGACAAATAGTCTAGTCCTACATTCAAACTTCCTGACTTCACAATCACCTCAAATTCATATTCCTGGAAAAATAGGATCCATCTACAGATTCACCCCCCCCCCCCAACACATGCTTGTTCACCAGGCACTTCAAAGAAGAATGATCAGTGAACATATTAAAATGACCTCCGAGAAAATAGTGATGAAACTTCTGCAACATGTACACCATGGCTAGCCATTATCTCTCTATTGTTGAGTAATTTCCCTCAACACTTGACAACTTTCAACTTGCAAATGCAATCATATGATCAATATCTCCAGCTCCTAGTTGCACTAATACAACTCCTAGTGCAAAACATGAAGCATCAACATGCACATGGAATTGTTTTGACCAATCAGGGAATACCATGATAGGCGTGGTTACCATTTTCTCCTTAATTATATCCAAACTCTTCTCGCAGTATTCATCCCAATAGAAGGTGGTGTCCTTCTTCAGCAGCTTCTCCACCGGTGCAGTAATCAGTGCATAAGCTTAGATAAACTTCCGATAATATCCAATATGCCCCAATATTGAGCACATCTGCTTCACATTCTTTGGAGGGTCTAAATTTATAATGGCAAAATTTTTTGTTGGATCGACCATCAGCCCCTATTGATAGACAATATGTCCCAGAAAAATACCAAAAGGGACGTAGAATATACACTTCTTCAAATTCAAAAAGACATGATACTTTTGGAAAGTATCCAAAATTAAGCGTGGACTGGAAAAATGTTTCTTTAATAAACCAAATATATTCCAGTCATCAAAATATACTTATAAAAACTTATGGATGTAATATTTGAAAGAAGCAACTACTACACGCAAAAATATAGCTGGTGCATTCTTCAAACCGAATTACATCACTATATATTGGAACGATCTCCATTTTTTCGTAAAGGTTTTCTTACTCTGGTCTTCAGGGGCGATCCTTATCTAGTGGTATCTATAAAATACATCAGTGAATGAGTAGGCCTCTTACTCTCCTACATTTTCCAATACTTCATCAAAAAATGGAGTTGCAAACAGTCATGCACACGGCCATCATTCAATTTGCACATATCAAAATAGATCTTGATTTCTCCTTTGTTCTTCTTTTCTTGGACTACCATGGGGCTTACCTAATCTGATTCCTCCACTGGCTCAATAATCCCCGCATTAACCATATTTTCCAGCTCCTCTTTTACCTTTTCTTATACTTTGGATTCAATTTGTAAGGGTTCTGCTTAATAGGCCTAGCATATGGTTTGAGGGCGGGGATAATTTTGGGGATGGAAAATTATTTTTGAAGTTTAAAAAATTGGCGAATCTCACTAGTCCTAATATGTAAACTATAAAATTTATATGATGTATTTGTAAAATAATTCAAATTTATAATGATATTGTATATATTGTATATATAATGTTGGCGAATTTAACATAAAATAATTTTATATTTTTAAAATTTGGGCGAATCATTTTTATAAAAAAATGAAAATTGGCGAATATTTTTTTTTGGATAACCCATGGAAAATTAGCCCACTGCGAATATTAGCCCCTAAAATTTTCCATGTTTGAGGGTGATCTTCATCACACCAAGGTCTCCTATAATCCCTTTTAAATTAGAAAATTTAGTAGGAAAGAACTCCTGATATTCAATTAGCAGCTCTACAACCTTCCTCATTGTATCTTCATCCCAATAATATCCTATCTTGGAAGACTTGGGTTGTTCTTCTGTTCCAATATTAACTTGCCTAGTCTTCACCGGTTTAGTCACATTTGGAAATTCAACCTGAGGCCTAGTGATTGTGTGTTGTCCTTCAGACTCAGGGATATTGAGGTTTCTTGGGTCCTTCTCATTGTCCTCAGTAGTCACATTGTGACATTCCACTGTAGCCTCCATCTGCACACTCCATTCTGGTAGGGCCCATTCTACCAGTACCCTTGTGATGTCAAAAATAACATCTCAAATTTCCTACAATGCATCATCAATGCATTGGAATCCACTCTCAAAAGTGAAGGTCAAGATGAAAATTTGTTTCAGTGGGTCCCATTTAGCAGTGCCATGTCACAACTTGGTCTCCATATACCAATTCATGGGTGTCCTGTCTAGTGTATGAATAAATATATGAACTCATTCTAGCTACGGTTCTTCTCCCCAAACTGTAGTCTAGTTAGCCAAATGATTGTGCAGATCATTTTGGCTTGAATATGTCTCCTTCATGTGGGTGTTGGGGCTACCAAATCTCATTCGCATCATTCGATGACAAGTCTTCCAGTTAAAAAAATTTCCCTTATGGGTTCCCCACCATCGTGTTGGCATTGAGCGTAGAGCTAAATCAAGCGCATGGAACCATTGTTCCTATGGAACATCCCTTTTGATTGAATCCAAAAAAAAATTGACATCTCCTATACCATTATAGTATGGAAATTCATGTACCTCAGAAGATATACAACATAAGGATATGGTTACCCGATATAGCGCAGTGTAGAGAGTTCATGTAGACGGTTCTGCTCCAGTTCCTCATGTGATTCTGACAAGCATGAACTATCTTTCTCCTAGCTAAGATGATCATCTGTTGTGGGATTGATCCAATCCTAATCCTTCACAGTTAATGTGTAAATATGATCAATGTATTCATCTGCATATTCTTTGCGCACTGGCTCTATGTACCTTTCTCCTTCTGCAGGGTCCAAGGGGACCACAACCCTTGTCCCATTACTCTCAAATACAATAATTCTGTGCTTGAGGTTAATAATAGCACCCATATCAAAATACCAATCTAGAAAAAGTAGTGTAGGATATGGGTTTCTATCATCAACAATTTGAATAACTTCAAATTCAGCAAGCACCTTAACTCCTTCAATATCAAATACCAGCCCTGAGAGTCTTCCCATTGGGATAATCTTCTGTTGGTTTTCCATGTGTAGTTGAATTGTGGACCATCATAACTTAGGTTATCCCATTCTCTATCATGTTTTCTTAGGTAGGACGTTTGCATCAGAACCCAGATCCAAAATAACCTTATCCATATCAAACTCACCTATCTAAGCGGTCAAGCACATCTCTCAGCCAGTCCTTATTTTGTTATTTATATTTTATTGACAACCTTTTGATCCATATGAGGTTGTTATTTCTTAGCATAGCTATCAATCAAGGCTTGAATATTCTCGACCACCTTCTTATTATGCAAAATCTTGATACAGACCTGCAAGAATGGTTTCAACTCAGCTAGCTCGGTCTCTTTGTCAATATTCATAGGAGGCTTGCTTGGTATCTTAGATGTCGATCCACCAAGATTCATGAAATCCTTCTTTGCTTTAGCAAAGGTTTCCTTCTCCATTTGTAGGTTAAACCCTTCCCTTTTCTCATGAGCTTTCCAAACCCAGACATCAGTAGTAGGTTTCTTACCCTCTTCTTTATCTTCACCAGTTGCTGTAACACTTATGGTCACAATATTCACACTAGGTTCTTCATCGTGTGGTTCTACCCTCATCATATGGACATTCTGCACAGGTGTGTGTTATCTTTTCCTACATCTTTGCAAATAAAACATGTCAATATTCAATAACATGATTAAACTTGCGAAAATACCTAAAATATTGATGTGTCAGGTTTGGACAGTCACGCACATAATGGCTAGCATCCCCACAGTTATAAAAAATGACCTGGCACCTTCCGTGACCAGCTCATCCTCTTCCTCGTCATCTGCCCTAAAATCCACCTCACCTAGATGGCAACATAGATGAATCCAACCCTCTTTCTTTTGACTACATTCAATAGGAATAAGCTTGTTCAATCATTAGATCAAAATTGCGACATGTATTATCATCATGACCCATAGATCGACAAAATTTGCAATACAACTGCCTAGGGCTCAAAACATATTTACCAATATTGGGAAATAAATATGTAGGGTGTTTTCCAATCACTTAACATATCACGCACCAAAGCATAGGGTTCCCACTTGGCCCCACCACATTCTTAATCGGACTTGGTCCTCCATCTTCCAGATAGTCACCATATACTAGGCATTGCTCCTTGTAGTGTCCTTCATCTTTGCAGCGCAAGCACCAAGCCTCTGCGCATACGTCCTTTCCATTCTCCTTCCGAAAAATTTGTATTTATAAGTGTAAGGTAGCCAACTAGCTCTAGATATGTTGAACCCCGACCTATGCATTCAACACAGGTGAGGCTTCTAATTTAATCTCGATCTCCATAGATTCGACCTGTGACACAATATTCTATTGGGATAGAGGTAGGTGCAGATGTGGCAGCCACATTGCAATGAACCATTATTTATGTTTCTTATCTTCAATAGTCAAACCTCCATCATTGATGGTACATTTCAACCGCTAATCTGGCTCCCATATAGTTTCATTTGCTTCTTGGTAGATATCCTTCAATTTAGTAACACATTGAGCATATATTTTTTCTTTCTAAACTTCTCCTTCAATGCATCTTTGAGCTCATTGATAGTCGCATTAGGATTCGCTGCTACATACCTCATATACCATTCTAGTGCGCGTTCCTAGAATGCAGTAGCGAGCTGTACTTTCTTAACATTATCATCATTGACCTGCTGCATTGTCCTCACAGCATTTGCGACAAACCAAAATTTCTTAGTGTCTTCATTTCCCACACCCCTAAAGTTATGCAACTTCATGGAGTTAGCCATATCGAATACTGGTGGTTGAGGTGGAGGTGGAGTGGATGAAATGATAGTGTGAGATGAATTTGGAAGTGGGGTGGATGGGATCTGAACTGTAGTTCAGTTCTTTTCTTTTCAGTGTTCTAATTCACCCAAAATACTTCACTCAGATTCTTCGTTGTTGTCATATCTACCTTTGAGGGGAATATACACGAAATATCCTTCTAGGTCTACTTTGTAATTTTTTTCGCTGCGCGTAGAGCTAGGTGGACCTCTTCTAAACATTCACTCAATCTGGTTGCACAAAGTACCCTTTTTCACATAAAATAGTTTTAATCCAAAGCATTAAAGAGCGCATGAACTTACCTCTAAGGCCCTTGAAAAATATTCTTTCAACTTTAGAGTATGACACAAACATGTCAACAAAAAATTCAATAACAAACCTATTCAGAACACTGTCGATCCAATAATCTACTGCGTGGGTAATATTATTTCTAGATTTCTCCAATTTCTCGATCAATTCTGTAATATTCCCAATTAGCCATGAACTAGTTGGAATATTAAATTTTGTTTTGCTAATTTGTTTTATGAATAAGACGGCAATGGAGGTCCACAATTCTCCTTAATAATGAATAAATCAATGTCAATGTGAAAGAGATAGATCTTGGCAGCTTAATTGAGCACCCTTTGGTGTGAAAAGGGGCTGGAACACCTTGACTGGGTCAACCTTGACCAAATAAACAACGCTGTCATGGAGGAGTGGTCATTAATGAAAGACAACACAGTTTTAAATGGAGATGCTTTGTGTGGAAGTAATGCTATTATTGGATGGGGATTGGGGTTTGTAAGCTCATATCTTATAAAAGGAAGAGGATGGAAGCCATATTCAGGAGGTATGTTGATATATGATTTTCTGAATATATGGTCTATTTAGACATATATCTTTCTCTTGTTGTTTAGCTGAGATTGAGTGTTGTTTAGCACAGGGTGTTCCTAATCAGGAATCCCACCTCTTCCATTGAGAAGATCTTGGAGGAGTCTTGTACTACATTGTCCACTATCAAGCTTAAGGCCAAGCTTCATCTTTCATTTACAGCACAGATCCTGTTGAGGGTTTGGTTGTTTTGTAGGTTGCAGCACTGGAGACTAGATCTAGGTCATTTCATTGCTCATTTTCAGTGGAGGAGGCTTCCTTTCCATTTTGAGGACAGTAAGGAAGGAACTTGTGCTTATTTTTAGATCTTGGCATCAGGCCAACTGTTTATTTAGCCCTATAGCGCATTTTACTTCCATATCTGCATTATTTATGTAGGAGGAGTTGCAGGGTGGATTGGCACACCATTTTGAGAGCACACCATTTGGAGTCTATTGTATTGATCATATCATATCAGCCACACTTTCCAGATCTGTATTTTGTAGTGGATCTTCAACCCTAGGGCCTAGATCCCCATCTTGTATATGGTGTTCTGCTGAAAACCCTTAAGGGGTTCTTTAAAGGAGGTTGTATAGTGCTCATATCTGTATTGGATCTATCTTTTGAGGCACATATCAGCCCTATATCTGATGTATAATAATTTTCTATAGCAGAGATTTTAAAACAACACTGTAATAGACTTCCAGCTCTTTATATATATTAGCATCACCTCTTTTGAGGGATTTTTTCCATTGGAGGCTTGATCTATCTTGTTGTGTATCTTATGGCCCATTATTCATGTATATTTTACTATTGTTATAACATATGAAAGGTCTCCATATTGGCATCTTGGTTTTATATGACGATTTTCATTATTGTTCCAACATTTCGCACTATATTCCTACTTTTCCCATTTTGGAATATTACAAATTCAGGCATCCACATAGTAACGTCGTCCACCTGGTAACAACATCATCCTTCACACAGGTCTGATACTAAACAAGCCGATATAGCCACTCTTGTATTTTTATCGCTAAGGAAGCAAAGAAGATTTCATGGAATTTTGTATAGATGTATATTTGCTTCTAACCTTCAGCAGATAATCGAGGGTTTTAGTTTTCTTGGATCGCAAACTTGCACACCCTCTTATGCAGCCAATCTTGTAATTCATTCTTCATCGAATGCCACATAAAAATTCCCTCACAAATATCCCGGTCCTGGTAATGGAACCATTTGTTGGCTTAAGGGGCCCTGACCTAGGTTCAAAGTGTTTTGCACAACCAGAAAAACCCTCCAACTACTGGCCCTTTTGGCAGTGATCTTCTTGCACAGACTAAAGTTTCACCCGAAGCAGTATGGGGGGGTGCTGGAACCAAGTTTCTGCACCCTTAGGGAGTGTATGATGTGGATATTAACCCTTCTTACCAGAGTTAATGATTACTGCCCTGTGCAATGACTTTCTTAGCCCAAGTTAGATCTAAACAAAAGAAATCCCTTAACCTTAATATATTCTTGCAAAAACATAGTTATTTATCCTTATTCAGATCTATCTTAACAGAAAATGATATAACCCTTGTGCAATCAAAAATATGGATTTCTTAATAACAACCCTAACCAATATCTAATACTTGCGCAAATACAGAGAGCGGTCATTATACAATTAACCTAAACAATATGCGCATCCATTACATGAATTGCAACAAATTTATAAGAAAAGTATGAACACATCAATACATAAGGTAGTAATAAAGAAAGTAAACAAATATTTCACCAAAAAGATTCTCTTTGTTGAGTAGATATTCAATCAGTAAAATATTCTTCTTTTGTGCACACAACAACAGAGTCCTTGCACACAGCTACGGCATTTTCCTCAGGTCTCCACACACATAGCCGCGAGAGCTTGTATCTACTTAGACCAGATCACAAAACCTGCCAAAAAATTAGATCATTCCATTCTATATGACTAGATATCTTCCCTTGACTCGACTCCTATATCTTTATAGGAATTAGACGTGAAAATACCATGGTCTTAAATTGTGGATTGAGCCCCATGTCTCCATTTTACCCATTACAATTATGAAGGAGCTTTGACCCACCCTAAAACTCCTTGAATTTTGCGCGCAATGTGTTTTATCAAAACTTAACCAAAAATCAAGTACAAAATCGACCCTAGGGGACCCTAACCCAACATTATCTCACTCTAAGTGCCCTTAATAATTTTTCTTCCCTTTCTTAATACCCCTGTCCTGCTTAAATTTTTCCCTGATGAATTTTTGCAGTATCTAATAAAATCACTAAAGACCTTACTTGATCAGATCAAGAAACACAGTGACACTTGGAAATTGGAAATAAGAGAAACTCCTTTAATTCTACAACTTATTTGTAAATCCCTCATGTTTATAACAAAGATAATTTGATTAAGGTTGTTTTATCATAAGTGTAAGAATCCTTTGATTTAGTACAGGAACCTCAATACATGAACCACAACATTATGGTGCAAGAATACTAGTGTTCTAATACAGGAAGTTGGGTTCAAGTGCATGAACCCTATCATAGTACAAGATTTTTGTTCTAATGAAGAGCTTCATTAGATTGACATCAATTTCATTTAAATCATTTAAAGATATGATGGGTATTTTTGGAAGCCATGAATGTTGTATTTATGTTTTAAATGACATTTAATTATTAAGGGATTTCCGCAGTGCATTATATTAGATATCATTTTTTTGGATTCAACTGCGTTAAGTAAGTAATTCAAATATGACCATTTCCATGAGAGGTAGTCATAACTGACTAATTTCTCATGATTTTTTGAATAATAAACTTGGAACTCATTGCATTGGGTGATTCTCACAGGGGTGAAGAAGTGGGATTGAAACTAGTGAAATGAATCACATAGCGTCAATCATCACTTTCGGGGCTTGCACCCAGTAACCAGGACTTCCCGACAGGTCACTCATCCCAGATTGCCTATGGCTCAATCATGCTTAACTATGGAGTTTTCCCCAAAATCAAGCCCACTTAGCTTGCTAACCCATTTGAAAAATCTTAACAAGTATTGTGCCTCATGAGCCACAAGCAGAGCTCCCTTTACTCTTTTGTATTTACTATATTGAGGGGTTTCCACAGTGCATTATATTAGATATCATTTTTTGGGATTCAACCATATTAAGTAAGTCATTCAAATATGAAAATTTCCATGAGAGTTAGTCATAACTTACTAATTTCTCATGATTTTTTGAATAGTCCACTTAGCACTCATTGCATCGAGTGATGCTCACATGGGTGAAGATGTGGGATTGAAACTAGTGAAATCAATCACATAGCATCAATCATCACTTTAGGGGCTTATACCTGGTAACTAGGACTTCCCCGAAGGTCACCCATCCCAGATCGTCTCTGGCTCAAGCACGCTAGCAAGCTAAGTGGTATTGATTGTGGGGAAAATTCCACAGTTAAGCGCACTTAAGCTAGAGGCAATCTGGGATGGGTGACCTCCCAAGAAGTCCTAGTTACCGAGTGCAAGCCCTTGAAGTGATGACTGATGTTATGTGATTCATTTCACTGGTTTCAATCCAACTTCTTCACCCATATGATCATCACCCAACACAATGAGTGAAAAGTGGAATATTAAAAAAAAAATCATGAGAAATTAGTCAGTTACGGCTACCTCTCATGGAAATGTTCATAGTTTAATGACTTAATTAACGCAGTTTAATCCAAAAAATGATATCTAATTAAATGAAATTATTATCATTGCCTAAAAGGAATAATTTTTTAAGTGCAGGAATATTATAGGCCTAGCTAACCTCATTCTAACAAAGCATTACCATCTCCAATTAAAGTCATGATGAGGGTCAGTTACATGTGTAAAAGGTCTCTTACTTACCTGTTAATTATATCCTAGCCTTGTCACCTTTTAATGATTTGGCCATTATCATGTGTGAACCATACATTCCTTTCTTGAAATCTTAACCGTTGCAACCATTGCCTCTAACCATCATTACTTATCCAAATGAATTAAAGTGGCCTTAAATATTCTGAGTTATATTGACCGCGTTACACCCATTTTAAATCCAGAGCAGCATTCAGAGCGGGTTCCCTTTGGAGACGTTCCCTCCCACCCTGATTTAGTAGGCACCTACTTCACATTCATCAGTTTCAGGATAACAACGTTCATCTTGGGTTCTTTGGAGACGTGCCCTCCCACTCTAGGCTATGTAGGCACCTGCTATTTCATCAACATTCAGCATCACAGTTATGGGTAAATCACACAAAATCCTTTTCATTGATGTCCATTTGCTAGGCCACACACTGTTAGTATCATAATTGGTCACAAGCATTAAAATATATCTCTATCATCGGATCTTCATTTTCAGGTTCTAGGTCATCCACAAACCCACACTTCATCGAAGTCCATTTTTTAGGCTACACAATGTTAGAATCACAGTTGGTCACAAGCATTATAGGGTATCTCTATCCTCAGATCTTCATTTTTCATGGCTATGGGTCATCCACAAACCCACACTTCATCGAAGTCCATTTTCTAGGCTACAAACTGTTAGAATCACAGTTGGTCACAAGAACTACATGGTATCTCTATCCTTGGATCTTCATTTTTCATGATTATGGGTCATCCACAAACCCACACTTCATCGAAGTCCATTTTATAAGAAACACACTATTAGTATCACAATTGGTGACAAGCATTACATGGTATCTCTATCCTCGGATCATTGTTCATCACAGTTATGGGTTAACCACACAAAACCCTTCTCTTTAGTGGCTCTTCATATTCAACAAAGGCTTCTCAGGAGAGAACTTCATGCAATTGCGACCATTACTTCTTAAGGAGGGAGGAATGATCTGAATGGAAAGTGGACTACACCCATATTCATTCACCCATGGTATTTATCTTCCCAGGGTATTCTAAGTAACGTCTATCCATAGTATTCATTCACCCATGGTATGTATCAACCCATGGTATTCATGCACATATGGAATTTACCCAAGGTATTGTAAATGGAATCCACCCATGGTATTGTAAGTGACATCTACCCATGGTATTCATTCACCCATAGTATAATTCATTCACCCATGGTATTTACCCGTCCATGGAATTTACCTATGGTATTGTAACTAAAAAATGCTATAACTAACAAGTCGCATCTTGTAAAAGGACAAATTGTCCACGACAATGTAGCCTTTATAGTTATTCTATGTTTTAATAAAATTTCATTCTATTTTTATTTACTGTGTGTTTTGTCATTTTTTTGGAATTTCAAATTTTTAGACCTTGGGGGTCTCCCCCCAAGATCTGGATCAATTACCCCTTTTCCTTGGAAATCATGCCAAATTCATGGCCTCTCCAATTGAATTTCTGTACTGACATGGTGGCAGTCATTTTAATAATCGGTGCAAGTGGACAAGACATTGTGGATCATGAATTAAGGTGATGATGCATGCAATTTTAATTCTTGATAGATCCAGAGATCGTAGGCACAACCTCCAAATTCATAAATTACATGTCGATAAGGATTTCCTCGGGTTTTTCAGGAGATTGGGAGTAGTAACAATCCTTGAGCATCATGGCACCAGTCTAAATTGAACTATGGTCTATGAAAGAGTTCGAAGGGACAGTGGAGTATGAGGGTATCTTTCCTCTGTTGTAGGAAATCGATTTTCTTCCCTTCTTACTCAAGTTTTATGGCTATGATTCTCTCGTGGCTCAAGAATTTACAAAAAAATTTGATGGAAGTATGATCAATGTGGGCTCTCTACAGTTTCAAGTGACAAAACACTTTATTTCTCAAGCCATGGAGTTACCAGCTACAGGAGAGAAGTAGCTCAATAAAGGCGAAGTGGAAAAGGGTGTATGGTGTTGCCTTTTAATTGAAGATGACTATGCCATGGATTGGAAGGTTGGAGTATAGAGGAATGCAGTGGCTGAAAAATGGTGACATTTGTTGTATATCCTTCAAAAATTCCTTACCTGTGAAGGGAGGTACTCATTGACTTACCTTTATCATATTTGGCTTATGCTGCATTTTGAATAAGGTAAGTTGATTGATTTACCTCATTTTCTACATAAAATTTTAGACAAAATTTCTAAGAGTGTACAAAAGATCAAAAAGAATAGATAGGGTTTAAACGTGCCATTGTGTTTTAATTAAGATTTTGGTTAATATATAGTTAGAAAATATAGGTACTACGTGGGAAGAATTTTTGGAAGCACTTCAAAGTAAAATAATTGTAAAATTATCTCGTAGTAACAGTCAATCACAGAAAGGGGGTAAAATTTTTGTTAAGCTGAGGGTTATCTAGTGACAGGAGGAGAAACAAACACCTTCAAAAAGTAGAAATAATGGAAAATTGAATACTAATGAACCCCAATCCAAGAAGCAAAAGTCAAAGAAGAAGGAACAAAATAATATAAAAAATTTGGGACCTTCTCGTACTCTCACTAAAGAGACGCCATGCTTCTTTGGGAAAAGAGACGTTTACAAAGGCTACCACAATTGAGATAATTGAGGACTCTGAGGGGTGTGTCTTTCCAGAAAACCCTCCTATGGAAACTCTTATAGAGAATTTAACAGTGCAGAATAATATTTCAATGTTAGCAGATGTGGAAACTTCTATTTTTAGTCCAAGGTTTATTGAAGAAGAGGATGATATTCCTCTTTCGTCTCTGATGAAGAAATTTAAGAAGAAAAAGGTGACTCATGAACAAGAAATAAGGCAATAGTTGAAAAAAGAGCAGATAATAGAGAAATATGAGGATATTGTCCCTCTAAGTCTTGAAACATGAGAGCTGGAGAAGAAAAGAGAAAAAAATGATATTCTTTACGAATCAATGGCTGAAAAAAGCAACAATGCGGGAATAAGACGAAGAAAGAGATTCTATCTCTGGTGAGTGAATAAGTCAAATTCAGGATTTGAAGCAATAGATATATGAACCAGAAGTTCTAAATAGATGCATAATATAACATAATACTACATTAAAAGGAAAGAATGGATAATTTATGAAGGAAGTATCTGAATGGAAAAGTCACATGAAGAAATGGAAATTCCATGCAGCTCATTTGAAAATATTTCCGAGGAATTTGGTTAAGTGCCTGAGGAAAGTATGTGTCAAGAAGGTGAAAGTAGAAGGGTCAGGAATCAATATTTAGATTCAGAAGTGAAGGAATATTTTCAATTTTGTTTTTTGCAAGAGGTTAGTGTTTATGTGAGGACACACAATGGAATGAGGTTGGGGAGATGTTGGTTTCCATGATTTTCTTCTTTTAACCCTACGTCTACCCTAAATCATGCTATCCTAACCCCTGTTTTACAATTTAATTAAGCCTTTTACACATGGTTCATGGTTCCTTTTTATGATTTTCTTGGATATGGATTACATAGGCTTATTAATTATTAAAGAGGTTGAATAGGCTTTTATTTCCTTATAACTTATCTATTTGATATTTCCTTAAGGCGTGATGAATAATTTTCATTCATTGAAGTCAGATTTGGTTGGTGCAAGATCCAATATTCTTGTACCCACTGCAGTTCCTGCACAAGATGGAAAATCGACCGATTCACTATAGATTTCCTCCAAAAATATCACATATGTTAAGGAATGGCACACACCTACCGCTGGGGATTTCCTCCACTTCTTGTATCAAGCTTGGAGCATTATGGATATGGCAAAGATGGAGGTCGATCATCGTTTGATATGTTTTCCTATTAAGTCA
The DNA here is from genome assembly GCA_034641835.2 of Pinus albicaulis. Taxonomy (NCBI): domain Eukaryota; kingdom Viridiplantae; phylum Streptophyta; class Pinopsida; order Pinales; family Pinaceae; genus Pinus; species Pinus albicaulis. The sequence continues at coordinate 722,831,420 of CM076581.1, forward strand.
TCCATTGCGGCTAAGAGACGAATACTCATGTATAAATTAGGGTTCTGAGATAGGTTCTGTTAGTGATACCGTGAGGAAATTTTGGTACTCTTTTGTTGTAATTATGAGATATTGTATCTCCCTGACCCTATGGGGTTGGATCTATGGTTTTATCATGTACATTTGCATATATCTTTGAATAAAGAAGGAGCTAATGCCAATTTCATTTATTTATTGTTATATTTATTATTATTTGTAATGATTTTTTTGCTCGTTTGAATTCAAATTTTTGTAAAAGGGAAATGGGTAGGTTGGCTAGGGCCCAATCAACTGAGCTCGTTCTCCCCATCTTATCATGGTGTGCTTAGATACAATAATGTTTGTTTAAGAAGAGTAATTTCCTTACACTTGAGATTGCAAGTTTGGTGAAACTCTTGTGGGTGCATTTTCTTTACGTGTGATCTTAGATTTGAGGAGTCTCTGTGTGCGTTAAGTGGGTTTTCCATTTCAGTTACAGTTTTTTTATTCTATCCCGAAGCATCACAATATGTCGTTTATTTTCTGAGAGGGTTTCTTGAAACATTTCTGGAAGTTATTCCCGGTTGCAGGATCTAATGATTTAAGTTTTGTTTGAAAGTTTATTTCCTTTTATGGTGAAGCGTACCACGGTTGAAATATGAGTTGTAACTGTGTGATGGTTTCTCAATGTATAAACCTAAGCTGTAACGATATCTTTTGAATGGCTGTGAATCAAACATTATTATGTACATGAATCAAAATGGTATTTTCTGAATTTAAATATTTCATGTGCAGAGTATATATATATATATATATATATATATATATATATATATATATATCACACTGTGAAAGAGATTAAAAAAGGATTTGAGTTTGATCTTTTAAATAACGATCTTTTATTACAACGCAGGAGTTTTTCATTTCTATAATTGTGAGAATTTACTTGAATCTTTGTAGTTTTCCTTTTTACTAAAAGTTTTCATTTGATTTGGTATTCTTTCCATTAATTTTCAAGTTAAAGCTTTCTTTTCTGCCTTTGTTAATTTTTTGTTTACTGTTTATAGGACATCAATTCATGAATGAAGGATTGTCGAAAATGTGAATATGTCCTCATACATAAACATAGTGTTCCAGTATAAGAACAGAGAGTTCCAATACAGGAATAGAACGTTCTAGTAAAGGAACAAAGTGTTCCAATATAGGAATAGAGTATTCTTGTGCAATAACAAATTCATTCTGGTACAGGAATGTAATTGTTCTAGTACATGAGTGAGATATTTTTGGTATAGGAAGCATACTTAAGAATACAGTGGAACATCATTCCTTTCTATTTTCTAAGGATTGGAATTCGATCACAGGGACATAATTTTATTCTTTAATATATTTTTGAGTTTGAATGCAAGGCATGATTTATTTCTCTATAAAATTATTTGGCAAGTATTTTTTTGAGCAAGAATCCACTACCCAGTGTGGCATGGTGTCATTTTGCTAAAAAAATTTCCTTGTGATTTATTTATTGTTGATTATGCATAATTTAGTTAGTGGAACAGAAGTAGGATTTACAGAATTTAAGCCTAGAATATGTTGCATTACCTATGTTGTGCCTAAAAGATTACATAGCCCTAATTTGACAAATTAAGTGTTGAAGGAGTTCAATTAAGTTGTAATTCTGACACTCAAGAACGATCTTCTTCATGATCACTTAGAGCATATCTTCTTCTTCTTTCATATATTCCTTTGTGATCATTCCTTTGATCATCTCTTCTTATTTGATCATTAAATATATTGTAGTTGCTTTTAGTGTTGTAGTGTAGACCATTTTTCTTCTCGAGCATAGTGGCCTCTCTTATGAAAATTGAAGAATTCAATGTGAAATGATTCCTTGAAACTTACAAACCTTGTATTTGAATTTTGAGGAGGAGGCTTTCTTGAATTTGATGGACCTCCTTTTCCTTTCTTCTTTTTATTTTTGTGAGTGATGAATGCAACGAGCTCTCCTTCTTCATGCTTTTGAATCCTTCCTCTAGAAAACATTCTTGATTATTCTTGAGTGATTTTTCCAACAATCTCATCAAATGATGGAAAACTATTGTTTTTTCTTACAGTAGTAATGAATTTTTCCCAAATAGGAGGGAGACCTCTAAGAGTAATATTCACTAATTCCCCATCAGAAACAATTTCTCCAACTCTTCACAATTGTTCTCTAGGACGACGGATCCTCATAATATAGGATTGTACATACTCTGTTTTGTTCATCTTCATATATTTGAGTTGATATTTCAAGGAGAGAATTTCATTCAAGTTGTTGAATTCATACATGCCAGCTATCTTATCATACATGTCCTTATACTTCCTCAAATTTTCCAACATATACAAGAAAATTATCTTGTAAACCGTCAACTATAATTTGTTTTTATTTTAAGTCACCTTTATTGTGCTTGTTCTTGGTAGCATCAAAAGCATTCTCTGGAGGCTCAGTTATTTTTCCTTGAATGTATTCCAAAACATCATTGTTATTAGCTATGATCTCCAACCTGATCTTCCATGCCGCAAACTTAGATGAGTCACCCAACTTCTCATGCTCCTTGAAGAAAGAGGAAAACATATTGACTTTATTAGATAGGCTCCTTTAACTTTCCAAGGATGATATCATGTTAGATTTCATATTGTTTTATGCTGTAACAATTACTTTAACCCAATTCAATTCTTGTATTAGAAATAGTTCAATACCAATTAATATTTCAAACCATCAACAATAATTTAAGATAGAATAATAACTAAATTACAAAGGAGACTATCAACACATCAACAAGAGACACCATATTTCGTCAAAGAGCAAGGAAAAACCCACGATGGTGAAAGCCCTTTGAAAATTTTCTTTTATTATATTATTGTCATAAAATGTTTAGCAAAGAGTAAAATGAGCCCAATAAAAAATCTTCTAGAAAATATAACCCAACAATATTCATAAATATTTTCCCAACATCAACCTAGTTCAAAGTTAAATTGTGTTGTCTTCGGTCAATTGTGATCAATTTTCAAAATTTATCCCTAGAGACTAACTGCATGGAGGAAGAGTTGCGCATGCAGTTGACCTTCCAACCACACCCTTGAGCACGCTAGCATGCCTCTATAGCCTAAAATTTCCTTTGACAAGCCTGTGTTTGTGACCCAAATCCTAGAACACATGCGAGCTTCAGACCTTGTAATTTCATACCTGTGCGAACCTCTTTCCTCGACCCAGCCTCAAACCCAGATGAACCAATCAATTAAGAATAGAATAAGATGATTCTTGGTGGTTTCCAAATGATCCTGAGGTCACTTGTATTGATAGGCTTCCAAGGGTGACCATTTTCCTATTATGTCTAACCCGTCCAAATGTGCATGTGTGGGATTTTCCTCATAAGTACACTTTCCCTTGTCCAAATTGAGGACTTCAATAGTGAAAATTGGTCCTATAAAAAATAGTAATCTAGTCCCATGGTTGGAATTTGTCATTGAGATGCCAGATTAACACTATACTATCAACGAAAGAAAAAAAAACCCATAATAAAATAACTATTAGTTACATTTTAAAAGTAAAATGATCAATTCGATTAAGGCTATTGTAAATGTGGAGCCAATAGGCACTTGCCATTGAAGATGAAATTCTAGAAGAAGTGCCAACTTAGGAGGAGAATGAGGCTTTATTTTCATTTAACAACTGAAGGCATGATCTTGAAAAGGTGGTAGAATCTGAGTTTCTTGTTCAATAAAAACCTTCGTTGCTTGAAAGTAACCATGTTGTTTAATAAAAAATTCCCAAATAAGCTCAAATTCTACCTTTGACAGCTACTCGATCCATTTTTCTACATTCTTCCTTATTACTTAGCCATATTTATTGTAATATGTTAGCCTCTCATAAAGCCTCCTCTTTATAATTTTACAAAATACTTTCTTCTGTAAGTGACCGGGTGATATATCAAAAAATTGAACTTGAAATCTCCTAATTGTTATTAACCAATATTATAACCAAATGCATCTTGTATTTCCATGTGTATAGAGTTGTGGACTTTTGTAGTTCATTGATATTTGGCAAGTTGGTATAAAATCTCTTTGATTTTACTTTCCATCTAGTAGTTCACTGAGCTTATTTTTGGAATCATCATATTGACATCCAATATCAACAATCTCATCAAATAATAAATCAAAAATTTGGTTTTGAGTCTGTATCAGACCTACCTTGCTAGAAAAAAATTGTTGTTGATGTTGAACCTATATGTTTATCTCATTGGCTTCATGCTTGAATTTAGCAAGGTCTAAAGAACTTTATTTTACTTGTTCTATTCTTTGTTGCAAATATTTTATCTATTCATCCCTATATTTTATCTCAAATTCATGCTGGCTTCTAACTAAGGAAACCTATGCTTTCATTTTAGCTTGAAACTAAGAATCCACATGTTCTAGTTGTTTAATCCTCTCCTCTTTTTCTTTGATAAATTATTTAACTTGGGCTACTTTATCTATACTGGAAAAACCATAATCCCTTGCATATTTGGCTAATCCTTCAAATTCCTCATGAGTAGTCACTAATGCATATTTCTAGATCATGTCTAATGAATTATTTTGTAAGGGAGTGCTTGTTGTACAAACCTATGTATCGAAAAATTTCCTATTATTTATACTCTTCTTTAAAATAACTTTACATTGAGGACTATAGAATACTTCAATTGGTGGAATTTCTTCAACATTCAACTGAATAAGAGTGGTTGGAGATGTTAGAATTCTTTCTATACCAACATGAGTGTTGATAAGTATTTTGGAAATAACATCTGACTGTGCAAGAAAAAATTGATAAGAATCAAGAGAAACAATAAATATTTGATGTAAGCTATTATCAAGAATATTTTATTTAGGTACTATTATTTATTTCACTGATTGTACCCATGTTGAAGTAATCTCCATAAATTTTTTGCATTATTTGGAAATTTCATTGCCTAGTGGATTCACTGAAGAGGTTTAGTTTTGATAATTTTCATAAGAAAATTGAATTGGAGTAGTATTTTAAGGTGTGACCTGTGTGGGAGAACTAACAACCTTTTCAATGACACCATTACCTTTAGGTAACTTGAGAAAATTAAGAGGCAGGGTAGACCTTTGAGTGTCTATAAAAATAAGAAAATGTTGGTAGTTGTCTAAGGACAACTATCTTTTTTATGGCAAACTCAAAGATAAGAAGAAGATCCAAAAAAAAAGTGTCATATTGATGGGTCTCATGGACATAAATTTTGATATGTGCCTCCTTGGATATATTCTCAACTATTTTGGAAGGATTGTGAGACATGGTAGGAATGATAGTGTCAAGCGAGCCTTAATTCATGCCAAGACTGGACTTCCTTCTTAGCATATTGATAACTTTAGAGGGTAAAGAAACCAATTTGTAAAGGGAAGTGTGGCCAGAGCATTTTGGAGGCTTTCTTAAGCTCGAGGTTTATATGGTACTGATAGTTTGATAAAAAAATTATTTTGATAATAGCTTTTATAATAAATATAGGGGTAAAACACGTGGACAACCATTGCTTCCACAAACCCTAATATAAGTAAAAATATCCTCAACATATTATTCCATAATTCTTGTCAAACAATCCATTGCAATGGGATACATTATCAAAATTTTAGAATTGAAAATGGCTTTGTACAAAGGAATCATTACGAGGTGAAATTTTTTGTAGAAATGATTAAAGTAGTTTTCTTACAAAAGTATACTATGGTAAACATAGATGGGAAGAGGGTTGGAAGGTGTCCATTTCCAACCCATGCTGGGAAGTCGAAAGAAAAAATAATGGAATCCATCACATAAGAAGACATGTAGAATAGCAGGTTGTGGGTGCATGTTTGTTTAGAATGAAGATTAAGGATGTACTTGGCCATGTTATCAGACATTATTTGGGCCCAATTAAGAATAAAACCATTGTAATCCTTTTTAATGAGAGGGGCCCAATCTATAGGGAATTTTGAGACATTTCTTAAAGTGAACAATTGAAAAAGCATGTAGACATGAAACAATAAGGAGATGCTAAGAGTTGGATAGTGTACATGCTAGAGGAATTTTCTTCGAACCTATTCGGGTCACTTCTCCATTATTTTATCAATTTGGGGAGTGCTTCTCGTTTACCCTTGCATTCCTTTTTAATGAAATTATCCACAAACTGAGAATTATACACTATCTATGGCTTGGGAGAATGATACATACCATGAATGTGCTCTAGCATAAAAGTACCAATAGTTTTTCCTCTTCGATTGATCAACTGTCTTTAGTTGATATCGACATTCTCCACTACCAAATGTATCATGTCTGTGAAAGGGAGAAGCCTTGGTTGCACAAACATTCTGTGTAGTCGGGATTTGGAAGTGTCCCTAAATATTGCTTTAGAATATTTATTTCCATCATGGTCTGTAGTTGTTACTGTTGGTGATTTTTCATCTTCCTCTGGCAATTACTCCTCAGACATATCATAAATGGAATTCTAAGATGAATGGCCAAAGTATCCTGTACATATAGTATCAGGGAGGAGAAAATTATCCGACAATTTTTCATCGATTGTTTCTTTGAATTACCTGGTTGTTTTTCGTGGAGAAGTCTTCTTCTTTCTTTTCACCATTATAGTAGTTAGAGAAAAGATTTCTATAGTAATCGACTATTATAGGGAGAAATGAAAATATTAGAGGGTTTATTATAAATATTTTAATTATAAGTTAAATAAATCATAAGAGGTGTAAATATGCAACAATGCAACAAATCAAATTAAATGATGGTAAGTACAAAATTAAATATAGGTGTGGATTTAAATTATTTATATTGGGGGTGATGAAAATGAAATTTGACATAGTTTAATTGATTGAAAAAATCAATTGACAAGTGACGTGGGAGATTACATCATCCTATGAGGTTATACCCTAGAAGGAATAGAGGAAGAACTATTTGGGAATGCTTAGGCTAACTATGCTTCAGGCCAACGTGTAATGGGAGCAAGAATACTCCAATAAAAAATTATGTTGGCATTGAGAGGATATACAAGTTATCATTCTATAATTTATGAGATTGTGAGAGTAAACATAGAGGAAAACATCAAACCGCTTTGGAAGTAGGGATATAGCCCTTCGAGATTTAGAGAGGGATCTTTCTGTAAAATTTAGCTATGTTTTATGTGAATTTTAGGCTAGTTATTACTGTGAAAATTGTTTTTTTTACTATGATTTGATTGGATTGTTTGGTTGATTAATTGTTATAATTCCATTGGGCTATGGAGTCAAAAAATTAACTGGATCTGTATCAAAATTTGAAGGAGTTTCACAGGGCAAGCTAGGTTGCACTAGTTGGATCTTTCATAATTTTAAATGAATATCAAACAGAAGCATTGTAAGGTTCAATAGAAGCTAAGGAGCAATGAAGAATTCCTTAATTTAACTTCAGTAGAAAACATATAAATTACATACAGCAAGAATAGGGTGCTCTTTATAACAAATCCTATTCGTCACAATTTCTATTATGTAATTAAGCTTTTTAGAAATGACAGTGAAAGGAAACAATGAATAAACACATTAACAGAAGAAAAAAATCACCAATTCGTACACCACATAAATCCTGTGAAGAATTTCCTTGTATTATTCATGCGTCTAGCAACCAGAAAATTACAATAACTTAGAGAAACTTATACTAAAAAATCAACCTTGAATACTTCAAAATGTGAAGTATTTATACAATAAGTCACAAAATCATTTACAAAATCATTGTCTCAACTGACAGTGTATAATTAGCACTATTCTAAACAATAAAATCGATCTCTGTAGATTAATAGGCAAGGTGGAAAACTGCGTGGAGAGGTGTCTTTGCTTTGGAGGATTTAGTTGCTGAATGGGCTTGTTTCTATGCCACGCTAGCTGATGTGTTTTCTAATGTGTTGGTTTGTCTTCTTACTGCATCCGAATCACTACTCAGTCTTGTAATTCACAAAGTTTGCCCCATCTATATTCATCTAGAATGGTTAAATTCAGTGCCTTTCGGTAAATTTCATCAACCTCAGCATATTTGGAAAATGTTGGTATTACCACAAAATTATGATTTACTTCATGCTGGATGAAGAAATCATTACCCATGGCTTCCGAGAAATATTTGTCTGTCATGATTCCTTAGATATTTTCAAATTTTGAGCTGTCTCTGGCTACCTCCTTCAATTTTCTAATGTAATCTTCATGAGTAATCAATTTTTCATTAATCACAAATAAACTAGGTAGCCCATTTTTAGCTAGAGGTTCAATCCTGGTGAAAAATCTATTTACCGCTATCTCCAAACTCCAACATTTCTCCTCTAACTGAACAACCAAATTAATTATAGTGAGAATCTTCTTTACCTCCAAAATTGTTTATGTTTTATCATCAATTTATAAATCATCTAATTCATAATTTTTCTTAGAATTTATGAATTTAATAATGTTTATAGTTGTGGAAGGAATTTATCCTAACTATTCTTTAATTTCTGTAATGGCCTCTGTTGCTTTCTTGATCAAATCTTTCTACTCAAAGATAATCTGAATAGAGTGCCAAATTTCAGTGGTTGTATTCATGATATCTGTCCAAATAATTTCCTTGGCTTGAGCCAAGGTATGTCCAACTTCTGATTCCCTTTTAGATTTCTGCAGAATCTCAATCAACTTCTAAGCCCTCTGAGCTTCAGCAGAGTGTGAAGCTTCACTCTTGGTCTTTTGGTCCTGTAATGCTTTGACTTGGTCCTGCAGCTTTTTGATTTCTTCTGTCTGAATTGACAGATTTTCCACAGCTTTGGTCAGTTATTCAACACCATCAATAGACTATATAGTAGTTGCAGTGGAACTTGTAGCTTGTGTTGTGGGAATGGCTGTAATAGTTACATCATCCAAAGGAATCATGGCTAGTTTAGGATTCTGCTCCTTTTCCTTTATAATTTTCTCCAGCTCAGTTTCCATTTGTCTTATTTGAGCATTTTGTTCCATGATCATCTTCATCATGTCAATTTTCCGAGTCTCTGTTTCTTCAATATCCTTCGTGAGGGGATCTTCAGTAGCTGGTAACTTCAATTTCTTCCTTAATGTTGCAATGTCAACAATCTTTTTCTTGATAAATTCCTCTGAAAATTTCATGTTTGTAGGATCATAACCCATCTTCACTAATAAATCCTCTAAGGATTTAATCCTGGTGTCCTTTGCAAGAGAAGAAATATTCTCCATCTTCGACTATGACCAAGTGTTAAACAATGAAACCCGCAGTTTAGAAACAGTCATAGCAGTGTTGGTTAGAATGGAGAAAATCATTTCACCTGTTTCTTTATGCATCTCCATTTGGTAAATGGGATGAATATATTTTGTATCAAACTCGAATGTTGTTTTATTGTAATCTTTTGCTGACTTAGGCTATGGAATTTGGGCCTTAAGGAAGGCCATGTGCATCTTTCCCTTCTCTGAGTCAAAAAATGATAGTAGCCTGCTTTGGGAGCTAGAATTCTTCTTCCAAAATTGAACATAAGTATTATTCTTAGGAATCTCATTCTTAATTTGTATTTCTCTGTATCTGTCAAAAACTATCTTCTCTTTCTCTCCTTGGACAACATTGGTGGTTTGGGCGGTTTCTTGTTGCCCCTGGGATACTGAAGATGTTGTGGGAGATGCAGCAAACTGGCCACCTACTTGAGAGGAAGATGGTGTTTCTTTTATTAGCATGGCCACCTCTTGTTCTGAATTATTCTCTGTATCTACCTTTGGATTCAATTTTTTTCTCTTCCTTTACATAATTTTGAATTGTTTTCCTGCACTGTCTGTCACTGAAGGTGACTCTTCTTCCCTTTGTATTTTGGATGATTTATCTTGTGGAACAAGAGTCTGTGATGTATATGTACAAACAAGTCGCTCCTCAGCTTCCTGTAAAGTATTCTCTGCCCAAGCTGACTAGTTTACATACCTATCTATTTCAGGCCTCTAGGTATGAATGTATGGAGTAGTTGAATTTTATACTCTCAATTTGGAAATAATAACCAGAGGATCATAAGACCATATGGAACTCAGGCTGAATTTCATCTCCTTAAGAATCTTATCTGCCTCTTCTCTTTCTGACCAGACGTTACAGATGAAGGATCCAATTTTTGTTTTTATTCTGAACTGTGATTTCTTTTTAGCTGACACAAAATGTATTTCATCAAAATTTAGCATTTTTTTAATGTAATTGAGTGCAAAAATCCTCATGGGGAGGTATTTTGGGAGCTTGTATGGTGCCAACTCGCATCCATATACTTTTATCTCTATGTAATTCTGGTATAAGTACCAATCTCCAGTCTTTGCTTGATCTGTCAAATGGAAAATTCTCTTGATTTCCTCGTTGATTCTGAGTTCTACTGAACTATTTAGCACACTCATGGCTGGGTGGATAAACTATTCAATGAACTACTTATAGGATAATTCTTGCTACTCCTTCATCACTAAAGAAGTCCAAAATATAATTGACTATTGGTTTCCCTCTTCATCCAACTTCTGCATAGAAAATTGAAACCTATATGCTTGATAATACAAAAACATATACATCAAAATTGAAGTGTATTTGAACACTTCTTCAGTTTGAAACTTCAAAAACTATTCATGGATGTTATCAGCCAAAAATTTACTGAAATTAAAAATAATTGAAGGTTTGATGTCTGTGGAAAATATGGAGAGGAAGATTAGAATGGGTTCATCTACCACTGATCAGAATAATAACCAAGAATATATGAAATTACAGTTATAATTTGTTTAGCTTGATCAGGGAAGATTGAGGAAGGGTATGGTGGATTTTTTCTTGCCAATTGGGTATTTTCTGGTAGGAATATGTCAAAAATACTAACTCTTTTGGAAAAATCAAGATTTTTGTAAATTTCTGTGAGGGATTCTAATGAAAATGGTGTGCTTTTTTCCAAAGAGGGGGCTTGTATCATTTGTTCTATGAATTGTGCAATAATTGTGAAGAGGATTTCACCAGTAGGGGCTATAATTGCTCGTTGATTGGAAACATAGAATGCTTGACATCTTTTGGTGAATTCGGGGGCATGGAAGGTCTGAGGGAAAATATAGTGTAGGAGTTGGACTCCCAGAGCCCAATTTCATCAGTTTTATCAATATATTTATCTTCACGCCAACATTAGAGTTCGAACAGTTTGAAATCACATTGCGTCTCGATAATTTTGTAGTCCTTATCAGGTAATGGGCTATGATCTAAATCGATTGGAGGATGAACTAAAGGATTAACAGGGTCCTCCTGGTTCTTTTTTTTAGGCATGTTTTATCACTGAACAATTAATCAGAACTAGGAAGAAAGGCTTACTGGAAGTATATTGTAGTTTTGTAGCTGACTAAGAGAGGGAGACAAGAGACTGGCACTCGATCACAGGTCGATCAGCTAGTAATACTGAGGGCACACTGGAAAACCTATAAATCAAAATTAATTCGTAGAAAATTTTTGACAAAAAGGTGAAAAAAGGACCAGGTTCAGGGTTTTAAAGCCATAGTATGGTTTCCATTGCAGGTTGTCAAGGGTCTGTTATATTAAATGGTTACCCGAGAGAATTAAATACTCAACGATAAACCCTGGGAAAATATTTTATTGGGCAATGGTTAGGAGATGTGGCGGAAGAATTGAGGTAGGGAAAACATGAATGAAGTGAGGTGGAAATTGTTTTTGTAGGGGGTAGGGAATGGTTAGCATTTTTAGGTAGGGGGGGTGTGAAACAGAGAGGGGAGGTCATGTAGTGTGGGACTCGGCAAGGAATACCACCTTTTCGGACCCCACCCTCAGACGATAAATATAGGATAGAGAGGGGGGCCAAAATTCAATGTACATCGTCGATATGAAGAGAGGGATGATCATATGGTTCATACTTGTTGGTCCTCGAATATGCCCATGTTTTCATCTTTCAATATCATTATTCATACCCTAAAACCCTAGGTTTTTAATCTGTTCCATACTCTAGTTCCATAACTTGCCGTCAAATACATTCCATGGTTGGTTATCATATTTTTATTAGATTTTATATGATTAAAGATGATTATGCCATGATTTTATAACTATGGTTTCATTAATTCCAACTATCGTAGGGTTCCATCGTTGAAATTCTTCACAAGTCAATAGAGTACGGAAATGTCTAATTTGGGGCTTTCACACTTTCGGCATGCTTCCAGAGAAACCGAGGGAGGTTATTGTAAAAAATAGTGTTATAATACCTTCCCATGGCTTTCATTGTACCTAGGTTACACATATGGGTCTCTAGAAGGAAATTAACAAATTTTCCTGAATCTGCAACAAATTTCAAATTGCCAACTTCTTCCTCGATTTTCGTATAGGTGAACGAAAATGAAGAAATTATGTCACATGGGTTTTGGTCCCCATATAGAAAATTGGTTAAGCCTAAAACATTTTTCTAAAATTAATTATGGTTTGGGAGATAAGCGAAGCTCTTCAAGGAAAATTTATATAAAAATCCAGAAAATCCAGATTTGTAAAACAACCCTGTTTTGCATTTTTGTACTTAACGGTCAAGTTCCAGATTCGTACTCATGTCCTTGAAGGATTCAAATGAAATCAGCAAGGTTTGATGATCCCTAAGCTCGATGATATCTATGAAGGTAACTTCTAGATCAACCTGTAGATCAGTATATCATTCTCCTAAGGATGGAATCTAGTTTGGAAGAAGTTAGCAATGAACTAGATCTGTATTTGAAATCAGATTTGTTTGGTCCAGATCATTCGGTTTTCCATGTAATGAAACAATTTTCTATTTTATGTATAATGTTAGCACTTATAAAGGCCAGTAGAGGAGTTAAGCGAGTGATCTAGGGAGAAAAATATTGAAGATGTCAGTGTGTACGTAGAACTTTGTGTTATTACAGGATTTTGTTATTTTAATTCAAGACCTGTTCCAGTAATATGATGGGTGTGTGTTGATTTGAGTTTTCGTGAATACCATTGCGATGCATTTCTAGCTTGAATAAGTGAATATCTCTCTTTCACTGTAATTTTTAACCTTCCCAGTTGTGGAAAGGGCCCACCATAGTCTAAGACTTATTTTTTTCGTAGGTAGATTGAATTAGAGTGTTTTTTTTATTACAAAAATTGTGAATTCTATAACATGATTAAGTAGATCACGATTTTATTCAATTAAGATTTCGATTATAATTAGTCTCGTGATTGCTTAAGTTTTGGAATTCATTACATATCATGCTCCATCCTTCTTACAGAACATTACTCTGTTTTCCTTAAAACTTTATGTTATGTTGAAGTACTTACATGCAGAATTACAGTGAATGACTATGCATGCGCTAAAACAATGATTTAATAGTGCTAGTTTTTTGTGCATGTTTCAGATTTCTAGCACTGGGTTTGACTATCATGTAAAGTGTGAATTCTAAGAGTTATATGTCAATTTGTGTGTGTGTGTGACTGTAGATTACAAGATGCACATATATATAAATACATAGTGTTTGATCCCCTTGGATAGAATTCGGATTTGGAAGTTACTTTGGTGTTGGAAATTGCGTTTGAGTTCTTGAGTTTGTTGAACAATGAGTGTGTTTTTTAAAGTAAATCAACAAGTAGTGCAAGTGAGGTTGAATTTGAGTCATTGAGTATCGTAGGTGTGTTTAAATGCCAACCTTAGAATTATGAGTGTGAAATAGTAATGGTAATTTCATTTCTGATGTAGTGTAGTTTCATTTCTAGAGTAGTAGTGTTTTCATTTGGAATCGAATTGGTTATGTGTGAGTTTACTATTTCATAGGGTAAGCTTTATTGTTTGTCAACAATGAAAGTTCAATTTTATAGATTAAGAGTGTGAGTCACATTATGTTTGATTGTTCAAGTAGTGTAAGTTGTGGAGCAATTTTTATGATTGAAATGAAAGTTTAGTGGTGAGAATTCGATTGTTTAATAGTGTGTGAGAATTGAACAGTAAGGTTTCATTTCAATGATTTGGTTTAAAGTGTTTAAATTCCTGAAGAACATTTCGAATTGATTTACGATTAAAATTTGATGCTATTTAATTTGAGGACAGTGATAGTAAAGATTTATTTTGTTTTAAATTGGGTCTAAGTTAATTGAATCAAGTTAAGTACAATATTATTAATAGTGTGATTTCCTTTGGTTTATTTTTCTCCAAGATAGGATTAATTCGGTTTGGTAACATAAGGTAAATTAGCTCAAGCAATAGCATTAGATTTTATTTTACAAGTAGTTTGTTTTAATTTGAATTTATATTTCAAGTACAAAAGTTGATTTCATAGCAGTAATTTGATTTTTTTTTATAAGCGCAGAGAGTGTTCATACCCAGGGTTTAAGTTTGTTTTAAAGTATAATGTAGAATATTTTGAAATGTGAATTCGACTCCATAGCTGAGGTATTAATTTCATTTCATTTGGTTTTGATTTCTTCCATTCAAAATTAGGAATTTCATGTCTGGCTTTCCTTTCATTATGAATTTCATGTTTAATCTAGATTAGGAGCCTTTAAATTAAAAGCTTATTGGGATTCTTTTAATTCCTTAGATGAGTTTTCTTTCCAAAAAATGAGTGGTAGATTAGGGTTTCCTTCCGACAAATGAGTGTTGTGTTATTTTACAGCGAGTCACTAGTGTGTTCTTTCATAGAAACAATGATTATGTACTTACGAATTAAATTGATTTTATGCCCTAGTTTAGGTTGGATGCTCTGATCCTACGTTACCCACGCTTGCGCCTCGAATATTACGAGTCCCAAATTGATAATTTAATGTTGGAAATGATAAACATATAATTTCCCCAACATTTTTGGTTCTGAAAAATATCCTATGGTGAACCACTCCTATAAAACCATAATGAGCTCTCATAAGAACCCTAGCATGACCAACTCGAGGAATCCTTCAGTCATTATCTGAGATGTTTTTTTTTTAAATGAGTCCTTAGGGTAGCAATACCAACCAGTAAATATTAGTAATTAAAAAAAAATTACGCCATACTGTGCTTCTCTGAGATCAAATACTCAATCACCTTGAGATCCTATAAAATTTAGGACCCTAACAATACCAAGTCATCCTAGGAGAAAAATCCTGGGCAAAAAAAGGTTTGCACACTATATGAAGGATCAGGCTGACTAAGAGTAGGAAAAAATGGATAAGTAATGTCATTTTCCAATGATAAAATTGGAGCTAAAGATGAAGGTGGGGCCAAAGTTATGAGTTTCCCCAGTGCTTCTTTATCCGAGATATTTCGAAGGAGTGAATAACATGTATCTATCAGGAAAAAGGGGTAGGGATGACATGTAAAGTAGGTAGCGTTAAGGACCACTAAAAATGATATAAGTCTTTGGATATGATAAATGAAAGTGCACATATCCTGCCAACTCATATTGTTCTTTCTATCTGACGTATTCAAAAAGCTCAGATTGGGAACAACCCACAGAAGTACCTCTAGGAAACGTGTCAAGGATAAAAGCGAGGAAAGCTAAAATCATTAGTTTGAAACTTTTAATATAATAAATTGACATAATACTTGTATTTATTTGATTAAATCTTGATTGCAGTGGTTCTTGGCCATATAGCCTTATTACGATTTTATTAAATAAAGCATCAAAGTAAACCCTTAAACTAATAATAAATAAAAGAATAAAATAAAGGAGTCATTAAGGTTTTTGAAGGATATTTTAAAACAAATTCAAATTAAAAAATTTAAAGGGTCCCCAATTTTTATTATGATATAAATATAAAATGGGGGTTGTTTGCCACAATAATTGGTGACATACTGGGTGAGCTAGCTATATCTATTTATATTAGTGGACAGAATATTAAATAATAATGCCTAAAGAAAAGAACTGGTAACTTCAATTATAATTTATGAAGAAAATTTATGATCATTATAGATAAAAGAAAGAGAAACATGTACTCATATATTTTGTTCTAGCCTTTGTCTAGAAGGCAAGGGGAAATTTAAATTTGCTTATTTGAATAATAATTTTCGCTTATGATTTGATTACTAAGCATGAATTAGTATCATTTCATGTATGCTTGATGATTTAAGCTTTATATACCTGACATTGCTTCACTGCCAACATGTCTATTCAATACCTCAATGAAGTTGCCCTCATATCCTGTATGCATTTACCTGTTGCTAGCAAGACTGTTCAATACCCCGACGAGTTTACATACATTTCCCATAACTTCTTAAATTTTCTTTTTTATTCGCCTTTAGATTACATATTTTGAGATTGCATTTTTCCCAATGACACATCAAGAAGTTGGGTGATAAATAAAGTGACGAAAAAATCAATGCATATCATGGCATTTGTTAACATAGAAAAATCATACACACATTTGTATAGGTAAGATAACACTTAGAGTTAAAAAACAACATGTACAGGTGAAGAGTTTCTAGCAAAAGACATCATAAAAACAAAAAAATCAAAGTTTTTCCAAGGTTCAATTTAAAAAATAAACCAGTACAGGCTCTCCAAAGGCAGAAATTAATGACTGTGGGAGATTTTATTCGATATTCACCCAACTCAACCAAAGTTTGAGTCAGTAATCTGAGACCACTTAACACAAATTGAATTGGGATTCCTTGACATGTACCACCCAAGGAAAACTGATTTCCATTTTACTTGGAGATATTCAGCCCCTAAGGGAATCCGCATGTCCTCCTATCAAGTCATATTCTCATTAATGAGCTAAGCGAGGGAAGGAGGAGTTTAAATTCTATATAAAAAATCCATTGGAAGACCAAGGGAGGAAGAATTTTTAGCATTGTTATGCTCAAAAAATTTCCCCAAGGAAATCTTGCATTTTATTGTTGAGAGTGTTTCACCATCATTGAGAATTCTCTTAGTATAATTGAGAGACAGTGAGTTTGCATAGGAGATTGAAGAAAGGAGTTCCTTTCTGAGAGATCTTGAGCATTGTTGCTCAATCGTTCCTCTTCAAGTGTTTTGATATCTCATTTATAGCTCTTCTACCAAAAATCAATAAAGGAAATTTTGTTCCTATGTCTTTTTTCACTGTTTTTATGCTTCATTTAATCACTATTTTATTTTCTTTGTTTTAGTTTTGTTTAATCTTGCTCATGTATTTTTCTTAAGCCACTCATGATTTGTTGGTTCTTATTCAAGAAATAACATCATCAAATTATCTGTATGACCTTTTTAGGTGACGTCCAAACTACAAGGAAAGGTGTTTTGGGACCCTTTCTCAACAAAACACCAAATACAAAATTGATATCATACTTTGTGTCTTTCTTTGATTTAATTGGTTGTGTTGCAAAAATTTTCTCTCTCTCTCTCCACATTTTCACTGTTTTTAGCATCCATTTCCTCTTTGGAATTTTGTAGGTCTCAATGAGACCTATTCCCATCCCGGAAAATACTTGAATTCAAATTTTCGAGTCCCTCACATGGATTTTCCCACAGACAGACACACGAGTTGCATGTCTATGCACATGAAAACTTGTTTGATTTATAGAATGACCAAAATATCATTGTGAGTTTTCTTTCCTGAGTGTTTCGGCAGCACCTAATGAACTTCCTGCGTGTTGTAACATTATTTGGTTTTAATAAGTTAGCATATTAGTCAAAAATAAATTTAAAATGTTAAGTTAGGATATGGATGAAAAAGAAAAAATAAATAAATAAATGTTAGGACTATTCTTCATTTTATACATCCATATCAAATAAAATGTTAGAAGTTGGCTGCCCTAAATAATGAAGGCATGAAAATGTTAGGGAAGAAAAAGAAAAAATAATATGCTTTAGTTACAAAAATGAATAAATTTAAAGGATGCTTGTTTAAATGTGCCATTTAAATGTTTAAATTTCATTAAATTATGGTTAATCTTCTTAAAAGGCGTTAATCGTAGTTGAACATCTTTCGACGGTGGATCTACTCCACACCCAGATCAACGACAGAGAGAGAGTTCGCACCCCCCTCGACCATTTCCCATTAACATGGGGGGGGGGGGGAGGCTCTGAAAAGTGGTTTTAATGGAAAGCGCGCCAACCTTACGTGTCACAATCTCATGAATTCTCACCCCCCCACTCAAAATACAAACCATTCGCTACCCCCTCTGAAATCTGCCAATGATTTTTCATCCGTCAATGGTTATTCACCCCATGCCTTTACCATTTCCTTTTGTCCAATAAAACACCACCAGCTGCCATATATGTTGCCAATTTGTCATATCTGTTACCCAGTTGTTATATCAATTGCCTCCTATTCGTTCATTACATCTCTGCTCTTAGACCGTTAGCCTCCATGTCACAGTTCCGCTCCAAAAAAATTAAAGCTGCTACGGTTACTCGCAAACCATTAGCATGGCCCTGCATGCTATAAATAAATTCAATCCCACCTCTTTTTCGCTTTCATCTGACTTGTTACTTTTTATTGCACAAGAACCTTCCTTAAATGCAGAAGGGGAGAATCCACAAGAAAGTTCCCAAGATTATCAAGGAAAGAAAACACAAGAACCCTCTTCAAATTTAGATAGGAAGCATAAACAAGAACCTTCCTTAAATGCAAAAGGGGAGAATCCATAAGAACCTTCCCAAGGTTCTCAAGGAAAGAACGCACAAGAACCTTTTCCTTCAAGCCAAATAGTTCCTGTTCACATTCATGAAATTTTTTTATTAATAGATTGGTATGCAAATATTGTACATTTTCTGATCAATTTTGAGTGCCCTACTCAATTTACAAGAATTCAGTGAAAAAAAATTAAGTTGAAATATATTAAATATTGCATCATCAATTCCAAATTGTACTGGAAATATCCTCTCAACATTCTGTTACTTTGTTTAACAGAAACTGAAATAGAAGGAATCATTGAGCAATTTCATGCAGGGATATGTGGAGGACACTATGCTTGGAGAGCCACATCATACAAAATACTAAGGGAATAATTCTATTAGCCTACTTTGTTTTCACAAGTAGGAGCAAAGGTTAGAAGCTGCATTCCATGTCAGATGTTTTCTAGTAAGAAAAAACTAGCATCTCTTCCACTAGTTCCAGTAGTTGTTTCAACACCATTCCTTCAATGGGGACTAGATTTTATAGGAGAAATTCGCCCAACTTCAAGTAATCAACACAGATGGATTTTAACTGCCGCAGACTATTTCACCAAGAGGGTGGAGGCCATTCTAGCCAGAAATGCTACAGATACAGTAGTAATTAAATTTATTGAAGAAAACATTCTCTCTAGATTTGGTTGTCCTCAACAAATAGTGACTGACAATGCCACAACATTCAGTAGTGTAAAGATGATTGAGTTCTAACAAAAATATCAAATCTTACTACATCATTCAAATCCTTATTATCCTCAAGGAAATGGTATTGCATAATCATCCCAAAAAAGGCTGGTCAATGTAATAAAAAGGACTCTATAAGATCATAAGAAGAATTGGGACATTCATATTATTTATGTAGTTTGCGAAAACAGAATTTCTCCCAAGAGATCAACAGGTAAATCTCCATTCCAATTGGTCTATGGTAAAGAGGCCATTTTTCCTACCAATTTGTTGTTAGGTCCCTATATTACTATTATAGTCCCTTATCGTTGTTAGTGTAACCCCCTTATTGTTATTGTTGTACCACTGTAACCCCAATATTGTTATTATTGTGCCCTTACATTATTATTGTTAGGTCAGCTAGGATTATATTGTGACCCCATGGACTCCCATATATAGAAGGAGGTTTTGGTCATTTGCATCATCCAAGAATTGTTCATTTATGTAAAGTATTGGAGGTTTCCCCCTCAAAGTGGTTGATTTATAAGGCATTGATCTCTCTTTTATTCTATTTTTGGAGCTGGTTTCATAACATTTGGTATTAGAGCTTTGGATTCTAGAGTTTTGCTGCTACAAAAAGGTCATTGTGGAATTTTCACTATAACGTTTTTTATACGAAGGTTCAGAAGCTGAAAGTTTTACAGAGAAAAGACGAAATCCTAAGGAACGTCATGTAAAAATTTCAAATCTTGGTTCGCAATATTTTCAAATTCAACACCAATTAAGCCTTCAGAAGGCTCTAATATGACCCATGAAGATGAAGAACTTCAACATGACATGTCAAAATTACAAGAGAAAGTGCACCAAATTTCACTCTCGCAAAGATCAACAAAAAATGAAATGGAAGTTTTGAATAAAAGTGTGAAAGCTAAGATGGATGGTTTGAAGAAAAGAATGGAAGCTAAGATGGATGGCATGTAAGCTGGTATGGAAGCTAAGAAGGATGACATGGAAGCTAAGATCAATGAAAAAATGAAAGACAACATGGAAAACATGAAGAATGATCTAAAAGAGGACATGGAAGTTTTGACAAAATTGATACAAGAAATGTTTCCTAATGGCTAAAATATAGTAGAGGAAACTCATGATGAGAAAAAAATAAATGTTAATCGTGATTTCATAAACTCTAATGTTGGATGGAAGAACCACCATATTCCAAAGATGGATATGAGGAATTTTGATGGCAAGGATCCCGTAACATGGATACTACAGATGGAGCAATATTTTGATCTCAATAATGTGTAAAACACACAAAAAGTACGCATTCCAACTTTACATTTAAAACAAAATACATTTGTGTGGTATCGATGGCTTTGATCCTGTAAAAAAATTTAACTTGGTTAATTTTTATGGAGGAAATGATAGTGCATTATGAGGATACAAAGACCAACACCTTCTTTAGCCAATTGATAAATCTCAAACAAAAGGGTTCAGTGGTGGGGCACATTGAGGACTTCTAAAAATTGAATATAAGGGTAACTGATATTCCAGAGGAATACAGGATTGATGCCTTCATAGGGACTTTAAATGATAACATCCAACATGAGGTTCACGTTTGGGAACTTGATTCATTGGAGAAGGCATTCATGTTGGAAAGAAAAATTGAATGTAAAATTATGGCAACAATGAAGCCTACCACTCACATCTATAAGAATGGAAGTGTTCCTACTCCTAGACTTCCACAACCTACAAGGTTGACACCACAGAAATTGGAAGAAAAAAGAGCAAAAGGGCTGTGCTATAGTTGTGATAGCAAACACACTAAAGTTCATAAGTGTGCTGAGAATAAATTATTTTACATAGATTGTGAAGAGGAGGAAGAAAATGAACAAGAAGCTTCAAAAGAAGAGGATACACACCAAGAACCAACCCTAGAAGAATAAGAAATGAATCCGACCATATCATGTAATGCATTGGCAAGAATTACCACTCATCAAACTCTTAATATAGAAGGAGATATCAAGAAGAAAAAGGTAATAGTGTTGATTTATTTGGGTAGTACCCATAATTTTATTCATTGTAAGGTAGCCAAGGAATTGAATTGTTTCCTATGCCCAGCACCAGAATGTCAAGTGACGGTTACAAATGGAGGAACTATAAATTTCTCTGGAAAATGCCACAATATCAAGCTAACCATGGGGGAATATGTATTGAATAGTCCAATGCTTTCTACTCCAATGGAATGTGTTGATGTTGTACTAGGAGTACAATGGTTACAATCTTTGGGGATGGTAGCTTTTAATTTTCAATAACTTTTCCTGAAATTTTTTTCAGAAGGAAAGGAATTCAAATTACGGGGTATAGCAGGGAAGCCGGGAAAGATAATAAACTATAATGTCATGACAAAGCTTTTTAAGAAAGAAAAACGAGGCATAATTGCACAATTATCCTCACTAGAAGTTCCAACATCAAAATCAATTGTTTCTCCAGATCTCCAAAAAGTCTTGGAAAATCATTCCAAGGTGTTTGAAACTCCCAAAGGACTCCCACCTATTCATGATCATGATCATGCTATTCATTTTATTCCATTAAGTGTCCCTCCAAAAATCAGGCCTTATAGATATCCTTATGTCCAAAAGAGTGAAAATGAATGTATGATTGCAGAAATGTTAGAGGCTGGTATAATTCAAGCTAGTCAAAGTTCTTTCTCTGCTCCAGTATTATTGGTGGACAAGAAGGATGGATCATGACGCATGTGTCCAGATTATAGGGAGCTCAATAAGCTCACTATTAAAGATAAATTTCCCATTCCTGTGATTGATGAATTACATGGAGAAATTTATTTTACCAAGTTGGATCTTTGTTCATGATATCTCAAATTAGAATGAATACTGAAGATATTCCGAACACATCATTTCAAACTCATGAGGGTCATTATGAATTTTTGGTCATGCCTTTTGGATTTACCACTGCACCTTCTACATTTCAAGGGTTGATGAAATCCATTTTCAAACCCTTCCTTAGAAAATGTGCGCTAGTATTTTTTGATGACATACTAATCTATAGTAGGTCTTGGAAGGATCATTTTCAACATGTTGATAGGGTGCTCAAACTATTTGAGGAGAAACAATTATATGAAAAAACATCCAAATATTTATTTGGAGTACACGAGGTGGAATATCTGGGTCATATTGTATCTCACAAGGGTGTTAAGGTAGACCCTAACAAAATTAAAGACATTAAGGAATGGAAAGTCCCCACATCCATAAAGAAGTTGCGAGGATTTCTAGGGTTAACAGGGTATTATCACAAGTTTGTTAAGAATTATGGGAGAATAGCAGCACCTCTAACAACATTATTGAAGAAAGATGCATTTTCATGGACTCCTAAAGAAACTAAGGCTTTTGAACATCTTAAAGAGGCAATGTGCCTAGCACCAATCTTAGTTACGCCAAACATCACAAAAACCTTTATTGTGGAATGTGATGCCTCAGGAAATGGAATTGGTACTATTTTAATGCAAGAAGGAAGACCCATTACTTTTGAAAGTCGTCCAATCAAAGGAAATTTTTTACAGAAAGCTATTTATCAGAAGGCAATGTTGGAAATACTACATGCACTAAATAAATGGTGGCCTTACCTAATGGGAAGACACTTCTAGGTAAAAATTGGTCATGATAGTCTTAAACACTTTTTGGAACAAGGACTATCTTCAGAAGAGAAGAAAAAATGGGCCACAAAGATGTTGGGTTATGATTTTCAAATCATCTTCAAAAAAGGGAAGCTAAATGTTGTTGTAGATGTACTCTCAAGAAAGGATGAAGAGGTGGAAGCATTGCTTTGTGCCATTTCTATTATCCAACCAGATTGGATAACCGAAGCAAGGGATGAATGGAAGAAGGACGAAGAAGTGTGGACACTCATTCAAAAGTTGCAGCAAGATCCTAGTACATCTAATACATTTAGTTTGAAAAATGATTCCTTATGGTACAAATATTGATTATATCTTTGTAAGAATTCCCAATTAAAACAAAATATTCTTTTGGAATTGCACACTTCTCCTTTAGGAGGACACTCAAGATTTTTAAAAACTTACCACAGGGTGAAGAAATAATTTTTTTGGGATGGCCTTAAATCTGATATTCAAAAGTTTGTGGCGTATCGTCGGTTTTCCAAGAAATAAAGTTGAGACAATTAAGACCCGGGCCTTCTACAACCTTTATCCATTCCAAGTCAATGTTGGGAGGAGATTTCAATGATTTTATCATAGGTTTACCTAAGTCCTAATAGAAATAGTGTCATCATGGTGGTAGTTGATAGACGTATCAAGTATGCACACTTTGTGCATTATCTCATCCATTTAAAGCTAGTACAATTGCTACCGTATTTATGGAAACAATTCAAAGGCTACATGGAAACCCCAAGATTATTTTATGATGCAGATCCCATTTTTACTGGAAATTTTTGGACGGAATTATTTTCTTGTTTGGGTACTCAACTAGCTCATAGCTCATCTTATCATCCTCAATTCGATGATCAAACTGAGATAGTGAATAATTTTTTGGAAGGATATCTTCATTGTTTTGTATCTGATAAGAAAACACAATGGGTCAAGTGGTTACCTCTCGCTAAATGGTGGTATAACACTTCCTTCCATACTATAGCAAAAATGACCCATTTATGGCACTTTATGGATATCATCCACTATCCATCACATCTTATTTAAGAGAAAATTCTAAGGTTCAAGTTGTAGTGGAAGAACACATCGACCATCAACAAGAAGTTCTCCAACTCTTAAAGGATAACCTAAATTTGGCACAAAATCGAATGAAATAACAGGCAGAGACTGGGTATTTTTACGACTATGACCATACAAAAAAATGTCCCTCAAGCAAGCTAAGAAGGATAATAAATTATCACCAAAGTACTATGGTCCTTACAAGACGTTGCAAAATATTGGTGCTATGGCATACAAATTAGAGCTTTTTGCTTCTTCGCAAGTGCATCCAGCTTGCCACGTTTCATGCTTAAAGAAGGTTATAGGGGAAAAAATTCCAATTCAAACAATATTTCCAGAACTTGATGATGAAGGAAAAATCATATTGGAACCTGAAGCAGTCACAGAAACAAGAACTCGACAGCTACAAAATCAATCAATTTTAGAGTATCTAATCAAATGGAAGAACTTACCCACTGAAGATTCTACATGAGAGGATGAGAATTTTATACAAAAGAAATTGTATCTACTCAAGCATTGAGGACAACACTTTTTTGAAGGAGAGGGGCATGTTAGGTCCCTATATTACTAGTATAGTCCCTTATTGTTATTGTTGTACCGCTGTAACCCAAATATTGTTATTATTGTGCCCTTACATTATTATTGTTAGGTAGGGTATGATTATATTGTGACCCCATGGACTCCTATATATAGAAGGAGGTTTTGGTAATTTGTATCATCCAAGAATTTTTCATTTATGTAAAGTATTGGAGGTTTCCCCCTCAAAGTGGCTGATTTCTAAGGCGTTGATCTCTCTTTTCTTCTATTTTTGGAGCTGGTTTCATAAAATTTATATTTCCCTATTCTTAATTTTTTACAAGAGGCTACTGATGAACTTGATGATTTCTCTCAAATTATTGAATTGAATGAAAATAGAGATGAGATTCAATATAGAATAAGGAAGTATCAAAATAAGATGAAAAGTATTTTTGACAAAAAGGGTAGGGAAAGGGACTTTAGGGAAGGAGATCTAGTATTGAGATGGGATTCCAAGAGGGAGGAAAGAGTTAAACATGGTAAATTTGACAATATTTTCTTTGGACCTTTCAGCATTGTCGAAGTCAAAGGAAATAATACATTCATTCTACAAAATTTGGAAGGATAGTTTTCCACATTGCCTGTTAATGCAGATTTTTGAAACATTATATTTAGTACTGAAGAATCTAAATAAGATTCAAGATCATCATTGTACATTACCACTTTTCTTTAAAATTTTCAAGTATGTTTTATTTTTCACAGCAAAGACTCCAAAGCCCGAGGAGAAGGCACTTGGATCTGCTTGTTCTCTACATCCCATAGGAGGAAGAAGTCCCCAGTTGGAGCTAATGTCGTAACATTATTCCGTTTTAATAAGTAAGCATATTAGTCAAAAATAAATTCAAAATTTTAATTTAGGATATGAATGAAAAAGAAAAAAGAAATAAACAAATGTTAGGACTATTGTTCATTTTGTACATCGATATCATAAAATGTTAGAAGTTGGCTGCCCTAAAGAATGAAGGCATGAAAATGTTAGGGAAGAAAAATAAAATATAATATGCTTTACTTACAAACATTAATAAGTTTAAAGGCTGCTTGTTTAAATGTGAAATTTAAATGTTTAAATTTCATTAAATTATGGTTAATCTGCTTTAAAAAAGTCGTAATCCTTGTTATGAATTATTTGACATCAAAATTTATATTATGGCGCATATTATTTGTCTTATCCAAAGTCACTAAGCGATAAAAACGTCATGTCGGTTTTAATGAAAAGTGCACATATTTCAACGGTGGATCTACTCCCCGCCCAGATCAACAACGGAGAGAGAGTTCACACCCCCCTCGACCATTTCCTATTAACGGGGGAGGGGGGCATCCGAAAAGTGGCTTTAATTGAAGTGTGCCAACCTTACGTGTCACAATATCATGAATTCTCACCCCCCTACTCAAAACCGCAAACCATTCGCTACCCCCTCCAAAATCCACCAATGGCTTTTCATCTGTGAATAGTTATTCACCTCACGCCTTGACCATTTCATTTTTTCCAATCAAACACCACTAGCTGCCATATCAGTTTCCAAGTTGTCATATTGATTTCCCAACTATTATATCTATTACGTCCTATTCATCCGTTACAGTTCTGCTCCTAGACCGTTAGCCTCCACGTCACAGCTCCACTCCAAAAACATTAAAGCCACTATGGTTACCAGAATACTGTTATCCTGATCCTGCATGCCATAAAAAAATTCAAGACCACCTCTTTGTCACTTTCATCTAACTTTTTATTTTTTATTGCGGGAAAACAATTATTTGCGCACAGTCTTCTACAAATATAATTGATCTATCACCTGTTTCAATCGCCCTACTTTCTGCTATCCAATCATCCCATAGTCCTCTCCTATTCCTTTTCTTCTATTTGATAGCATGGCCCCAAAGGGGAAAACTAAAAAACAAAATACAAAGGAGATCACTTCTACCACAACCTCGCTCAATCTCAACCATGTCCCCCTCATAGATTCCCTTTTCAATATTACAAATGTTGAATGTGAGTGTGACTTCCACGAATTACACCTCTGGCTCAAACAAAAGTACCTTGACAAACACGATCCAATCAGATTCTGGGAGTCACTATTTCCTTTCTTTAGCTTCCCAAAAACACATGAATTTTCTGACCTGGTTATCTGATTTCAAGCCAGATATGACCCTGTAAAAAGAGTGGTGGTGGCTCAAAATGGAGACATTCTGATCGCCATCACTGCTGAAATCATTAACCAGATGCTCCTAATTCCTACATCATATTGGTGTCATTGTGGGGGAAAATAATTTGAATTTTTTTCCCTGGGACAACGATAAATCCTATTCCTTTAAGGGTGATTAAAGGTCTAGTGAGGTAAAAAAATTCACCTGGCGACTTCATTAAACCCAAACTGGCTCCTTCAAAGCATACCAGGTCTCATTCTGATTTTGAAATTGTCTTACCTCTATCAAATCCAGAGAGACTGGTAATACAAGTTTCTTCCAGAAGAAGAAATCAAACCCCTTCTTTTGTTCCTCAATAGGAGACCACAACAGTTCCTCATCGTTTCAGATCTAGACCTATTCCCCTAGAATTAGAAGATTTACCTCCTAGAGTGCATGAATTAGTATCCAAAAGAGTGGATTTTCAATATTCTTTGTTAGTTCATTATTTGGAGTCTTATAAATTACCTGAGGCACCTTCTGAATCTCCTACATTGGAACAGGAGTTGGATCTACATCTACCTAGATTCAAACCTACTGATTTCATATCCCCTATCTCATACTCCGTTCCATCTACTTCTGCACAAATAGGAGATATATTTTCTCTTTATTCTAATCCTTTATTTGAACACAAAGAAGGAGAAGAATAGGTTCAAAAGTTGGTCATTCGAACACCCTTATGATCCATAAAAATATCTTCAACTCCACTTCATCCTCCACCTTCTTTAACTCCTCCATCTTCACCTCCTTCTTCTCCATCTTCTACAACCACCACCACTGAATATTCTTCATCCTCATCTTTAAGTATGGCTGGTTTTAGGCCATTTTTTCAAGAAATATATGCTGCTCTATTACTCCCAAAAATACTTAATGATTTTCCTGTTGGATATCTAAAACATCTCCCAATATTTAATGGAGAAACTAGTTTGTTAGCTGAAGATCATCTAGCAAAATTTCTAGATTTTTCTCATAACATGAACATAGAACATGAAAATGTTTATATGACATTGTTTGTTCAATATTTATAAGGAAATTTTATGATCTGGTTTAGACAGTTACTAGTAAATTGTATTAGATCTTGGGAGGAGTTGACAACTGTATTTAAAAATCAATCGGGTGTGAAAAAGGATCTTGTTTATTTCTTAATAGAATTTGAAGAGCTTAAAAGAAATTATGGTGAATTGTCATGTTAAGAGAGATAAAAACTCATATGTTAAAAGACATGAAACAAATTTCTATAGAGGTTGAAGAAAATAGGTTTTCCATAGCTAAGCTAAAAGCCAAAGCTGAAAAATCCCAAAGAAAATTAAAATCAAATCAGGAAGCCTCTTGTTCTTCTAAATCTAAATGTGAAGAATAAAAAATAGGTGAAATCACATCACTTCTTAGAAACCTTTCAAATAGGATTTCTAAGATTGAAACACAACCTAGAATATTCCAACAAACTGTTGCTAGACCCCAAACACAAACCCAAGGTCAATTCAAGAAAGCCCCCTAATTGCAGATTCTTAAGAGACCAAATAATGATCAAAAAGTACCTACAACTTTGTTGATTGATGATCAACAACTTGATGATAATATTTTGTCAATCACTGAAGATATTCACAACATAGATAACACATCTCTTCAGACTGTTATTTTTCCTATCCCTCAGAGTCAAATGTCCAAAGAAGATCAAGAAAGTTCCCAGGTCTCTAAATATCAAGCCTTCTCTGAATTTTTAATTGTTAAACTTAACATCAGGTATGATCTAATACCAAGAGCAGGTCCTGGTAGAAATCATAAATATCCTGTCATAATTGAGCCTCAAGTGAAATCTGTTGAAACTCAGACTACTTCTATTCAACCTCTGAATCAGCCAAATGATACTACACAAATTGATAGAACAATTTTGACTACTTTTAATGTTGAAAAAGAATTAGAAAGAGTTAAAATCCCTATTCCACTTTCATAACTTTCTAAAAATCCTGGATATAAGAATCAAGTCACAAAATGGATCCAAAAATCTAGTGTATATGTTGAAGGAGATGTCATTAACCTTCAAGATGAGATACCATCAGTAGTTTTCAGTCGAATTTCTAATATGATAGATGATATTGTACCTCCATTTTATGTAACTTTGAAAGCTCATGATTCATTGTCACATAATTTTATGTTAGATTTTGGAGCCACATAACCTTATGCCTAAGGTTATCATGGATCAATTAAACCTTTAAATCACTAGATCTTATCATGACCTATACACCTTCTACTCCAAAAGAGTACCTTGTTTAGGACTTATAAAAGATTTAGTGGTCACGCTTACTCAAATACCAGTGAAAATTATGTTTCTATACATTGTTGTAGCTGATATTCCTCCCAGGTTTGGAATGCTTCTTTCAAGGTCATGTTGTGCCAAACTAGGAGGAAGCCTTCAGATGGATATGTCTTTTTCCAGAATTCCTGAGTATGGAGGAGAAAATCTTAGGTTGTAAAGAGAAGTCAGATTTATACATACTGTTGACCAAAAATCATCCCATTTATGCAGTTGACGATGATTTTGGTTGCTTCCAATTATCTTCAAACACTTCACATAATTCTCAACTTAAGATTGAAGATGTAGTTGAACCTCCTAAATCTGCTCAGACAATTATTTGGAAACTTTTCTTTGATGGGCCTTGTACCAAAGATGGAGCTAGAGATGATGTTGTTTTAATTTCACCAGAGAAAGAGAACATAACCCAATCATGCAAGCTCGATTTTTAGGTCACAAATAACGTTGCAGAGTATGAAGCTTTCCTCCTAGGCTTAGAGTTTGCTAGAAGCTTAAAGGTGCAAAATTTAATTGTTTTTAGTGATTCTGAACTTATAGTAAGACATGTTAGGAATATTTGTCAAACAAAGCATAATAGGCTTAGGTGTTATAGAAATGATGTTTGGGATTCAATTGAAAACTCCTCTAATTCTTTTAATATAAATTTTATTCCTAGAAATGAAAATATTCATGCAGACTCCTTAGCTGTTTCTGCAAGTTCTTTTAATATACCAGACCAAATGCAGCTACAATACCAAATCCAAGTCAAATACAGGCCATTCATTCTATATAATCTAAAATATTTGCAAATATTTGAAGATGATGAACAACTGAAATCATTTCTCCAAGTTATTGATGAATTTTCCGTTTTACAAATTGAAGGGGATAAATCAGATATGAATGAAGTTGCTGAAGAAAATGACAATTCAAATTTAAATTCAAAAGTAGTTGATCATAACATTATACGACTGTCAAATAATTTCATTCCTAAAGGCATTGTTCCTTTAGAAAAGCTATTTGATAAAAATGATGGCCCTAGAAATCCACTATCTATTTCACCATAAGATGATATTGAAGAAACTAACATTGGAACTGATGAAGAGATTAAGAACATTAAAATTTTTGCATCTTTAACTCCTGAAGTTAAAACTGAATATCTTAAAATTCTTAAAAATTACAAAGATGTTTTTTCTTGGTCTTATGCTAATTTGAAAACTTATGACACATCTCTTATAGAGCATAAAATTCCACTAAAACCTGAAGCACAACCTTACAAATAAAAACTAAGAAGAATTACTCTAGTTTTTCTTCCTACCATAGAAAAGGAACTAAATAAGCTTCTAGATGCCCAAATAATTGTCCCCTTAAGATATTATGTATGGGTAGCCAATTTGGTTCCTATTTCAAAGAAAAATGGAGAAATTAGACTTTGTGTAGAATTCGAAAACCTTAAAAAATAATCTCTAAAAGATAACTAACCACTACCAAATATGTACCAATTACTTCAAAAGGTTTAAGGTGCTAATATACTTTCCATTCTTGAGGGATTCTCTGGTTATAACCAGATAATGGTAAATCCAGAAGACAGAGAGAAGACTGCCTTTACCGCTCCCTGGAGCATATTCATGTATCCCAGATGCCTTTTGGGTTATCAAGTGTAGGAGAAACATTCCAAAGAGCTATGGAATTATCCTTTGTTGGTAAGGTAAATAAATTTGTTGTTATTTATCTTGATGATCTTACTGTTTTCTCTAATTCAGATCACAAGAACTTAAAGCACTTGATGAAGGTTTTTGACAGGTATAGAAAGTTTGGAATATCTCTAAACCCTAAGAAGCATTTGTTTGCTATCAAATAAGGAAATTTGAAAGGCGACATCATTTCAAAGGAAGGAGTGATGATAGATCCTAAAAGAGTATCTGTTATTCAATCATTATCACTGCTAAGAACTAAGAAAGAGATCCAAGCCTTTCTAGTAAAAATCAACTTCTTGAGAAGATTCATCCCTAACTATGTTGAAATAGTTAAAGACATAATTGATATGCTTAAATAGAATCATGAAGTTAAATGAACTATTCCTGCTAGATATGATTTTGATAAAATTACGAACACTATTTTTGACGCTCCTACCCTAGCTAGCCCAAATTATTCTCTACCTTTCAGTATATGTTACTTTGCTTGTGAAACCACTCTTGTTGTTGTCCTTTTATAGAAAAATGAATATTATGATGACCATCCCATAACATTTTTTTAGTAAGGTTATGCGAGATGATGAACTCAAGTATGATATTATTGATAAACAATCTTATGTCCTTGTTCAAGCCTTAAAATATTTCAGAATGTATGTCCTTCACTCAACCATTACTGCTTATGTCCCTAACAGCCCTCTATAAATTGTTCTTACCCAATGAGACACTGATGGAAGAAGAGGAAGGTGGATCACCCAAATCCTTAAGTTTGACCTCAGTATAAAAACCACTAAGTTAGTAAAGGGCCAAGGGTTAGCTAAATTGTTAGTTGAATCCAATTGCAAAGTGTTAGGAATAGGTTTTGTTTTTGAAATCTCTGAGAAGCATACACAAGAACCTTATTCAAAATTAGATAGGAAAAATACATAAGAACCTTCCTTAAATGCAGAAGGGGAGAATCCACAAGAACCTTCCCAATATTCTCAAGGAAAGAACAAACAAAAACCTTCTTCAAATTTAGATAGGAAGCATACACAAGAACCTTCCTTAAATGCAAAGGGGAGAATCCACAAGAACCTTCCCAATATTCTCAAGGAGAGAACACACAATAACCTTATCCTTCAAGCCAAATAGTTCTTGTTCACATTGATGAAAAGCTTTTATTGTCAGATTGGTATGCAGATATTGTACATTTTTTGATCAATTTTGAGTGCCATAATAAATTTTCAAAAATTCAGTGCAAAACGCTTAAGTTGAAATATATTAAATATTGTATCATCAATGCCAACTTGTACTGGAAAGATCCTCTCAACATTCTGTCACTTTGTTTAACAGAAACTGAAACAGAAGGAATCATTGAGCAATTTCATGCAGGGATATGTGGAGGACACTATGCTTGGAAAGCCACAACACACAAAATACTAAGGGCAATATTCTAATGGCCTACTTTGTTTTCACAAGTAGGAGAAAAGGTTAGAAGCTGCATTCCATGTCAAATGTTTGCTGGTAAGAAAAAACTAGCAGCTCTTCCACTAGTTCCAGTAGTTTTTTCAGCACCATTCCTTGAATGGGGACTAGATTTTATAGGAGAAATTCAAACAACTTCAATTAATCAGCACAAATGGATTTTAACTACCATAGACTATTTCACCAAGTGGGTGGAGGCAATTCTAGTGAGAGATGCTACATATACAGTAGTAATTAAGTTTATTGAAGAAAACATTCTCTCTAGATTTGGTTGTCCTCAACAAATAGTGACTGAAAATGCCACAACATTCAGTAGTGTAAATATAATTGAGTTTTGCCAAAAATATCAGATCTTACGACACTGTTCAACTCCTTATTATCCTCAAGGAAATGGTCTTGCAGAATCATCAAACAAAATCCTAGTCAAGGTAATAAAAAAGACTCTAGAAGACCATAAGAAGAATTGGGACAATCACCTTATCTATGTAGTTTGGGCAAACAGAATTTCCCTGAAGAGATCAACAGGTAAATCTCCATTACAATTGCTCTATGGTAAAGAGGCCATTTTTCCTACCAATTTGGCTTTCCCTGTTCTTAAATTTTTACAAGAGGCTATTGATGAACTTGGTGATTTATCTAGAAGGATAAATCAAATTATTCAATTGAATGAAAACAGAGATGAGATTCAATACAAATTAAGGAAGTATCAAAATAAGATGAAAATTCTTTTTGATAGAAAGGCCAGGGAAAGATACTTTAGGGAAGGAGATATAGTATTGAGATGGGATGCCAAGAGGGAGGAAAAAGGTAAACATGATAAATTTTATAATATTTGGTTTGGACCTTTCAGCGTTGCTGAAGTCAAAGGTAACAATACATTCATTCTACAAAATTTGGAAGGATAGCTTTCTACATTGCATGTCAATGGCATATTTCTGAAACATTATATTCAGTACTGAAGAATATAAAAGAAGATTCAAGATCATCATTGTACACTACCACTTTTCCTTAAAATTTTCAAGTTTATTTGATTTTTCACAGCAAAGTCTCCATAGCTCGAGGAGAAGGCACTTGGATCTACTTGTTCTCTGCATCCCACAGTAGGAAGTAGTCCTGAGTTGGAGTTGATGTTGTAACATTATTTGGCTTTAATAAGTTAGCATATTAGTCAAAAATAAATTCAAAATGTTAAGTTAGGATATGGATGAAAAAGAAAAAAGAAATAAAAAAATGTTAGGACTAATGTTCATTTTATACATCCATATTAAATAAAATGTTAGAAGTTGGTTTCCCTAAAGAATGAAGGCATGAAAATGTTAGGGAAGAAAAATAAAAATAATATGCTTTAGTTACAAAATTGAATAAATTTAAAGGTTTCTTGTTTAAATGCACCATTTAAATGTTTAAATTTCATTAAATTATGGTTAATATTCTTTAGAAAATGTTAATCCTAGTTATGAATTATTTGACATCAAACTTTATATTATGGCGCATATTATTTGTTTTAGCCAAAGTCACTAAGAAAAAAAATGTCTTTTCGGCTTTAATAAAAGTGCACATATTTCGATGGTGGATCTACTCCCCACCCAGATCAACGACGGAATGAGAGTTCGCACCCCCCTCGACCATTTCGCGTTAAGGGGGGGGGGTCCGAAAATTGGTTTTAATGGAAGGCGCGCCAACCTTACGTGTCATAATTTCATGACTTCACACCCCTCCCCTGCTCAAAACCATAAACCATTCACTACCCCCTCCGAAATTCACTAATGGTTTTTCATCCATCAATGGTTATTCGCCCCGCACCATGATCATTTCCTTTTGTCCAATCAAACACCACCAGCTTCCATATCTGTTGCCAAACTATTATATCCATTACCTCCTATTCGTTTGTTACAGCTCCACTCCTAAACCATCGGCCTCCACATCACAGCTCCGCTCAAAAACATTAAAGTTGCTAGGGTTACCAGCTAACCATTAGCCTAACCCTGCATGTTGTAAATAAACTCAAGCCCACCTCTTTGTCACTTTTGTTTGACTTGTTACTGTTAATTGCAAGAAAAAAATTATTTTCACACAGTCTTCTTCAAATATAATTGATATATCACCAGATTTAATCAACCTTCTCTCTGCTATCCAGTCAACCCATAGTCCTCTCCTATTCATTTTCTTCTGTCTGTCAGCATGGCCCCAAAGGGGAAAAATAAAACATAAAATACAGAGGAAAGCATTGCTACCATAACCACAGTCGATCTTGACCATGTCCCCCTCACAACTTCCCTTTTCAAGATTACAGATGTTGAATGTGAGTTTGACTTCCACGAATTACACCTCTGGCTCAAACAAAAGTACCTTGACTAACAGGATCCAATCAGATTCTGGGAGTCACTATTGCCTTTCTTTAGCTTTCCAAAAACACATGAATTCCCTGACATGGTTATCTGGTGTCAAGCCAGATATGACCCTGTAAAAAGAGCAGTTTTGGCTCAGAATGGAGATATTCTGATCACCATCTCTACTGAAACCATTAACCAGATGCTCCTATTTCCTACGTCACGCTCTTGTGTTTTTTCATAGCTCATATTGTATGCTTAGTTAATTTTCTAAACCTCTATTAGTAAGGTAATTTCTTATTTTTACCTAGAAAAATTACAACTCGCATAACTTAACTATGGGAAAGTAAGTGGCCTAAATCCACACATATTTTCTATCTTTTTTTTCTCAATTTAATCATCACAAATAGCTTAATTGGGATAAGAGTAAGTGACCCATTATACACGAATCCTTTTGACTAACCAAAGTTTTTCAAATTTTAAAAATTTTATCAGAACTAGGAATGGGTGTTCGTATGAAAGGGAGTAGTCCCTACTTCCCTTGCATCCTTATGGAGATCTTGGGTTTTCATTTGAAATATTTCTCAAATCACTCGTTCTTTCATCTCCCTATATGCTCACATAATGTAATTAGGAAAAATTTAAGTGGCCCATTATCCACACATGATTTCTTTTCTTGCAAGGAACAATCATAACATGGCATAATTAGGGGAGTTGTAAAGGATCACCGCATATCCACACTGCCTCACACTTTTCTATGATCACAAGTTCAATTGCACACACTTCCACTCCACACACTAAGCTCATATAAACTTTGTACCAAGTGGTGAGCCCTGGTCTTGCACCAAGAGTGCTCCAACTCCCAAGGCTTCCTCAACTCTATTTATCAACCCAGGGTTTGTACAAACTTATAGGTGATAATGGTATATGCATAATAGATGGGATTCTACTAATTTCACCCTTAACTATGACATTAGATAAAAAGTGCTCCAAAACCATTCCTCCTACTAAACTAGAATGAAAGCTTGTTGATGAGAGTACAATTAAAAGCTACTTCTAACTATGAAGGGGAAAATTCCATTGAATTTAACTTGTAAATAATAACTAATAAATTTAGTAAAAGAGAAAGGGTAAAATACCTGCAAAAGGAGAGATATTTTATCTGGTAACATTCACCAAATTATCATATCTACTTGCAGAAAGGAAGTTAATTTCTCTTCCATAATTCATCAAACTACCAATCAGAATTGCAAGTACCATCTACGTAGTTTACACTTGCTTGTAAATTAGTAATCTATTTGCATCAAATCTCTGATAAATCAACTAACTTTACTCTACTTTTGCAGTGAAGGAATGTAAGGTTTGGAGTGTCTTAGGAGATTCCTCTGATCATAAAATAACAACTAGGGGTAAACACTCATCTAGAATAAGTGAAAGTTGTAGTGGGGACAAAAAATGATGAAGCAAAAGTGTTCCTACATGTTTTCTATAGCCTGTGGTTGCTACAGGAGCCTTGTATTGCTATAGGAAGGCTTGTAATGCTACGGGAGGTTTTCCAAGAGGGGTTTGATGGTGAAAATGGTGTCTTGAAGGGATGGAGAGGTGGATGGAGGTTGGGGTAAATGAGTGAAGGTTGGCTTAAGTCCCCAGCCAAGCTTAGCGCCTCTCAAAGGCATGCCTTATAAAAAATATCTAAATAGATTCAACTAATCTTGTAATGTACTAAAACAAAATATTGTATCAATCTAACATTTGCGGAAACCAAATTCAATCACACAATCACATAGCAAAGTAAGAGAAAGAATTATCAATCACACAACACAAGATGTGTCTGGGGAAAGAAACTACTCAAAACCCAATTATTTGTGTATTGCATAAAGTCAAGACCATGAAATAATACAATGTTATTTCCCTTCTTGGGAAACCTCTGCACTCTGATGTCTGTCTCACTCTAATATAGGAAAATCTATCCAATACTTAACCAATTATCAACGTCTTTCTGACCAGCCTTACTTACGCATTCTTGGAGGAATTGTGTCCCTATTAATTAATAAATTAATAAGATTTGGTTACGTAATTCCTTCAAGGCATTCTGATGACCTCATGCATGACCTATACAATTTTATAATTATAAAATTGATATTTATCTTCCCTTTAACCCCAATATCAACTAGGTCTTCCTTAGAACTCACATGCAACAACTATTTATATTGAGTTTCCAGTTAACCGATTGACCACTACTTGTGAATTAAATCATATTTAATTCATTGGACCTATCACTAGCTCATATCTTAGTTAGAAGTAATTAAACATATTTTAACTCAAATAATTGAGTTAATTAATTACAACTCATAAGTAACTATAACTGGACCCCCTAAAACTTAGGGAGAACTCTACATGGATCCAATTTTACCCTCAACTCGAATTGACTGAGCTAACTAAGCCTTAATAACTTAGTTAGCTCGTAAAAGTTGTCATAATATGTGGAATTACAATTTCCTTCTAAATTAATTAAGGGAAATTTAATTTAGAATCCATTTCTTGTTTCCATTTCAACACTCGCTCTCAACAAGAAATGGATTATCTGCTACCCCGATCTTGCCTCTATGGAACTCGAATTTTCCTCTTGATAGTGCCTTCGTCAAGATATCTACATCCTTCTTCTTCGTGGGAATGTACTCTAATGAAATAATCCACCTCTGCACATAATATCTGAGATGGTGATATAACATATCAATATTCTTGGGCCTATCATGAAAAACTAGGTTAACTGAGAGTTTGATGCAACTTTTTTTATCAAAATATATCACCGTTGAATCGATCTGTTGACCAAACAAACCAACAAGTATCTTCCTCATCTAGATGGTCTCACATGTTTCTTGGCTGACTGCCATATTATCTACCTATGTTGAACTGACTGCAATTGATCCCTGTTTCCTGCTATACCAAGAAACTATTGTTGATCTTATGCAGAAGATGTCCCTTGGTGTGCTCTTCCTATCGGATGGACTCCCTGCCCAATCTGCATCAGTGAAGCCTTGAATATTCATTCCCTTTGTCTGTCTATATGATAGCCCATACTTTCTAGTGCATATGAGGTATCTCAACACATGATTTCCTTCCTTCCAAAAGAGCTTGGTAGCTTAACCATAGATTGACTAATTTGGTTAACTGCGTAGCATATGTCTCATCGGTTGTTCACAAAATACATGAGTGAACCCACAAGCTACCTATAAATAGTAGCATCTACTACTTCACCTGAATTAGCATCCTCCTTTCTCTAGTTTCCTCCTAGAGGAGTCTATATGGGTTTGTTTCCCTCCATGTGGAACTTCTTGAGGATATTGTTGGCATACTTTCCTTGAGATACAAATATATCCCCATCTCTTTCCCATATTTCCAATCCTGGGATATAGTGCAAGAGCCCCATGCTATTCATCTCATATTCTCTTGCAAGATCCTTTTTGCAAGAATTTATGAGATGCTCATCACCTATCAATATTATATCATCGACATAAAGTATAATAATGAAAATATTACCATCTACCAAAATATGATGTATGTCCACATATTTTTCACTCTTGGTGAGGCCCAACCTGGTGAAATAGTTTCCAATCCTAGTGTACCAAGCACAAGGTGCTTGCTTCAGCCCATACAATGCTCTCTTTAGTCTACACACATGTGACTTTGTGTCTAAGGTATCAAAACCTTTTGACTGCTCGATGTACACCTCTTCCTCAATCACACCATTGAGGAAGCATGTATTTACATCCATATGATGTATCTACCATCCCATATCCTAAGAATGCAAGGATGGAACTGACTGATGACTACTTTGATACTATTGAAAAAGTCTCATCATAATCAATCCCTCCACCTGAGAGAACCCTCTGGCCACAAACCTTGTCATCTGCTTCTCCACACTCCCATCTGCTTCCTGCTTCACCTTGTAGATCCACCTGGATCATACAACTGACTTCCTCTATAGTATTTGGACAACTTACCATGTATTGATTATGATAATGGAGTCATACTCCTCAACCATGGCATCAACCCACATTGGTTGCTGCATTGCTTCCTAAAAATAGGATGGTTCTATCTCTATATCTTCGCTAATAAGAGCCATGTATATAGTGTATTTTTGGGGACCTTCTCTGTCTACTTTGTGATGTGGGTGCTCCCATATTATCTCTCGCATATAGCAAAAACCTGCCAGCCTCTCTGGTGCGCTTCCTTCCATCTCTATTGGATGGCTCTGCATGAGTGGTTGCTTCCACTCTCTATTCCTCTTCTTGTGGTTGCTCCTCATCCTGAGGTTTTTATTTTGGAGCCAAGTGCTCCTCAACTACATGCAATTGAAGCTCCCTCTCAACGGATATTCACATGGTTTTCTCTTCATCGA
This sequence comes from Pinus albicaulis, assembly GCA_034641835.2. Taxonomy (NCBI): domain Eukaryota; kingdom Viridiplantae; phylum Streptophyta; class Pinopsida; order Pinales; family Pinaceae; genus Pinus; species Pinus albicaulis. The sequence goes on from CM076581.1 coordinate 722,870,358, forward strand.
ATTTCACATCTCCTCTAACCATTGTCATCCTGTGTGCTGGAACTTAAACCCAATAGTTGTGTGGTTTATTAGTGTACCCCACAAATATCACCAACTCTGCCATTGGATATAGCTTCTTCCTAGCATCTTTGGTGACATGTCAATAAACTGATGAACCAAAAATTTTAAAATGAAACACATCTGGTCTCTTACCTGAAAAATCTTCCTATGGTGTACTCATCCCAGATACCTGATGAGAATTTATGTTCTACAAAAATACTATTGTATTGCATGCTTCCACCCAGAGATGCAACTGTAGGCCCTAATCATGCAACATAGCTCATGTTGCTCCCACAATATTTTTTTTCTTCCTTCTGCAACCCCATTCTGTTGTGGGTTATGAGGTGCTATCAATTCTATTTGAATTACTTCTGAAGCACAAAATTTCTTGAATTCATTATAGATATATTATCCACCATTGTTGCTACTGAGAGCCTTCACCTTCTTCCTTGTATCTTCCTCAAAAAAGTGCTTTGAACTCACAAAACTTGGAGAACGTATGATCTTTCTTCTACATGAAGATAATCCAACACTTTGATGAAAATTCATCTACAAAATTCACATAATACTTGTGTTTTTTTGTGGAAGATGTCTAGAATGGCCCACACACTTTTGAGTGAACTCTCTCAAGGATTATATTTGCTCGGCTTTCCTTATCGTGAAAGGTGGCTTTGGTGCACTTCCCCAATGTACACCCTTTACATGTATCTCTCTGCATAAGTGAACACTTTGGAAGTCCTATAGAAATCTGTCAGATGATCTTCAAATCACCATGGTGTAGATGTCCCAATCTCCTATTCCATATGTTATCACTTCACCAGATCTCCAAGGCTAAGAATAGACCAACAAAGGTAACCACGGACCAATCTTTTTCCAAGTAGCTATCCCTATTAGGAAGGAGAGGGCTCTCTCCAAGATATCATAGCCAAGATGATTGGATAAATGAGGTTTTAGGCTAGGTATAGCATCACTTGGGTTTGATTGATTGAACTTGAGGTGTTGGATGGTGAATAGGTCAAGGAAGAACTAGGCCAGGGAAAATCAGGATCAGAATTGCAGGGATCTGATGGGGCAAGGTAGGTAAGTACTTTAACACATTAAGGTATCTTGATGGAGTGGTCTAGATTACTAGGGTTTCAGAAAAGAGCATTAGAAACATGAATTCTTTTCAATTAGAAGAATATGAAACAAAATTGTAACTATTCCTCCAAAACAGAGCATAAGCTAATGAATTTTGTATTTCTGACTTAGGAATCAATTACATTCAGAGATGGAATGAATATGAATATCAAAATAAATTCAAACTTTTGAAAACATTAGAAGAAAAAATGTCAAATCACATTACCACAGGAATCCCATAAAAATATCTACATTTCTTACCAAAAGTCTGATTACAATAGTGTTCAATGATCAAATTCTACAGCATCCAACCCTTGCAATGAGAAAGGAAATGAAAGATATAGACCAAAAGCTACTTCTCCCACTCTCAGGGGTTGAATTCCTTATTTGTGGATCTGATCCCCAAAGTGATCAATTGGAATCCTAGTGATTAGGGAGGTTAGCCAACTCATCCCTATCATTCATGAAACTGATTCACTTTGACCAAAATTACATATTTACATGATGTATCTACCCCTAGTAACTATTCATTACATAATTACATTTACATTTCACTATTTCATCAGTAAAATTTCATTGAATTCATCCATCAACTCAGAAATTTTGAAAATTATGGAGAAAATATAAGACTGCAAAAAGTGCAGCGTGCTTAGAAAAAGCACAACCTGCCTAGTGAAAAGCACAGCATGGGCCTTCAAAACCGCTTTTGAGTGACTTCCCGAAGTCCAAATTGGGCCCAAGATGGCTCATTGGAAATATCTTCCAGTCTAGTTGTCAAAAATTTTCTCAAGCTATGAAAATAGTTGAGTGAAGCTCCTCAAAATGAAATCTCCCGAGACTGCTCAAAAAGCACAACGAAAGGCTGAAAAAGGGGGCAAAATGGTGGTTTTTAGTGGTTTTTTTCTATTTCCACCTGTCAAAAGCTTTGTTTATTGAGTGCTAGTAGTCAAAAATTGATGTATTTATCACTCCGAATCAAAATATGCAAACCTTTTCTCATTTGGAGGCCTTCACAAAAAGCACAATGTGGCCCACGCTGCGCCTTTTGGAGGCTGACTGTGCAAAAAGTCTGTCAAAATTTGTAAAAATGCCCAAAAAATTGAAAAATTTCCCAAAAATCTTCAAAATTTGTAGATGAAGTGCTAATGAGGTGTCTCAAGCAACCAAGGAGGCATCAACAAGTATCTCAATTTTGTCCTCCCTTTTCTTGATTAGGGTTTTCTTGAGTTTATCCTGTCACTGCTTGATTCTCATGTTGCAAATCTTGTTTCTAGTGGTGTATATGTTTGCCATGTGTCTGAGCATCTGGTTGTCCTTGTTGGCCTTATGGAGGAGCTTCTCAAGGTGGATGTTCACTCTGTAAAGCCACACTTCTCTGCCATCATTGATTTCCTTTGCAATTCTTTCCTCAAAACTGAGTTGTTCTGCCTCATGTTTCTCCTTCTCTAATGCTCTCTTAAGAAATCTTGTCTTTGATCTTGTCTTGGTGGTTTGAGTCTCACCATGGTCAAACTCATCAGGTTCCATCACTTCTTTACCTTTGGTGTCTTGCCTCTTTGCCTTCAGCAACTCCAATTCCATGAGTACTTTTTTTTCTTTTAGCTGCTTGTTTTCTTGTTCAAGGAAGGATATGACAAATTGTGCTCTAGCCATGTTGTCTTGCAACTCTCTAATTGTGGCATATTTCTCTTTTATGATCAGATTTTAGGCTTCATGATCATCTTTGACATCCAATTCCACCAATTCAAACTCTCTTTCTTCCTCATGAAGGTCTTCCTCCTCTTAAACAACTGCCTCCTTTTGCTTTTGATTTCCTTGTTTTTTTTATGAAGAAGGCAAGGCCCCTTCCATAATTTGTGGAGAAAACACTTTCCTAGGTCCCCTCTGGTAGGTTTTGACCTCTTTGAATTCTTTGGTTTCTTTCACTGTAGCCCTGTTTTGTAGTATTATAACAACTCCCCATTATCTAAGTAAAATAGATTAGAAGTCACACGAACCTATGCTTGTCAATTTAATGTTAATTCAGGTGTTTTATGATCTCAAGGTTTGTAATTTATTTGTAATTATTTCAAATATTAATACCAAGGATTTCCCATTATGCATGAATTAAGTTGACAGGACATTTAATATCATTCGAAGTGATTTCATCTTATCCTCTCTGGTTTTCTTTTCAACATGATAAATCCAAACACTTAGGCATAAAATGATGTCAAGGCTAATTAAAGCACAAATGAAATCTGCCACCCCATAACTGCCAGTCATACAGCAAGAGGAAAACAACGAAATGTCTCCCATAATCTTGGATACTACATGCAACCCAGAAATTGGTTCTTCAAGCTGGGAAGGGCTCTATCAGTTGTTCGAGAACGAGAAACCGCAAGTAATTATGGACGGGAAAGTTGTGGCCGACGATACTTTGTAGAATGATTCAGAATCATGGGTAGACACTGCTAATTCTTTTCTTCACATAATTTCTTCTCATCCTAAAATGCTGCCATACACTGACTTAGTGAAATGGGTGTTGGAAAATGTAGATATCAGAGATATAAAATTTGTTACTCAAAGAAGAACTGTCATTGGCTCTCTCAGGCCATTAGATTTGAAGAATATGTATAAACTACTAGAACCCGAGAAGAGATATGACGCCCAATTTGTTCAAGAGTTCATGCACGAGAATGACCATCCTGCGACTATAATTAAAGAATGGATAAATGATCCTAACCAGCATAAGTGCGACGATAAGGTTATTTATTCAGTCGTCTCTCTCAAAAGCCCATTCTCTCAAATATCTGCAATGATGTGTCGTCTCTTTGGATCTGTAAATACGACCAAACTTATCTAAAATTAGACACCCTTGATAGAAGCAGCCTCTGATGGCTATATTCTATATTGGGTTACTATTATTTCTGATAATTTGATCATATTTATCACAGCCTACAGAGAAAATAGAAATGTCCAACCCAATGCAGTCTCTCCTATTTATATGAGCTCCTATATCTTAGATGTAATCTATTTTTCCTTTGAATTTTCATCATCAGGATGGAAATGGACCAAAGAAGTTGAAACCCCCATTTACGTACAGTTAGATTTATTATGGGAGGAAAAATATCATTCTCACATGTTCAAAATATGCAATGACATAATTCTCCCGGTCTTCCAAATCATTTTTGAAAGAAAAATCCCTAGAGTCACTGCTAAAGCCAATAAGAGTCTGAAGTTTGTAGGTAGGTGGTTTGGTGAAGAAAGTTTTACATAAATCCATATTTTTGGAATTTATTTCAATCCTCATGTCCTACCCTTGTATATACTAGACAAATTGTTAGCCAAAGAAATTGCTTATCAAAACATTGTCCATGGTTTGACAAAAATCCTTAAATATGCTAAAAAAACCATTTGGAAAACTTTTCCTTTTCCTTATGGTTCGTATGCCCTACACAGTTTCAAGCATGCCTGCCTTGAAATTGATTGATTAAAACCTTTCAACTTTCCAGTGTTACCTAATAGAAGTTATGATCCCTATGGTATTTCTAGAGAGATAATGAATTCAGTCAAGCTATGAGCATTTACAAGCGAGCCTGACAGATTTGATGAAAAGTTTGAATCAATTCACTAATTTTCAACAATTTAGCATAAATTAGATGAAGTTCTTAGTCCAAAATATTTCTCTAAGATTCAAAGTGTGCCAGGAATAGAGAAATGCTCATGTTCTAGATTATTTTTTTCCCAAACCAGAGCTGAAGACATAACATGTTATAGTTTCAATATCTTCTCAACTACTAGTACCAGTTCAAGAAGAAAAAATCGCTAATGTTCAACAGGATATAGATTCATCCAAAATTGGGAATAATTTGAGAAATCGTTGTCAGATACTGATACCCCTACCATTCAAATTTTCATTCAATCAGAAACCAGGCTTATTATAGGTGCTACAAGTTCCATGAATCATACAATAGAATCAAGTATGCGACATGTTTCTGCTGATATAGATAGCTCCAAGAATCAAGGGGAAATCATAGAGACCTCATTCACTGCAGAGGTTTCCAAAATTATTCTTGAGAAAATACAGATCTAAGGAAACAATGATACTGAGGAGAAACCAGAGGAAACACCAGCCCAAGTTATGGAAATCATTCCGACTTTTCCAACTACTGAAATAGTCCTAAAAGTTGAAGAGATACCGCCACTGGATGTATTTTATAGTCCAAGGCACAAAGTTGTCATGACCAGGTCAAAGAAGAAACGAAAGATGGAATAATATCCAGAACTGCCTATGGATTCAACATTAATGTGATTCCTATGGAAAGGAACTCAATCATCTCCAAGGAAAGAGCTTAATAGATTATCTCAATTTGCAGGTGCTTATGCAAATGAAAAAATTGATAAGGCAACCAAGGTTGAATCATTGATATTAGAAAAGGACCAGAAAATTGCTCAAATGGAGCAAGTTTTCTCTGATGAAAAGCAAAGAATCGAGTGTTTGGTCTCAATCTAGTCTCCTAAACTGAGCTCATTTAATTGTCAACCAGGGTTGGTAAACTGCTGAAGTGAAGTGTATTGTATGTACCTAGGTGCTTGTTTCCTAATGCGTTGTGTAGTTTTGTGATGTTTTTGGTCTTTTGTGATGATTTATGATGTTTTTGGTCTTTTGGTGGTTTTATGTTCACAAGGAAAATGCCTAGAAACCTAATGGAAATGAGCTGGTGATTAAAAACAGAGTTAAGCCTAATTGATGGATAACAAATGACAAATGAAATTGGAAACACTGAAGCAAAATCAAATCTAAACTATGAATAAGTAAAAGCAAAGCTTGATAATGACTTTTAAGCAAATGATTCAAAACATAAACTCAACTTGAGAAATGATCAACTAAATATGCAAATCCTCCTAACTAAACAGTTTAAACAACTAACTTATAATGATGCAACATTTCATCCTTGATTAGAGATTTGTTGAAGCAAATTTGGAATAAAACATTTATACCATCATAAGATCTTCTATTCTAGGACTAGTTCCTAACTCTATTATGCAATTTAATTGAATGTCACAAAACCTTACTCAAGAGTTATTGATTTTGATTTCTTTTCAAAGTAGTCTTTTGAGGGAGGGTTCTGTTTATGAAGTGATAAGGAAATTGCAGAGATACTTCAGGCCTTAAAATGATGTTGTCTTCTATTCATATGGTTATAGACCAATTATGGATTTTAGAACAAGAAGATGTTTGTAAATAATGAAGGTTGTTTTGTTAATCTTAACAACTGAAGTAATCTATTGTGTAGTGAATGACAACTGACTATGGAATGCAAATGCAATGAGTTAATCTAAGAATGAACTTAAGATGCCACTAATCTAAAACAATGCTGAACTATAAGTCATTATCAAACCCAAAACAGAACAACTGAACATGAATTGAGTGCAATGAAACTCCGGAGTATCCTAACTATACTATCATGCATTATTCTATGAAATTATACAGTCTGTTTGTCCATCATTATTGATATTTTAGAAGAGTTCCTTCTTTTGGAAGAGCTAGAACAATTCTAACTGTGTAATTGAGTGCAAATGCAAACATAAAGGACTGAAAGCAATGAAAAACTAAGATATCATATCCATATCCTACTCGTCATTATGATATTTTGGGCAAGCGTTTAAGAGCAAGAACAGAGATGATACTTAGTGCAAACACACAACTAAATCATTCATTATCACGGTCATGTCTTGAACTTCTTAAGAATTTCTTGGAAGAGTTTCTTCTTGTGGAAGAGTGATTGGAACAAGTGTAACTGTGATGATGAACAACAAAAACTACAACTAAATCCTACAGTACTATAGCCATTTCCCATTCATCATTATAATCTTTTGGAAGAGCTTCTTCTTGTGGAAGAGTTAGAATGAGTATAACTACAGTAGCTAATTAAAACAACTACAAATTCAACTTCTAATCCTACAATACTATAGCCATTTCCCATTCATCATTATAATATTTTGGAAGAGCTTCTTCTTGTGGAAGAGTTAGAATGAGTACAACTACAGTAGCTAATTAAAACAACTATTAATTCAAATGAAAAACGTAAAGGCAGCTAGAAGACTTATCTAATTTACGCAAAATAAATCCGTGCAAGAGGCAGGGGCCCTCTACCACCTGACGGAATTCAACTCCAAATTAAATCAACGCCTTCACAATAACACTGTCTGCTTCATTAAAGATGAAAGAACTTGAACATAACACTCTGCGTCTTCAGAAATGTAGCACAGAGCCTAAACAAAATCTAGCATCAAATCTAACATAAAATCTAACATAGCTCTCGGTCTCCCAAGTGTTTATAAAGCAAATGCACATAACAAGACTTGCAACAATTCAGGAACACTGTCTTTCCTTATCGGAATCACGTTAGGACTCTTGAAGTGGCTGCGTGAAGAGGAAAAAGACATCTGGACTGAGACAGTCCTAATAGAAGTTTGCTTTCCTAAATGTGTTCCCACGTTCCAAAACCGTACCCAGAATTCGTTTCTTCCTCCATGATGAGCAACGAACCATGTAGACATGACGTGGATTATGCCCATATGCGGTTTTTCTTGAGAGGCCACCCGGAACATACCCAAACGTGAAGACAGCTGCAGAATCGCCGGTTAGCTACGGAATGTCTGCATTCTGCAGCTAGTTCCGGTCAAAATGCTTTACAATGGAAAAAATCACAAAACTTAGCAAGTCAGTCATGTAAATCATTCTAAAATTAATTTTAACTATATTCATTGATCAATTGGGTCTAGGATAGCAATGGACAAGGGAAAATGAGGTAAAATTAGATGAAAGAAAGCACAATTTTGAGGCTCAACATACCCCCACTGCTGACTCCTTGCATGTCCTCATGCAAATTATCCTATGAACTCAGAGGCTTCTGCAAGAACATCTAATCCTCTCCTTCTCCTTTGTCTGGAAGCTAGAGACCTTCTGGGTTTTCTGATAACAAGTTTGAACCTTAGGTTGGTGAGTGCCCTGATTAGCTTCTTGTTCCTTTTCTTCAACTTCTCATTGGTCTTTTCCACTTTGTCTATATGTAGGGATAAGGTTGAGTTCATATCAGTTTTGAGCTTGACTTGATCTTTGAGAATTTCATTCTCATTTTTGATGTTTCTATTCAGTAATTCCAACTCATACCTATCCTTTCTTAATACATCTATTTCAGACAGTGGAGGACTGGGGGTTCTCTCTCTGCTTTTTGAAGCTCTCCTTTCCAAAATTTCCACATAGTCATAAATTTCCTGTTGAGCAGGGTCAATTTCAGGGGTTCCTTCATTAAAATCCTCTTCAACATCTTCTTCAATGGATGTTTCTTCATCTTCTATATTGATTACCCCTATTTGTTTGATTAGTTTTTTCTTCAGTTTTCCTTTTAGTCTGTGGCTTCTTCTAGGCTGAGAAGATCCCTCTCCTTTCTCCATGGCAGATTTCCTGATTACCTTTTCTTCCTTAAGCTGCCTCTTGATTTGAGTCAACTTCTCTAAAATGATTTCCTCACTGCTCTCTTGGACTGTTTTGTCAATTTCAACTTTTGAAGCTCTCCATTTTCTACTTCTCCTTGTAGGCTGTGGTTCGGGTGAGGGTTATTTTGGCTCTTCAAAATGATTTCTTATCAAGAAATCGTCCCATGTATCATTTGTTTTAGCTAGATGGTGTTCAATCAAAATTTTGACCAAACCATGATGATATAGGGTTGTCTCTAAAAATTGAACCCTTCTTTGAACACAGGAAGCCATCTTCTTCAGACTTTGAAGCAAGAAATATGGTAGGTTTAAGTCTTCCCCCAGGAAATGCATCATTAGTCTAATGTGGTAGACATAAAATGTTCCATATCTACCCTCACATGTAATAAATTTTTGCAGAATAAGTAGTATGTTTCTCCATTTGTTTTTCAATGCAGAACTGGGAATTCCTTTCTTAAATACAGTGACATCCATACCTGGTGATTTTAAAATTTGCTTCCAGGATTCATTGTGGAATTATCTGTTTTTGAACCATCTCTCTCCAGTTCTGAGCAACCCTGTAGCCTCTGCAATGAAAACTTCAGTGACAGTAAATTTGACATCTCCCACTTCAACTTCGGTTCCTTGAAATGATCTTGCAAATGTTTTAGTGACGTCCTTGTGGAAGCCATTAAATTTCTCCAAAAATTGAAGCCATCCTATTTGTTGTAACATTTCTTTGCATTGAGGGTGTTAGACTCCGTCTTGTCTAGTCCTCTGTCAGAGTCAAATGCATACGGGTAGCTGTCAAAGTCTCAGTTCAATATGCAAGCCAAAATGCCATCAGCTTTCACCCACCGCAATTTAGATGTTTGCAGAGCTTGTTCTTAGAATGTTTCAATAACACTCGCGGGCTAGAGGAAGATTCAGTAGGTGTTTATTTCAGGAATGTCATCAATGTGAAATTGATTCTTCTTCAAAACCCTGTTTTGAAGAAGAAATCATTAAATGTGTTTTTTTAGAATATGTATCAAATTCTCCAGCTCTTCAAGTGGCAGGGTTTAGTGCGCCAGACAGAATTAATTGCCCAGTTGTGCACAATCATGAAAGATGTTAAAATTGTCCGTGGCACCCAGAGGAAAATTGAGAGGTTGCGACAATTACTTGCAGTTCTTATGAGTGAGCTCATGTACTTTGAGGAGCCAATACCTTTACCTTTGGATCCTAAAGTCCTAATCACTGGGATAATACCAGTGGAATCATCCCTATTCAAGAGTGCTTTACATCCTCTACGTTTGACTTTCAAAACTGCAGATGGTGGAAAATGCAAGGTCATGTTCAAAAAGGGCGATGACATCAGACAGGATCAATTGGTTATTCAAATGGTATCACTGATGGATCGACTATTAAAGCTGGAAAATCTTGACCTACAACTAACTCCATATAAAGTATTGGCAACAGGTCATGAAGAAGGAATGATAGAGTTCATCCCATCAAATTATTTAGCTCAAATTCTTTCAGAACATCAGAGTCTTGTAAACTATCTGCAGCAATATCATCCTGATGAAAATGGACCATTTGGCATCACAGCAACATGACTGGAAACGTTTATTAAAAGTTGTGCTGGCTACTGTGTTATTACCTACATCCTTGGCGTTGGTGACAGGCATCTTGATAATCTTCTTTTGAGGGATGATGGAAGACTCTTTCATGTTGACTTTGGCTACATTCTTGGTAAAGATCCTAAACCGTTTCCACCACCAATGAAACTGTGCAAGGAAATGGTAGAAGCAATGGGTGGAGCAGAAAGTCAATACTATGGGAGATTCAAATCTTATTGCTGCGAGGCCTACAATATCCTGAGAAAATCCAGTAACCTCATCCTGAATTTGTTCCATTTAATGGCTGGAGCAAGCATTCCTGCTATTGCATCTGATCCGGAGAAAGGGATTCTTAAGCTTCAAGAAAAGTTCCGTTTGGATTTGGATGATGAGGATGCAATACAGCTCTTTCAGACCCTTATTAATGAGAGTGTCAGCGCTTTATTCCCCCAAATGGTTGAGACAATTCATAGATGGGATTAATATTGGCATTAAAGATAGAGGACTTACGTATCACACACATGTAAATCCATAACCTTTCCATCAAAACTTGTTCAATTGAAATAATTACTCTCATCTGCGTAAAAGATTCACATTGGATATCGTTATTGATGATGGAGTGGGTCTGGCGGTGTGTTCTTAGGCAACGGCTTGAGAAAGTCTTGGCAGTTGTTCATGTCAGCTGTTATTTTATTGGCAAAGGCCACACTCTTGCCAAACGGGGTCGATCATTCCCTATTCTCTATCCTTATTAAAGCTGTTGGTGAATAAGAGATGCTAATGTAGGTTACAACATTTGTTCCTCTAATGTACATGTGCATCTGTACATATTTTTCTCTTTTCAAGCTTCGGATGTTTACTTTTTATTTCTTGACACCAAAGCAAACCAATGCTTTTTGCCTTCTCATGATATGCTCGTTATGCTCCTCCGATATCATACAATTTCTTGAACTTAATCCGTCTTGATGGGAATGCAAAGACTACATTTGAAAAGAGGATGGGTAACATTGATGATGCTGTCCCATTTTTTGGACAAGGATTTAATAGGATATATCCTCTTTTCATGATTTGAAAATGAGGCTGAAGATGCTGATGGGTTTGATTAATCTGGCACAATTATTCTAAAAAAGAGCGTCAATGGCTTCAACAAGGACTTGTGGTCGGAGAAAATATTGTTCCATTGGCCCGTAACTTCAACAATTGGTGTGAAGACATTGAGGCTGACAATATCCCCAAGAAATCAACATGGAATGTTGATGATGTTGGGAGCAAGACTGAGATGGAAATGAAAACATCAACCACTAGTCTGATCACATCGAACCAAGATGGCAAAGGTAGTCGGTCAAAGATCCTGAAAGACGATCACCAAGTATATGGCAGCAAGGGTGCTATTACAGCTAAGTACGCTCCTCTGAGGGAAACATCAGAACAAGCTTTCGTATCTTTTCATCAGGATCGTTGCAACCTCACAAATCAGATGTAAGATATGCTGTCCAGGTTGGCAACTATGGAAATTTGTCAGATAACAGAAAACAGCTAAATATTCCTTTTAGTTTAGCTATGAAGTGGGAATGGTACACCCTGGAAATGTCTTTGCACCATTTATGGATAGCATAATCGAACAATATTTTCATTTCACTGGTCAAGGAGCGGTCTTATTGCTAGTAGAATCGCTCTCAGCAGTTGTCTTTTTTCAATCATGATTGGAGTTAAAGAGCCAAGGTTGCAACACCACAAAGAACCGGAAATTTGGAAAAGGATTTCACGTTTTCACTGGTTTAATACAGTTTTATATTACCAGGTTGCTTTAGTTTATATGCTTGCTCAAATTATAACAGATGTTTCACAGGCTCCGCTTGTTTTCTACCTTATAGATGATCTACATATGCATGCGTCCTCTAAGGCTGTGGTGCCTGCTATTATCTACCATTTGCAGCTTTATGGCCTCTATATTTTTGCAGGAATTAAAATGGACTGGATATCGACTGAAAGCTTTTTTCACAGTGAGGACCTCCAGCAAATCTTGAAGAATGTCCCAGGTGGCAGTCATCGCAATTCTTGGGCATTTGATTCATCTTCAAATTTAAAGAATCTATGTGGCGGATTTGACCCCAGATTTTAAACATTAAAATATTGGGGACCTTTTCCCAGTTTAGGTAAAGTGACAAACGCATTTTGAGGGCAGTTGTGTAAACCAGCATTCCAGAAGTAGAGTTTTCAGGCCTAAAATCAGCAACTACACGGTTCGAAGGCAAAATTAGAGAGGATATATCTACCGCGGCAGAAAGATGGGTTCAATTGCCCATTTTGGTCTTTAGTTGCGATTTCAAAGGAGTTACACCTACAGATTTCCACCCCTTCATTGTTCCATCAACAGATTTGAGCAGAAAATGTAACATTGTTTTGTTTTTAGAACTGATGAATGTCTCTTCTACTATTTTCGTCATTTCAGTTGAAACAGCTCCATACTTTCATCGATCTGTTTTCAACATTTGAGTCCTTTAATGTATTGAAAATCATTTGAAAATGAGGAGGAAGAGAGTTCTGAGAGCTAGTGTAGGAGAAAAACAGAGCTTTTATTGTACAGTTTGACAGAGATTTTAATGGAGAAATACAGCTCTGTTTCTTGAAATTCTTGTGGCTTGAAATTTAGCAAATGTTTTTTCTTTTGTTTCATATGTCATCGTTATGTTCACAGTTCATTAATCGCCATTTCAATATTGAATGTTTCTAAGTGAGAAGGGCAGAATTCAGCTTGCTGCTCTGCCCTGGAGAAGCTTTCATGTTTTGTGTAATTTCTTCTGTTTGATAAGGATTCAATTATTGCCCTTGTCAACCTCGCAGCGGTCTTTCACTCCATATGGTTCCAATTTGATTGTTAAATTTCATGCTTACCTTGCCTCAGGAGATAATCTGCGTTTTTCATTTAATCCCTGCTCTTGCTGTCTTTGCCCCACACAGCCCAGAAAACCCAATCATTTATAAAAAAATCAAACATACCTATCTCTTTACTAGCCTAAAATCAGTTCTTATTGTAAGTCATCTCGCATCCTATTTCTCATTCTATCGAGATTGACGGAGAGAGCCCTCTCCTGTCCTCGTAGGGCTAGCTACGAGGCTGAGCGTGGTTTGATGTAGCCTTGAGTTTTACTTCATTTCAGCCTGAGGTAGATTTGAGCGCTAACAGAGGGTAGCCTTCTAAATATTTTGAACCCACTGGTTCTGTTCTTACAATGAAACCCATAATTGCTTCTTCAATGTTCAAATTAACACTCTTCTACCCACAAAAACAATGACTTTCACCTTCGAATTGAAATGGCTTCAAGTTCTTAATGAAAATGGCTTCAAATTTCGGAATGACATACCTCTGATTGATAATGACAAATGTCTTCAAACTTTGAGCTAATATACCTCTGGTTGACAATTGAACTTTGGACTGATATGCCTCTGTTTGACAATGAAAGCAGCTTCAAATTTCGAGCTGATATGTCTCTGATAGACAGTGGCAAATGGCTTCAAATTCTCACACTGCTATACTTTGCTTCTTGGTGACAAATGACTTCAAATTCTTCACTGCAATACCTCTGTCTCCCGATGACAAATGACTTCAAATGCTTCACTGTTATACCCCTGTCTCCTAGTGACAAAAGATTTTAGACTCCACACTGCTAAACCTCTGTCTTTTGGTAGCAAATGGTTTCAAATTCAACATGACTATACCTCTGTGTTTACAGTGATAATCTCAATCTCTACCCACAGTGATACTTTGTCTGCCCACGGAATCAAATGGCTTCAAATTCTCATGCTGCTATATCTCTGGGTTTACCCTTTTTCTCTGCTCTGCATTTACAATGATAATGCTCAATGCTATTCAAACTGATATCCTTTTGCTCTGCTCTCGGTGATAAGAATATCTCTGTCTACGGAATGAAATGCCGGCTACAGAATGGAGTGATGGCAGTGGTCACGAAATGAAGTAGTGGAGTGAGGTGGAGGGAATGAATTAATGATTGAAGAGACGACGGAGATTTTTACAACGGCAAAGAGAATCATCATTGAATGTTTTGGTTAAGAGACGTGAAGAATTCAAATACCTCGACCATTTTAACCGCTTAAATGATATTGGGCATGAAATTTGAAATGGGAGATTTTAATCCAAAGTCCGTGGAGGGTTTATTGGTCTTGATCAATAAAAATAATTAAAACAACCTTTTCGAACAATCCATAACTAAAACTATGCTAAACCTTTATGAAATGCAATTATAATTTAAACTTGTTACCTCTGCCTTTCATTTTATTTTTGTAGTCTTTGTCTTCTTTGTTCACCTTTGGAAGAGTCTTCATAATTCTTCTTTGATGCTTTTGATTCATGGATACACTGGATCATTTTGTTGCAATTATAATGTCTACTGATTGATGCCTTCAGGGTTTGTAGCTGCGGAAAGACTGTCTGGCTGCAGAAAGGTTGATCAGCTGCAGAATGTCTGTTGAGCTGCAGAATGTTCCTGTAGAGCATTTTAATCATGGAATGGAGTGTTTTTGGAATATAGGTGAAATGTTATATGGTATGAATGAATATGGATGATGAATTATGATATGTATGAAGTGGATGATGAAATGGAATGGATTCAGTTTATGAAATGGAGTGAAAGAACATAAGAACTGTACTGCAATTCATGACATGTTTTATTCACTTACAGCAAGACATCAAATTTTGTATTTTGTCATGAAAATGAGATGGATGGAGTATGGAATGAGATGAATGATCTGTGGAATGGAGTGAAATATGAATGATGGAATGAAATGTAGTATGGATGGATAAGTGAATGGAGTGAAATGAAATGAAATGAATCATAAGCACTATGGATCTGAACTTATGATTTTTGTAACAGCTGCTTGTAAAAACAAAAATGGGAAAAGTTAGAGTGTCAGAGAGACTCTGATTTTCACCCTATCTTTTCTGTATAAACATGCCAATCAATGATTGGTTTTCATGTTTATACCTTTATTTTTTTTTAATTTTTTTTTTAAATTTTTTTTTTCAAAGAGAAATGCTTCAGAAAATTTAATCAAGTTGATGAAGAAGAGAAACTCTTCTTCATTAACTTCACATCACTACTTTCTTGGAACTTCTTGACAAATTCTTCTTTTGAGAGTGGTTTGTGATATAGCTTCAATCTATGACCATTCACAAGAAAAGTGACCTCTTCTTCATCTATAGTTCTGATTTTTACTACCCCATTATCAAAAATTCGAACAATTTCATATGGCCCAAGCCAATGTGTCTGAAATTTCCCTTGAAAATCCTTGAATTTTGAATCAAACAAGAGAGCCAAGTCACCCTCTTTGAATTTCTTCTCCTTGATGTACTTGTCATGCCATCTAGCCCTTTGTTGTTGGACTAGACTTGTTTTCTGAACTGCATCTTGTCTGATCTCATCCAATTCATTAATTTTCTCCAGTCTATGCTTTTGTGCCTCCGTTAAATCAAGTCTTAGCTGAACTGCCATCTTGAAGGTTTGAATTTGGAACTCTATGGGAAACAAAACTTGCTTTCCATAAACAAGCTCATAAGGAGTATGGCCTATTGTGTTTCTCCATGTAGTTCTATAAGCCCACAAGGCTTCAGGAAGCCTATCTACCCAATCTCTTCTATGTAAATGAACAGTCTTTGTTAGGATTCCTTCAATGACTTTATTGGTAGATTCCACTTGACCATTTGCTTGTGGATGATAAGGAGTAGTTTTTCTATGCCTGATTTTGTACTTCTCCATTATTTGCTCCACTAGCCTTGATGTAAATTGAGCTCCTTGATCTGTAACAATTTCCCTTGGGACACCAAAACGAGTAAAAATATCCTCAAAAAGAAAAGTAACTACGGATGATTCATTAGCAACAAGTAATGGTTTAGCTTCTACCCACTTAGTAACATAATCAGTGCAAACTAATATGTATTTCTTTTGTCTTGATGGAGGACTAATAGGTCCTAAAAAATCCAAAGCCCATTTTTCAAAAGGTTCAATGTGTACCTGAGGTTGTAATGGCATCTCACCTAAAGGAGAAGGTTTCCCTACCCTTTGGCAACTGTCACACCTTTTGGCATACTCCTTAGCATCTTTAAACAAGGATGGCCAATAATATCCTAGATTAAGGATCTTATAGGATGTCCTCTTATCTGCAAAGTGTCCGCCACAAGGTTCATCATGACATGCCTTGAGAATCTCAGGCATCTCATCTTCACGAACACACCTTCTAATGATCAAATCTGGACCTGTCTTGTACAACTCATTAGCGACCCATGAATAATTTTCACTATCATTAATGATTTTTCTTTTATCCCTTGCATTCATAATTGAAGGAAATTTTCCTGAAACTAAATAATTAGCAATATCGGCAAACCATGGAGTTTGAGTAGATATTGCAAAAAGATATTCATCAGGAAATTGATCTTCAACCGGAGTGTCATCTTTGATATTTTGGAGTCTAGATAGGAAATCAGCTACTGTGTTTTGTTTTCCAGGCCTATTTAGAATAGTAATGTTGAATTCTTGTAAGAGCAACAACCATCTTATAACTCTGCCATTAGTGATTGATTTGTTTATTAAGTATCTAATTGCAGAATGATCAGTGTGAACAAAAGTTTCATAGCCTGTTATATAGTGTCTAAATTTGTTTATGGCATGAACAAAAGCTAAAAACTCTTTTTCAGTTACAGTATAGTTTAACTCTGCAGGAGTCAAATTTTTACTGATATAATAGATGGCATAGGGAATTAAATCTTTTTGTCCCAATACTGCTCCTAGAGCTGTATCGGAAGCATCTGTCGAGATATGAAAAAGGTAACTTCCAGTTAGGTCCCCTTAATATAGGTGCTTCAGAAATTTTGGTTTTCAGGGTTTCAAAAGCTAACTGGCAATCAGAAGTCCACTTGAATTCACAATCTTTGGTCAGTAATTTGAAGAGTGGAGATACTATTTTGGTAAATTTTTCTATAAATCTCCGATAATACCCTGTAAATCCTAGAAAACTTCTAACATCTCTTTGACAACTTCAAATGGATAGGTTAGAAATGACTTCAACTTTTGCCTCATCAACTATAATCCCATCCCCTGAAATGTGGTGCCCTAAAACAATACCTTCGGTAAACATCATAAAACATTTTTCATGACTAAGTGAAAGGTTTGCTTCTTGACATCTTTTTAATACTTTTTCCAGGTTTTCTAAAGCCTCTTCAAATGTATTCCCATAAACTGTGAAATCATCCATGTACACCTCTACACAGTCATGTATTAGATCCGAAAAAATTCCTAATACTGCCCTTTGGAATGTTGCAAGTGCATTGCATAATCCAAATGGTAATACTCGGTAGGCATAGGTACCCCAAGGACAGGTAAATGTGGTTTTATCTTGGTCTTCAAGTGCTACTTGGATTTGATTGTAACCACTAAACCCATCTAGGAATGAAAAGTACTTTTTTCTAGCTAATGTATCTAATACTTGATCTATGAAAGGTAAGGGAAAATGGTCTTTAAGAGTAGCTTTATTCAGTTCTCGGTAGTCAACACACACCCTCCATTTTCCATTTTTCTTTGGCACAATTACCAAAGGAGAAACCCACTGACTATCTGAAATAGGATAGATGAAATTAGCATTTAACAATTTTTGAATTCTTCTTTAACAATTTCCCTAAGATTTGGATTCATCCGTCTTTGAGGCTGTCTGATTGGTTTGCAATTTGCCTCTATATAGATATGATGAGTACAAGTCTTGGGACTTATCCCCTTCATGTCAGTGTATTCCCATGCATATGCAGAAGAATGTCTCTGTAATACTTTGATTAACTCTTCTTGTTGAGATTTTTCTAGGTTTTTGTTTATATTCAAGGTTTTGCCTGGAAAAATTTCACTTGTAGAGCTGCCAAATTTGTCCATAGAATGAAGAGACATATGCCTAGATGAAAAAAACTCAATATTGGATCCCTCTTGAAATGATTCATGTTTGTGTTCTGGAGAGGATTCAAAGTTTTCTAGAGTATTTAGAATTTGATTATCTTCACTAATTTCTGAAATTGTGAAGAGTGGTTGTAAATCTTCTTCATCCTCTATCCATTGAGTGTCATCTAGATATGTAATTGTCCTAGCTGGAGGATATAAAGTGAATCTCTTAGTTGAACTACCATCAGAAATATACATATCACCGGACCTACAACTAATAAAAGCATCAGCTGTAGCCAACCAAGGTCTTCCTAGTATAACAGGATGGCCTCCTATATTATTCTTGGGTGTCAGGATCATGAAATCCACAGGGTACTCCCAAGAGTCTAGGGACACCGGAATGTCTTCTATTACCCCATCTGGTCTGATCACAGATCTATCTGCTAATTGTAATAGTGTGGGTGTAAAGAGAAGATTAGGAAGTTTCAGCTTGTCCATGATTTGTCTACTCATGATATTTATTGCTGCTCCTAAGTCAATGAGTGTGTTTTGAATTTCAATTCCATTGATGTGAATTTTGACAACTGGATTTCCTGGGTCAAGATACTTTGGAATAGAAATCTTGCCCATCATAATGTCTGCTATTTGTCCTACCAGTTGAATTTTCTTGGTTTCTCTTATTCTTTTTCTTGTTGTCTTCGTACTCAACTCCTTTATTGCTTTGGCTAAAATTGGGATTTCCTTGATGGCTTGCAATAATGGAATTTTAATGCAAACATTTCTCAATTCATCTAAGAAATCATAATTAGGCACCATGATCTGTTTTTCTACACCTCTATCAATTTGTAATCTTTCCGGAAAGGGAGGTATAGAAGTAGATGTGGATGGTTGCTCTAATACAAGAGTTGGATTTATTGGATCTTTTTGTTTTAGTTTTTCAATGTGTGGGTCTTGAAAGGATGTGTCTTCCTCAAGACTTTTATTCACCCGTAGGGAGTCTTCCTCAGAATTATCTTGCTCTTGTATGATCACAGAAGGTTTCCTCTTTTCAAGTATCCTTCCAGACCTAAGTTGAACATCACTAAGGTCTAGAGGAGTAATTAAATAAGTTGGAAACTGTTGACCTTCTATCATGTATGTATTCTGAGGGTTCTTATTATTGGGGTTTGGTATAGGCTGAGCTGGAAATTGATTGGATTTTTGAGGGAATGGTAATGGAAGTGGTTGATTTTGATGTGGTTGGTTCTGATGATGTTGTTGAGGATTTTTTTGAAGATTTTGAGGAAAATTTTGTTGAGGATTTTGAGGATAAAAATGTGGATATGGTGGATAGGATGGTGGATACTGATAATATGGAGAGTATCTTCGATAGGGACTTTGTGTTCCTTGTGCCCAGGATTGAGATTGATTTTGAAATTGGGGCCAAGGTTGCTGCCAAGAATTCCAAGGTGGAGGTTGATTATACATTTGATCATGGAATCCTTGTGTCTGGGGTCCCTGCCAAGGTCTTCTAGATACAAAGTTAAGAGACTCTGTGGAATCTGTAGGAGTTTCCTCCTGAAAGACAGCTTTGAGACCAGGAAGAGAAGGACAATTCTTAGTCTCATGTTTCTCAGAAAAAATGACATAGGTTTCTACAACTTTTACATCTAAAGGACACTCTCTCAAGGCATGTTTCTTTCTAAATTTGGGACAAAAGATTGCCAAAGCATCAGATTCAGTCTTTTGCTTGTTTTGTATCTTGAGGGTGTCTATTTGTTCACTAAGACTCCCTAAGATGTCATATTTAAAATCATCAAGCATGTGTCCTATTTCTGATCTACTTACTGTCCCAGAAGCAGATTTACTTGCCCTTGCAAGAGCGGGATCTCTTGGACCTTTGACAGTTTTAGATTTCCCTCTGGAAAGGTTGATACATAACTCAGATATTTCAGGTAATGTAAGTTGTGATATATCCCCTTTTCCCATCATGTTAAGAATATCCAACCATTCATCCCTAATTTTTTTCAACAAAAGAGCTTTTAAGGTGTCTTGATCTAGATTTTCCATTTTTGCCCTTTTGATGTTGAAATTAAATCTTTCCAACAAATCTTCTAAGTTTTCATCTTCTTTTTGTAACATCTTGAACACTTATTCCTTATGATTAACCGGCATACAATAATCCAAATATCTCTCTAGAAATTCTTGTTTCATGTCTTCCCATGTTCTAATAGAACTACTGATTAGACTCATAAACCACTTCAATGCTTCTCCTTTCAAAGTTGAAGGAAATAATTTCAGTTTTTGAGCATCTTGTAGGTAGTCATAAGTTCTACACAAGCACTTCAAATTCGAATAAGAAAGTTTCAGGATCTTCAGTTTTAAGTCCATAGAAGTTTGGAAGGACAGAGGGTGAAATGTTTTTCATGGTTGTATTGATTTCTTCATCAATTATAGGGAACCCAAAAGAGCTTCCTATTCTACCTCTTCCTCCATTTTCACCTCTACCTCCTTCTCCTCTACCTCCTTCTCCTCTACCTCTACCTCTACCTCCAAATAGTGTGTTTTCTCCATTAAAAACTCCTCCTCCTCCTTCTTCTGCCATGGTTGAATCCCCTGTGGAAGTGGAAATATTTGTATCCCTAATAGGAGTCTTTAGATCTTCTTCTATAGCAGGTTCAGTGGATAAAGTGGAAGGTTTCTCTAATGGAATAGTTTACCTTAGATCTTCTAGAAGTCCAGGATCAGGAGAGGATGGAATATGGGTTTGAGTTGAAGGTGTACTAGCTCTGGATCTAGATGAAACAAGTGGTGTTCTAGAAATCAAACTTCTGCCTCTGCTGCTTATAAATCTTCCCCTTGAATATCTCTCCCTACGCATATAATTGTTTTTGGATGCTAAGAAACAAAGGTTACCTAGTTTTCACTTCCCCGGCAACGGCGCCAAAATGTTTGGTCTCAATCTAGTCTCCTAAACTGAGCTCATTTTATTGTCAACCAGGGTTGGTAAACTGCTGAAGCGAAGTGTACTGTATGTACCTAGGTGCTTGTTTCCTAATGCGTTGTGTGTAGTTTTTTGTGATGTTTTTGGTCTTTTGTGATGATTTATGATGTTTTTGGTCTTTTTGTGGTTTTATGTTCATAAGGAAAATGCCTAGAAAGCTAATGGAAATGAGCTGGTGATTAAAAACAGAGTAAAGCCTAATTGATGGATAAAAAATGACAAATGCAATTGGAAACACTGAAGCAGAATCAAATCTAAACTATGACTAAGTAAAAGCAAAGCTTGATAATGACTTTTAAGCAAATGATTCAAAACATAAACTCAACTTGAGAAATGATCAACTAAATATGCAAATCCTCCTAACTAAACAGTTTAAACAACTAACTTATAATGATGCAACATTTCATCCTTGATTAGAGATTTGTTGAAGCAAATTTGGAATAAAACATTTATACCATCATAAGATCTTCTATTCTAGGACTAGTTCCTAACTCTATTATGCAATTTAATTGAATGTCACAAAACCTTACTCAAGAGTTATTGATTTCTTTTCAAAGTAGTCTTTTGAGGGAGGGCTCTGTTTATGAAATGATGAGGAAATTGCAGAGGTACTTCAGGCCTTAAAATGATGTTGTCTTCTGTTCATATGGTTATAGATCAATTATGGATTTTAGAACAAGAAGAGGTTTGTGAATAATGAAGGTTTTTTTGTTAATCTTAACAACTGAAGTAATCTAATGTGCAGTGAATAACAATTGAATGTGGAGTGCAAATGCAATGAGTTGAACTACAACCAAACCTAAGATGTCACTAGCCTAAAACAGTGTTAAACTACAAGTCATTATCAAACCCAAAACAAAATAACTGAACATGAATTAAGTGCAATGAAACTCCGGAGTATCCTAACTATACTATCATGCATTATTCTATGAAATTATACAGTCTGTTTGTCCATCATTATTGATATTTTGGAAGAGTTCCTTCTTTTGGAAGAGCTAGAACAATTTTGACTGTGTAATTGAGTGCAAATGCAAACATAAAGGACTGAAAGCAATGAAAAAATAAGATATCATATCCATATCCTACTCGTCATTATGATATTTTGGGCAAGCGTTTAAGAGAAAGAACAGAGATGATACTTAGTGCAAACACACAACTAAATCATTCATTATCACGGTCATGTCTTGAACTTCTTAAGAATTTCTTGGAAGAGTTTCTTCTTGTGGAAGAGTGATTAGAACAAGTGTAATTGTGATAGTGAACACCAAAAATTACAACTAAATCCTACAGTACTATAGCCATTTCCCATTCATCATTATAATATTTTGGAAGAGCTTCTTCTTGTGGAAGAGTTAGAATGAGTATAACTACAGTAGCTAATTAAAAACAACTATGAATTCAACTTCTAATCCTACAATACTATAGCCATTTCCCATTCATCATTATAATATTTTGGAAGAGCTTCTTCATGTGGAAGAGTTATAATGAGTATAACTACAGTAGCTAATTAAAACAACTACTAATTCAACTTCAAAATCGTAAAGGAAGCTAGAATACTTATCTAATTTACGCAAATAAATCCGTGCAAGAGGCAGGGGCCCTCTACCACCTGACGGAATTCAACTCCAAATTAATTCAACGCTTTCAAAATAACACTGTCTGCTTCATTAAAGATGAAAGAACTCGAACATAGCACTCTGTGTCTTCAGAAATGTAGCACAGAGTCTAAACAAAATCTAGCATCAAATCTAACATAAAATCTAACATAGCTCTCGGTTTCCCAAGTGTTTATATAGCAAATTGCACATAACAAGACTTGCAACAATTCAGGAACACTGTCTTTCCTTATCGGAATCACATTAGGACTCTTGAAGTGGCTGCGTGAAGAGGAAAAAGACATCTGGACTGAGACAGTCCTAATAGAAGTCTGCTTTCCTAAATGTGTTCCCACGTTCCAAAACCGTACCCAGAATTCGTTTCTTCCTCCATAATGAGCAACAAACCATGTAGACATGACGTGGATTATGCCCATATGCGGTTTTTCTTGAGAGGCCACCTGGAACATACCCAAACGTGAAGACAGCTGCAGAATTGCCGGTTAGCTACGGAATGTGTGCATTCTGCAGCTAGTTCCGGTCAAAATGCTTTACAATGGCAAAAATCATAAAACTTAGCAAGTCAGTCATGTAAATCATTCTAAAAGTAATTTTAACTATATTCATTGATCAATTGGGTCTAGGATAGCAATGGACAAGGGAAAATGAGGTAAAATGAGATGAAAGAAAGCACAATTTTGAGGCTCAACATCAAGAAAGAGCTTCAGTCAAACATTAATAATATACAACAACAGTTTGAAGTTCTCAAACTCAAGCTTGAAAATGAAATTAAAGAAAAAGATCTATTAATTCATTAAATGTAGCAGAAGATTTAAAAGCTCCAAGAAAAGCCCGAAATAAATGAAGTAAAAAAAGAAGAAACATAGTTGGAAGCATTACTGGCAACACAACAAGCAGTTTTCTATCAGAAGTATAATCAGATTCAAGAGCAAGTTAAGACCAGTGATCAATTAGTTACTCAGATTTCCAATCTGAGAACTTGTTATGAAGAAATTGATGACAAAGTGTCAAAATACATAGATTGGCAAGATACTATTACACTAAAAATTTCACCATGACATTTTACTGTCTGTATGGGTTCATCATTACTCATACAATACTCCCTTAGAAGTCTACAAACATCAAGTTCTAAAACCAAGCCTTGAAATTGAGAGAAAAGCTTATAAAAGTCATAAAAATACTTGTACCGCACTTTCTCTTAGTATTACCTACGGTGCCGCATCTGTTTGCTCTAGAACATGCGGAACTAGCCGCACTTTTTCTTCATTAAAGGTGCGGACTCCTGTAAAAGGTAAAGTGAAGACGAAAGTAAAATTTGGAAGCCCAACTGGATGAATCTGGAAGCTTCCGAAAGCAATTATTCGGTGGAAAGTTCGCTCCTTTCATGTACATTCATCCCTCCATTAAAGGAGCCTACCCCTTGGTATGTGGAACTTATTCCCTTGAAAGAGGATTCTATCCCCTCTTATTTGGAGCTGCAACCTCTTCTCTTTTGCTATAAATGATGGCCATAGTTCAGCCTCAAAGGGAGTTAGGCTTTGAGATTATTTGAAGAGAATTGTTGGAAAAACTTGAACTCTCTTAACTAATTACCATATGGGAATGATTACACACTCATGTGTATGTTAGTCGAGAGAGTGAAAAGGATTTTCAAAGTAGAGGAAATGCTTGTTCTGGACCCTGGAAGGACCTGTACGACATTAAGGCGAACACGGTTGTAAGGCTCCTTCTTTCATCAAATATAATACAAATGGATCTTGTTTTCTCAATGAGTTGTTTATTTAAATGGCTTATTTCTTGAATTCCTTGATCATCAAGATAGATTTATGGTTTATGAATTAGTCTATATTATGCAGGTGCTTCTGATTCTTTCATGTTTGTGATTGCAGATCCCGAAAGGAGACATATTCAAAGCGACAGGAAAGAAAACTACGATCAGTGCTGGATTATAGGTAAGTCCTAAATCCTTCATTATAGATGATTCTAGATCAAATATAATCTAGAGAAAGTAGTTTACATCTGTCTGTTTGTTGCTAGTTATCGTAGGATACTAGGGAGATCTATCTTATCCACAAGAATGATTTATCCGTCCAACAAAATGGCGACTCCACTGGGGAATGGATCTTGAACTTATTTTCCTTTTTTTTTGACTTGTGAAATTATTTTTCTGATTTTGATTGATTGATACTGGCTTGAGTAATTTATTCCTGCAGAATCCCTGAAAAGTACTTTAGAATTTTTTATTTTTCTTTAAGTTTTTTGGTCTCCGCACTTTGTCTTTAGGCACAGTGCAGTCAACTTCACTGTTTTTCTGTACACATAGTGCGGCACTACACCTATTTACACTAAAACCTGCGGACCCTGACAAAATTTTTGAAAAAACCAAAATTCTCTTTTCTAGCATTGACTTGCAAGATTCTCAGTATATACCCAGACTTGTATGTTCTGTCAGAAAGCTTTGTCTGAGAGTTTCTTTCAGCTTTTCAAAGTTTTGAATGATTTTCTACAAGATCTGCATGTTATAAGTGATTTTTTCTTTTTCTTTGTGTCACTCAAAGATTAAAAACCTCTGTATACCTTAGTTCACTGGTATTTCATTGTTTTCTTGTTGAGTCTTTGACTTCATAGCAGAAATTGCTTTATGAGAATTAGATCCCATTTTCTCATTTGAAAATCTTTATAAAACCTTTTCATTAAGTTTTGAATTTAACTTAAGAAACCATAATTGGATGTTTTTTAGTTTTTTCTGCTTTCAGCAAAGAATTTCTTAGTTCGATTACAAACTAAGCAAAATGTCCTCAAAATATTTAAAGTTTTGATCTCAGATTTAATTCTTAGAATTTTTAGATCTTGAAATTAGTGTTTTGAGTTTTGAGTTTTATTTCTAGCAATTATAGTTTTCTTTCGGAGAATGTTTGATTCTAGTTTTGATCTTGAAGAATAAAGGGATTTCTTTTTGAGTAACTGATCATTCCGAGTTCTCATAAGATAAGATTTCTTTTCATATGTTCTTGTTTTGAAGGAAATAATTGTTTTAAAAGATTGCATTTCTCAATTCTTTCTTTTAGATAGAATTCATTGAAAGGAAATGAATTGTTTCTCATAATAGAAGCATTTTTAGTGTGTTTTGAGTCGGATCACTACATATCATCAAATTTTCACTTTTGTACCTATTTTCCTAAGAAACAGCCTATTAAAATCAACGCTTAAATTAAAATCAATATAGTAATTTTTATATTTCTAGGACTCTTTTCACCAACATAGCTTAGGCTAGTGTCTTGGAGTAGGGAGTAATTAACTCTCCGAGACAATTAAAACAAACAAGTAGTTGATCTTGCGATAGGAAAAATCCAATAGTAGCTTGTACGCTCTGGGAAGCTCCTCCTAAAGGAATCAAGCACGAGATCATATCCGAACTAGTGAGGTGATCAATTCTATCTCATTGGGAACGATAGAAGATGTGTGCATATTAACAATGGTAAACCTCGGATTGACCATTGTCGATGAGCCTGGATCACTTATAGGTATACCTTGGATTATGTCAAGGAGCCTTCAAGGGGATTGAGCTTTGGTACTCTGCCCTTGCGCATATATCGGATCAGAGACTGTTCCCCCAGGTATATTTGTTCCTGTTGGTAACCTTAGTGGCCATAAACTTTAATATTTTTTCTTATAGTGACGGTGGAGGAAATATCCCACTGTACCTGGAGCAGACGTCGACTAGACTCACTTGGACTCTCCGGAGGATTATCTTCACTCGAGATGGTTTAAGTGGAGAAACTTGCACTGGTCTGTTTCATTAAGCAGGTTGTCGGGGTAACTATTCCAACCGCCATTTCTACATTAAATACTACTGTAATGTTCCAAAATTTTCATGAATAAATTGGAACATTAATTTTTGCTCATATGTTGTAGTAGGTGAATAAAAAGGAAGAGGAGGCCTCTTAACATGAATAAAACCCTTCCTAATGTAAAAAGGGAACCTTTGAGCAGCTTATTTTGCACCTCCTAGTGTGAAAAGGGCCAATTGTATGAGGACAAGGTCAAGTTGACCAAGTCAACTAGCGCAGCCTAAGGAGTAGTAGCTTGCCTAAGAAGATAGCGTAGTTTTGGAGGGAAGAGATTCAAATGAAGATGGAAACCCTAAGAGGTGGGACCCAAGGTGAAGGAGCTCACAAATTCATAAGGAGGAGAAGGGCATATTTTTGCAGTTAGCTGGTGTATTTCGATTTCTTGTCTGTTTAGACAATTTCTACAAACTCCTGCTGCTTAGCAGAGTTTGGAGGAATTCCTATTTAGGAATTCCTTCTCCTTCATTAAGTGATCTCTTAAAGGGGGTTGTGCTTCATTTCTCCCACATCTGCAGCATTATTTCTATAGCAGAGGACGTTGTGTTGCTGGGCAGTGCAGTGGGAGGGTTACCTCATCTTCTCTTGTGCATTTCCATTTAGTGGAGGGAGTTTCTCTTGCATTGGGGGAACTGTATAGGAGATTTCAGAGCTCATTTCAGATCTTGGCATGTGGCCAACTCATGTTCCACCCATTACAGCATAGTTCACTAGGTAAACTGCGTTATTTTATGAGAGCAACAACTGCAGGGTTTGATCCCTTGCTTGAGAGCTGATTCTTTGGAGGAAGGGCCAACCCTTCTCCCGGAAAGCTCTATATTCCATTCCTCTTTTGTATTGCAATATTCTCAGCCATATTTATATTCAGTGTTGCAATGAATACATTTTCCAGCTATATGTATTTGCAGATCTGCACTTGTACACTTTGTATTTTCATGAAACCCCTTGAGGGTGATCTTTATTGTGTATAAAGAGGAAAGGAATCAAATTTTCTTAGCCATTGGATGCTTGTTCATTTTAGATCTGATATGTTATGTTATTCTCTACATAAACCCTAGATAAAATAATGTTGTTCTTTATTCAGTGCTTTCTGCACAAGCTAGGCTATGGGGTTTAAGCTCATTTGAGGCATATAGAAATAGGGAGATTTGTTTATATGAGCTAGAGTCATTTTTTTCACCTCAAATTATGCATGTGAGCTGAATATCATGTCTACTAAGGGATAAAAGTCCCATTTCTCACTTTTATAGCATTATTCTCTGAAGACAATTGTTTTGTGCTCATATGTTGCTGCAATTTTCAACTAGTTCACTGTGGGAGATCTGAATAACCTACTTAGGGTTATTTCTTTCATCTTAAATTCTGCA
Organism: Pinus albicaulis; assembly: GCA_034641835.2. Classification (NCBI taxonomy): domain Eukaryota; kingdom Viridiplantae; phylum Streptophyta; class Pinopsida; order Pinales; family Pinaceae; genus Pinus; species Pinus albicaulis. The sequence goes on from CM076581.1 coordinate 722,898,326, forward strand.
AGGAGGTTGAATTATATGTATTCTAAGGCATCACAGCAGTGGTTGGCTTTATCTTCACATCTTCTTCCTTATACATCGTCCCTAAGGAGCTTGCTGCAACAATTCCTAAATAGGAAAAATCACATATCTGTAGACAGAGACTGCAAAAGGCAAGGTAGCCTCTGGTTCTCTCCCTTCTTAAGAAGGAGACATAACTAGTAAATTCCTCAGTAGTCCTTCTCTAGCACATACTTGTGATATTTCTGAAAAAGGAATATTACAGTGGTATCAGAGCATGATCTCTGGCACTGCCTGTGAGATCAAGCTTTCGGAAAAATAAAGAGAAGAGAAAGGATCAACCATCTTGGCTCAGCTGGTGGATTTTAGATCCACCCAGAGAATACAAGGAAGAGGAGAACAAAGATGGAGAGGATGAGGTTACTCTCATCCATTTTCAGATTAGAAAGGAGCCTCTCCAAAGGGGTTCAACCAATGGGGAAAGAAAGGTGCAGTGAAACTCCAAGAGGGTTTCAAGATGAAAAAAGTTGCAGTGAAACCTCTAGAGGGTTTTAGGAGGAAGGAGAAGATGAAATAACTTCCTATTCTCATGGAGGAAGTGAATAGTATGGAGGGCCACAAGAGGAAGTGGATAAATGGCCAGAGGAGGAGGAGCATTCTTCTCCACTTGAGGAGGCTTCTACCAGTGCTGTCCAATTCATAGAGGAGTAGCCCACCATATCAACAGTTGGATCAGCCAACAAGTCAGAGAGTGGGACTCTTGCAGCCATACAAGATGTCTCAAAGACCCACAAAGGTATGCAAAAATTTTCATGCTATAACACTTCAGAATATTTCATGAGAGGCTTTGGAAATTTGTCTTCACATGGCCCAGGATCGAAATGCCTTGCTGATGAGGAGAGGCAAGATTATACAATGCTGTGCAATATGGGTTTGATCCAATAAGGGATCAACACTCATTCCTTTTCACCCTTATTGAGTTGCATGCAACATGAGGAGTTATGGTGCAGGGATTTGGGGAGCATCATGCATGATGTGCCATCTCCTAAGGATTTCTTGTCCTTAGCACATTTGGATTCTTGTGGATTCAAGGGTTTGATTGGTGAGAGGCATTTCCTAGAAATTCTTCAAGGGGTTACATCTCAACATCCCATGAGGTGTAAGGAGGAATACTTTTTTTGGGATAATGGCAGTCTTCATTGGGAAGATTCCAAAGGAGAGAAGGATTGGGGACAACCATATCTTGATAGAGGAGAGTGGATGGAGAGAAAGAGGCTTGTGAACCACTTGCATATCTATGACACAGGGCAGCAAGAGGAAAAGCTGCGCTGGCTATTAAGGAGAGAGTTTGGCCATCACGAGACATGTCCTTTTCTCAAGGGTATGTGGATGGAAGGAGCTTGGCAGGATACTTTCATCATGGGACAGCAAGGAGTGTGGATGCATTATGATGGTAGGGTCATTTTGTTTCCACCACTTATGATTAGGAATGGAGGTATGAAGGGGCAGCAAGGATATTTGTTGCTTCGGAGGATTGGGAGAGAGCAAGGGAAACATTTCTCTCCCACTTGGCATAGTGTTGCAAGGGTGAAGTATGGCACTATCATGGTGCAAGAAGTGTTTTCAGCATGGAGGAGACCCCTCATATATGGCAGAATTATGGAGAATACCTTTGAAAAACTACATGTTAAAGGATGGAGCTATATTTCGGCCGGAGCTTGCTTGCATGAGTCAACAGCGTTGTCTCTTTGGAGCAGTGACCTATGGATGAAATGTGTCCAGCGGAAGTGTGGTGGATCCATAACCCACAGGTCCCAAGATCATTTCATATTTCTTGCACTTGATGGAAAAAGAGGAGGTGAGATGGAAAAGGTAGTCATATATTACTATGCTACATTCTTCTTGACTTGGATACCCAAGCATGAGAAGAAGAATCTTCTTGCAGCACCTAGTTCATTTCTCTTCATGGGAGCATGCTAAACAACTATGGAGGGTTCATTCATGGATCCATACATCATCTTACTCCTGGTATATGGTAAGAAATCTATTTTTACATTGGCTGAATTGTATAATCTTACCATTATTTTGCAGTGCATGGCTCTACAAGAGGGCAGCCTATTCATTAATCTCCATGAGCATTATTGGGCCAGACTATGTGATGGAGACAACCATTTATCATATGGCCATGGGCAAGTTTTTATTTCCATGCATGTTCAGCTTATATATTCAACCACCTCCTATACATTATCAGATGTGAGAACATGCATTATTTCCCATGTACTAGAAGATAGCTTGCCCTATCACTTCTTCAAGCAACAGTTTGGAAAACTGCGCTGTGACCACATGGGAGACTGTTGTTACACTGTTGAACACCATGAGACCTTCAGTAATTTCCCCATATTATTGCTGACTATGTTCTCTTTTGCTTATGTTGCTGTTATCCTTATGGGGAGCATGATTAGGGGACTGACACATAAGGAGGATGTGTCCTTGTTGGGAGAGAACTCCCATATCTTCTGCAATGCATGTTCTAAGGGGAGCATGGAAGGAGACATGGCCTCTAGAACAACACATTTGTTATTCAATGAGGAGGACCATGATATGGATAGGTTTTCATATGGCAGTGATTTCTTATCCATTATGTGTGTGATGGATTGGACCGGCTTGATTCACAGCGCTGGGAGAGAGACCTTTGGAGGTATAACTTCTTTCTTGCCATTGGAGGGAACTCATGTTGCAGCCCAAGATTAGTATATCCTCATCACTTGTGTTGAGTGGGGAAGGGGACAGCATGGGATAGGCCTTCTTGCCTATCATTTTCAGTCATTCACCCCACATACACTTCAGGAGCCGAAGGTGGAGGGGATTGTTCATGAGTTACCATGCTGGAGGGTGACTCATTTCATATGGATGATAGGTTGGGGGTGGAGGTCTCACATTGGGAGAATAAGATTTCCAATGCATCTTGCACTCCATGCCTTAAGAAGACCTCTAGACCACACATGGTTGTCTCTTTGAGCACATCCCTTCTCATGATCTTAGTCATTTGGGGTGTTTCACCAAATGCTATTCTATATGCTTGGGAGAGGCACTATGGAGTTTCATAAATGAGATGGCATCATATTCTTTGGAGTATTCCATCATATGTTGATGCTACCAGAGGAGGTAAGGAGATTCACTCAGTTCTATCCTTGCAGTTGCTTGAGGACAAGCAACATTTGGGAGGGGAGGACTGTAATGTTCTAAATTTTTCATGAATAAATTGGAACATTAATTTTTTCTCATATTGTGTAGTAGGTGAATAAAAAGGAAGATGAGGCCTCTTAACATGAATAAAAACCTTCCTAATGTAAAAAGGGAACCTTTGAGAAGCTCATTTTTCACCTCCTAGTGTGAAAAGGGGCAATTGTATGAGGACAAGGTCAAGTTGACCAACTCAAATAGCATAGCCTAAGGAGGAGTAGCTTGCCTAAGAAGATAGCGCAGTTTTGGAGGGAAGAGATTCAAATGAAGATGGAAACCCTAAGAGGTGGGACCCAAGGTGAAGGAGCTGACAACTTCATAAGGAGGAGAAGGGCAGATTTGTGCAATTATCTAGTGTATTTCGATTTCTTGTCTGCTTAGACAATTTCTGCAAACTCTTGCTGCTTAGCAAAGTTTGGAGGAATTCCTGTTTAGGAATTCCTTCTCCTTCATTGAGTGATCTCTTGAAGGGGGTGGTGCTTCATTTCTCCCACATCTTGATTGTAGGCCAAGCATTTCTCACATCTGCAACATTATTTCTATAGCAGAGGACGCTGTGTTGCTATGCAGTGCAGTGGGAGGGTTACCTCATCTTCTCTTGTGCATTTCCATTTAGTGGAGGGAGTTTCTCTTGCATTGGGGGAGATGTATAGGAGATTTCAGAGCCCATTTCAGATCTTGGCATGTGGCCAACTCATGTTTCACCCATTACAACACAGTTCACTGGGTAAACTACGTTATTTTGTGAGAGCAGCAGCTGTAGGGTTTGATCCCTTGCTTGAGAGATGATTCTTTGGAGGAAGGGCCAACCCTTCTCCCGGAAAGATCTATATTCCATTCCTCTTCTGTATTTCAATATTCTCAGCCATATTTATATTCAGTGTTGCAGTGACTACATTTTCTAGCTATATGTATTTGCAGATCTGCACTTGTACACTTTGTATTTTCATGAAACCCCTTGAGGGTGATCTTTATTGTGTATAAAGAGGAAAGGAATCACATTTTATTAGCCATTGGATGCTTGTTCATTTTATATCTGATATTTTATGTTATTATCTGCATAAACCCTAGATAAAATAACGCTATTCTTGATTCAGTGCTTTCTGCACAAGCTAGGCTATGGGGTTTAAGCTCATTTGAGGCATATAGAAATAGGGAGATCTATTTATATGAGCTAGAGTAATTTGTTTCACATCAAATTCTGCATGTGAGATGAATAGCATGTATAGTAAGGGATACAAGTCCCATTTATCACTTGTATAGCGTTATTCTCTGAAGACAGTTGTTTTGTGCTCATATGTTGCTGCAATTTTCAACTAGTTCACTGGGGGAGATCTGAATAACTTGCTTAGGGTTATTTCTTTGAGATTACATTATGCAAGGAGGTCGAATTATATATATTCTAAGGCATCATAGTAGTGGTTGGCCTTATCTTCACATCTTCTTCCTTATACAGCGTCCCTAAGGAGCTTGCTGCAGTAATTCCTGAATAGGAAAAATCACATATCTGTAGACAGAGATTGCAAAAGGCCAGGTAGCCTCTGGTTCTCTCCCTTCTTAGGAAGGAGACATAACCAGTAAATGCCTCAGTAGTCCATCTCTGGCAGAGACTTGTGATATTTCTGAAAAGGGAATATTACAACTACGATGTTGGATTTCATCACCAACTAGTGTTTTTAGTGTGGGAATCTACTGTTTGTGTGTGGTTTGATCTCCTATATTTTATAAGTGTTTGATCATTTGATTGTTTCCTTAGTGAATTTATGACTTTTGATTGAAATTTTCTTTGATTGCGTGTGATTAATAATTTTTAATCATGGCTGAATTACCAAGACAATCGCGTAGACTTCAGGGGAACCCCCTGAGTATACACCAAGCCAATGTGAAGGACTGCAATCTCTGGTACCACATAGTATCAGCAGAATTAGATCAACTGAACCAGGAGAATCATCCATAATTACTCATCCTGATTATCAATCACAAACAACGGAATATATTCAAGAGCCAATTTCAATTTTCGAAATCACTAACATTGCTTCTCCAACCAGTGAATTAGCTGAAGAGCCTGAAATTTCTAAGCTCGAAACTGAACCTGTTGTGTTGGAATCATCTTCAGGATTTGTTACTCCGACTTCTAGTGATCTTGATTCACCTAGGGTAAGACATCGCATTACTGAAAACCTTCCTTCTGGTCTCATATGCATTGAAGAATTTGTTGGTCCAGACGAAGGCGTAGTTCTTCCCAAAACCCAAGAAAATTTGAATCTTAGGGAGCGTGAATCAATATTCTACAGTCCTTTTAGAATTGACGCTTGGTATTTATCATTGACAATTTTTTTACAAAACGCGGGTCTTACTTATTCACCACCCCGAATTCCTTTTTACCCTAAACCGAGAGGTTATCAACCTTCATTAGCTATGTCGAGTGAGTCATCTATGTTTTCTCAATCTCCAGAAACATTTTTATACGGTAGTTCATATGTTCGTTCGGGATACCGGTCGCTCTCTGGTACCTTCTCAGGAGCAGCTCCTCAGCCAATTTAACAAGTGTTATCATCCGGTACAAATGGAACAAACACTAAAACGTTGAACACAGAACAGATTTTTATGATGTCTGGAAATATTCCAAATCCTCAACCTCAAGGAAGTTAGTTACCGCCTGGGGGGAAACCTTAAGGAAGTCAGTTATCGCCGAGGGGGAAACCTCAAGGTAGTCAATTACCGCCTGGAGGGCAACCTCAGGGTAATTTTTTACCACCTGGAGGTTAAAATGTAGGACAATATTTCTTGCCTGGGGAAAAACCTCAAGGACAGTACATACCTCAAGGACAGTACATACCTCAAGGTCAATATCAACCCCCGAGTTAGTTCATACCTCAGGGTGAATATCAACCCCAGATTCAGTACATGCCTCAAAGTCAATATCAACCTCAAGGTCAGCACCCAGCTCAAGGTTTTCAAGCTCCTTCTGGTAAACCATTATTAAAAGGAGCTAGAAATTTTCCAGTTAATTATCAAACTTATGTTCAACCTGGTTATGTTCCTTCATATGCACAACTTTCTATGGGTCAATACCCCGGAATTAATATGGTGTGGGATCCATCTCAAATTCAACAGACTTTGCAACCCAATGTGTAGTTACCTAATCAACCTGGATAGCCCATAGGTTCTAGTCCAACCCAGCAACCTATCCAGCCTACCATTCAAGTCTCTACACCTGGTTTTGTTCAGTAGCCTGGGCCTATTACACCTAGAACTCCGCCTCAAACTTCTACTGCTGCTGCCACTTCTGTTCAACCTACCACACCTATTTCTGGAGTATCTGTAACTCCTGTTTCTACTATCCCTATATCAATGAAAATTCCTCAAGTATCTGTGCCACAGTCAGGACCTACAATTCATACTACGACCCAGATGCCTACAGGACAATCAGGTACGAGTACGGTTCTCATTAGTCAACCATAATTTACTTATCAACCATACCAGGGGCAATATTAATTTGGACAGGCTACACAAAATCCAACATATCAGTATCAGCCATATCCTGGGTATACTTATCAAGTACCTCAACAACCCCAGTAGGTCCAGTTAATCCTGGTTATAGAGGAGGTTTCACGATTCCCAATGCGCATCCAATTCCAGGATATCCTGTATATCCTCCTCTTGGAACTGGTTTGATCACACAAGGTTATCAAGACCCTAGCCATCGGTTATCATTTATAGCAACTTTAGATTTACCTGATTTATTGCGCCTTATGAATGATCCCATCTTTTACCTTCCGTATTGGCCGCCGATGCCTAATAAGTTGCCTAGTGATATTCCAAAGTTTGAAGGTAAGTCAGGAGAAGATCCATCTAATCATGTTATGACTTATCACCTCTGGTGCGCATCCATTTCACTAATCAATGATTCGATTCGATTGCATCTTTTTCAGAGAACTCTCATTGGTCTAGCTGCCAAATGGTACATTGAGTTACCATGAGGTTCATTTAATAATTTTCATTCACTAGCTACTGCTTTCTTAACCCATTTTCAGTTACCTGTTAGATATGACAATGGTACAAAATTTTTGACCTCATTAAAACAATCTGTGTCTACATACATATCTGATCACATTCATGAATGGCGACGTAGGAGATGTTTAGTGAAAGTATTTATTCCAGATCAAATTTTGGCTGAATGGTTTATCAAATCATTATTGCCCAAAATTACTGAAGATGTGGCCAAAGGAGGCATTGTTACAGAAGAGCAAGTCATTGCTTAGGCTCAGTACCTTGACCTTGTATATTCACAGTTAGGTACTCTGTATGAAAAAATCCTCGATTTACCAAGACCTGGTCAATTAACTACAACTCCTTCAGGCTTTCATGCCGCTGATGGTGTAATTGGTTCTGTTAACACTGGCAAGGGTAAGAAGAAATATTACAAGACGACTTCTCCTATTATAACTTTACCCGATTCGCCGAAAGGAGATTCTTCCATTGAAACTTCCGCCAATATTCATGTTGTAGAATCATCTATAGCCAAACCTAAAACTGGTGGTAAGAAGAAAGGTAAGAATAAAAAAAAAAATTCTTCAAAAGATAAAAACGATAAAAATGAACCAACTGACGATAAACGAAAACCTCGTTATCCTTGTCTGATCTGTGATGAGGATAATTTTACAAAAGAGTGCCTGCAAGAGCTGAGGTATCAAAATTCGTTAAGGGTTCGCCCATACTTGCTGTCTTAAAGGATCCCTTTCCTGCTCAATATAGTAACATGATTGGATCTTCCTCAAATACGCTAGAAGATACCTTAATGGTTGCGACGTGATCGCAAGATTATGGTAGTAAAAATCCTGTTGGTGGTAAAGAAGCAGAAAGTTCTAATTCAGCATCAACTACATCTCCCTCAGTTTCTGATCTGCTAGAAATCGAGAAACCAAATCCTGAATTAGTAATCAAACCGCCTGCTAAAGGTGTAGTTTGTAAATCATCTTTCAATCCACATGTGAGAGCTGCTCAAAATTACAATATTGTTGAAGACTTGGAAATTTCCCCTTCAGTAATGTCGGCTTTGGAGGTGCTGCAATCATGTCCAGCCAGAAGAAAATTACTATTGTCAGCCATAGGAGCCGTAGACCTCCAGCATTCAAACCTAATGATCTTTCATTTAGAGAATTTTACACCCCGCCTACCATCAAATGGCTTTTCAGATTCTGGTAATAGTCAAAGACAAACATTGCTTTCGTACTGTTGTTGATGAAGGGGCTTCTACGTGTATTATGTCATTAAAATTTTGGAAATCACTTGGTTCTCCGACAATTAACCAATCACCGACTATCCTCAAAGATTTTGATGGAAGAGGTTTCCATCCGTATGGTATTTTACAGGATCTACCTATAGAGGTCGAAGGAAAAACCGTTAATCTAGATGTGGAAGTGGTTGATGCCCCTTTGGATTACAACCTTCTCCTGGGTCGTAGTTGGTATTATTCCATGACTGTTGTTGTATCGTCAGTCTTTCGTCTCATCATGTTTCCTCATAAAGGAAAGATCATCAAAATAGATTAGCTCTCATATTATTCATCCGACCCAGCCTCTACTGATAACATCCAACATGTCAGCAAATCAACTATCCCTTATAAAGATGTCGGAGTAGGTTTTCTTAAAGATTCTGCTTTACTGGGAAATTTTTCCCTGCCTACTCCCAATGTACCACCTCCTATTGCTAACATCAATATGATTACATCAAGTACAATTTCCTTTGATGATGCTTGGATAGTACCTTCAGACTCAAAACTGGATTCTTTTGACGGCGCGATGCCTTTGAGTCCTTTTGAATTAGCATATCAGGCAGTACATTCATTTTTTGATACTCCTTCAACTAAACCTGATCTAGTGAATGTGATCAATGAGGAATCACTTTCGATATCCAGCTCAGCTTCGCCATCAATTCCGGATCCTGTTCAACAAGTATTCAATATTGATGAGCATATTCATGAATTTGTGTCTATAGAATAATTAACATGGGAATATCTGCATCATCGATCTTCGTTCTTACCTGATCTCGATCATTTCGAAATTGATTTTTCCTCCATTTTTACTGTTGATTATGTCAACAAACCCCGGAATCCTCTCACGAATTCCGATTTTGAATTGAACTTAGCAAACATTTCTACGACAGTTCCTATTGACATCTCATTGAAACCAGGAATTGTTGAAAATGTTCATATAGGTGCTTCTTGTATGCCAGATGAAATCGAAGCATATAAAGCCCTATTTCAAGAATTCTGTGACATTTTTGCCTGGTCATATGAAGAAATGTCAGGAATCGATCCATCAATTGTTGTTCATGAAATTAAAAAGTACCTGGATGCTAAACCTGTCCAACAAAGATTACGTCAGATACATCCGCGAAAAGCTACCGCTATTAAAGCAGAAGTTGAGAAGTTGCTTCATGCAGGTTTTATTTATCCAATTCCTTTAACGGATTGGGTATCTAATATCGTTCCTGTTAATAAAAAACAAGGGACAATATGAGTATGTATCGATTATAGGGATATAAATCGAGCTTGTCCAAAAGACAATTATCCAACCCCTTATATCGATCAAATTATTTACGATTGTGCCAGAAGTGAAATGTTTTCATTTATGGATGGATTTTCGGGCTACAATCAAATCAATAAACTCCCTACTGATCAACCCAAAACAGCTTTCATTTGTCCGTGGGGGACTTTTGATTATTGCAAATTACCTTTTGGACTTAAGAACGCTGGCGCAACTTTTCAGAGGGCAATGTCTTATGCATTTCATGACATTAAACACATTGTGCAACCCTATCTCGATGATTTGCCTGCTCACTCATCGCGCAGAGCAGCTCATCTCACTCATCTACAAGCTATCTTTATGAGATGTAGGCATTATAGGATTCGTCTGAATCCTCACAAATGTGTCTTTTGTGTTGAATCTAGACGATTGTTGGGATTTGTTGTCTCAAAGGAAGGCATTCGTGTCAACCCTTCGAAGGTTGAGGCTATCATCAATTTACCTCCTCCTTCTACTCTTCGCCAACTCCAAAGTTTGCAGGGGAAAGCGAAATTTTTACGTCGGTTCATTCCTAACTATGTTGAGTTAACCAAAGGTTTTACCAGGTTGTTAAAGCAGAATATTCCTTTCTTTTAGGACGATATCGCTAATTGATCTTTTGATGCTCTTAAATACACATTGACCCATGCACCGTTATTGCATCCTCCCAATTACAACCAGGATTACTTTTTATACTTAGCAGCCTCCAATTCTATGATTGGCATGGTCTTAGTTCAGGAAGATGAATTCAAAAATGAACATGTGATTTATTATCTCAGTTGCAATCTGCATCCTACCGAAATCAAGTACTCACATGTGGAGAAATTTGCCTTGGCAGCCATTCAAGCTGTCCAACGATTTTGTCATTACATATTGTTACGCAAAATGACAGTGATTTCTGATTGTAACCCTATGATGTATATTTTGACCAAACAACTGCTAGGGGGAAAATACTCCAAATGGATTGTTATCCTGCAGGAGTTTGATTTGGAATTTGAAAAATCAAAATCAAAGAAATCATTGGTATTCGCTGAACTTATGTGTGACTTCCCAACTACTGATACAGAACCTGTGGCAGAACATCCGATCGCGGATGAATCTTTGTTTCTTATTAGTACCATCGATCCTTGGTATGGAGATATCATGATTTATCTGCAAACCCAAACTTTTTGGCCGAAATTTCACGATCACAACAACGAAAAATATGTTTCCAGTCTCATCAATATCATATTGTTGGTGACACACTATATCATCATGGTGCAGACTCTGTTTTTCGATGTTTTCTAACTCTACATGAAGCTGAAAAGGTTTTAAATGACTGTCACTCTAGAGCATGTGGCGGTCATATGTCTGGGTATGCCACAGCCCAAAATATATTGCGCACTAGCCATTTTTAGTCGTCCTTATTTAAATATTGTATTTATGCTATCTAAAAATGCCACAACTGTCAAATCTTTGATGTAAAGAGGCATGCACCACCCGCTCCTCTTCACCCTATAATTGTTTTCAATCCTTTTGAAAAATGGGGCATTGACTTCATTACATGTAACCCTCACTCAGCTGGGGGGCATGGGTATATTATTCTCGTAGTAGATTATTTTACCAAATGGGCCGAGGCGATGCCTACATTCACGGTGGATGGAAAAACTACAGCTACTTTCATGTTCAATCATGTGATTTCTCGTTTTGGTGTACCCCAAGTGATAATTACTGACCATGGGAGTCATTTTCGAAACATCATGATGACCGAACTAACTGATCAACTTGGCCTGTGCCATGACAGTTCTACACCATATCATCCACAGGTTAATGGTCTGGTTCAAGCTATAAACAAAGTTTTAGTCACCATGATCAAACGAATCATCAGAATTCATAAATCGAATTGGCATACCATGCTTTTTTCATCACTTTGAGCATATCGGACCTCAGCAAAAACATCAACAGGTTTTACCCCTTTTCAACTGGTTTACGGTTTAGAAGCGGTATTACCGATTGAATGCAAGATATCGTCACTCCAACTAGCCATAGAGTTACTACCAGCCACTTCTGAAGAGGAGAAACATTTTTTGTACTTAGCTCAATTAGATAAGAATCAGTGCACCGTTGCATTAGCTACCGAAACTCATGCGAAACGAATGAAAGCTCAATATGATAGACGTGTTACACCTCGTATTTTTTTAGCAGGATACCTAGTCTTGATTTATGATCAAGCTAACGACAAGCTAGGGGCTGGGAAATTTGAACCCATGTGGCATGGTCCTTATATTGTCAAGCGACAGCTTGCAAAAGGGGCCTATGAACTGATTGACTTTGACGGGGTATCTTTAGGTAAACCCAGAAATGGGCTTTATCTGAAAAGATATTACGCTTGATTCTTGTGTGGAGATCTTTCCTGTATATTAGTTATTTTCATTAAGCTGGCGTGTTGTAGATTAGAGAGCGTGCCTAGTTTAATTGTGCTTTTACTACCATTCCTGCTTATCTAGATCACTCTTGATTGTGCAAATGTCGACGTCTCTTCAAACATACATTGGTTTTGATGATGGTGCTTTTCATAGTGCATGGAACATTTCTTCCACAGCTTGGGTTATTTATTCACCCACTGACAAGTTAGTATCTATGCATGGGGTAAGCCTCGATCAAACGAAGGACAATATTGCAGAGTATAGCACAGTTATTGAGTTATTGTCTAAATCCATTTCATTTTGATTTCGAAGTTTGATTGTCAGGTTATATTCTGAACTCATTGTATTACAATTGAATGGAGTATATGCAATTAAAAACCCAGTGTTGTTAAGATTATTTTTGAAATTTCGTCTCTTGGAACGAGAATTTGATTATATCGAGTATCAACATATTCTGAGAAATTTAAACACATTAGCTGATGCAGTAGCTTCTAGTGTTATAAACAGACATTTGCAATAATTAGAGCAGTAGATCAAAATAAAATTCGATAACATGTTAAGACAGATAACTGGAAATAGTAGTGATATCACAGCATAAGAGTAGTGTTTTCAAAAATATTATATCGTCCTCGATCATAGGTTCAAAACGCCTTACGATCAGAAAAAATTGATTCAAAAAATGATATAAGTATACAATATCAATCATCCACTATCCTTGGTGATGATCATGATAAAACACTACAGCCCATGCCACCTTGCTCAAAAATCTCTTGAACAGTCCTGGAACCCCAATAACATATCTCTGTAAGTGGAGTAGAATGTCATCTATGGTAGTCTCTGGAATATCTAAAGTCAACCACTCCAAATGGCTTTCCAGGTCGGTAAGGACCTCTGTTGTTTGATCTTGTGGTGGTGGTGGTGCTACAGCTGGCTTCTTGTCAAAAGGACGGAGAGTGGCTGGTCGATGTGGACCCACATCTGCATTTGAAATTATTTTTATTAGTTTTGGACAATTCAAAAAACAAAAGAAAAAATTAGAATTTAGAACATGTCAAAATGATTTTTTACCTGACTCATCCCACTGTGTCCCTAGAGGAAGAGACATCTCATGATCCCCGCCGAAATCTATCCTAGCATAAGGGAAATCTTCTATGAAGAAGATCTGATTCTCCAACCAATGAAAATAGGATGGAGTAAATCGAACAACCTCGCCACCTTCACTGTGACAGGCCATCAATGCAAGCCATCGAATCATTCGAGGCTCTTTGACTCTACCATGATCAACTGAAATGAGTTGTGGGGCTAGTAAAGGACTCCTCTCTAGAGAAAAGGTTACCATGATTGCTCCATATCCGAAGTTTTTCAACTTCGCGTTTTTTGCTCTAGTCAGTTGGCCTTTGACATTGGCCAACACTGCCTCACACTAGTTGAAAATGGTGCCTCTAAAGCAGTCAACAGCAGTTTTCATTTGGGATCTTGTAGCGACATGTGGAGTTGCGCTCCCACACAACCTGGTTACCGTAAATGCACCCACTTTAAGCTCAGGATGAATAATGGTTTTTATGTTAATACATTTATCCTTGGGGTCTACTTCTTCATTACAAAATTCTTCCTGAAGGCTAGCAACAGACTGGCCACCTGCCCTAGCCCCAAATAAAGAGAGTGGCTCGCCCCTCTTTGATGAAACAGTGAATAATTATATGTCTTCCAGCTCAATCTCAAGCTGGTGACCTCCAATTATAAAGCATTGGTCCTGTACGTCCCATTTGTTGACTAGCCAGGTAAGCAAATCCATGTGCCCTTATACCTTGAATGGCCCAGAATTTGTACAAAACGCATTCTCTCAAAACACGTAATGTAGATGGATGTAACATGGCCGCATCATAAACTTCTTCATGCTCACGTTCTCTCCACTCAAGCATTGTAAATATCCTGCAATGGAAAAATTGAAACATCAAAAACAATTTGAATGGGAAAATTTGGTTTAAATTGGGAGATTTGTTCATTTTATTTTTTCTTATGGTGCCTCTGCACTTTATGCATAGAGACAGTGCATGGATCCACATGTGCCTTATGCATAAGGTGTGGGACCCCAACAATCTTCCCTTTGCAAAATTGTCGGGGTTCGCAAGTATCATGTGTTTTACCTGCGAAGCCCCGTGAGCGATTTTTTGAACGTATTTTCCTCCTTAAAAATCAAATTAAACCCTAAATTAAGAAAGTAAATGGACAAAAATGAAGAGAAATATGATGTGGATTACTTGGAACTGACGGTTTTTTATTATGATGGGCGAATATTCCGCAATCTCCTCTAGAACATTTTTTACCAAAAACTCTCAATTTTCACTCTGAAGTCAAATGGTAAAAATGATTTAGAATAACTCCTTTTTAGAAGATTTTTTGAATAAATGAAATGTAATTTTGTTTATTTTCCACTTTGAAAAGTTGTTTTCCGAATTATTTTTATTAATCATAAACAAGTATTTTTAATTTTTGAGCTTTTGTGCAGAATACAGGATTTTTGGGTGAAATGGTCATTTTGACGAAGGAGTATACTTTTTATCACTTTTTCGAACTCGGTAAAAATTATGAAAAAGAAAATGAGTACATTTTTATCACTTTTTCGAACTCGTTAAAACTTACAGAAAAATAAAAAATACTGAGTACACTTTTATCACTTTTTCGAACTGTTAAAAATTACGAAAAAGCGAAAACTTGGAGTTCTCTTTTAAGCCCTTTTCAGACTCTCTGAATATGAAAAGATTGCCGAGTATTTGACTATTCAAACTCGTTAAAGGAAATGAACAACCTTCCTTTCAGTATAAGTTTACCCCTTTTCTGGACTGAAATGGACTATTTACGAAAAAGGTATACGTTGACTAATCATGGTAAATAGAGTTCACTCATGTATTATTTTATCCTTTTTCGGGCTTGAGAGACTAAATCTATGAAAAATTACACCCATGGAGTTTCCTTAAGTTTTTTCTTTTGACTCCCTAAAATTGAAAAATACCGAGTTTCTCTTATACTAGACTTGTTAAAATTTAATAGTAAAGGACCTGTCGATTACGAACAGGAACAAACCACTCCTTCTTAGGGTTCGATTTCAAACTAAGTTGGACTCATCCGAAGGATGAGCTTATATAACAAGAAAATGTTATCCTCCTCATGCTTGTCAAAAATAAAGAGGTACTTACTAGAAATGGTGGGGGGGAAAGAGAGAAAATGAATCCATTTGTCACACTTTGTTTAAAAATCATTCTATCACTCTTGAACACGACACTTTTGTCACACTTCTACCTGGGTTGGAAAAATCCTTTGCCTATCACTTAATCAAACCACATTGAAAGTCTTCAGCCGGTTTCTGGGTATTAGCTTTAGGTCAATTGTCACCAAGCCATCTGCAGTGTCATTATGTGTTCAAGAGGATAGTTCAAATAAACCATTCATTTGCAAACATTTGTCTCCATTCGCGTTGACCATCCCCGAGTCAGTCCTTGCAAAATATTTGTACAAAACTTGATCTAATGGTTTCATGTCGTGGGTTTTCCTACGACGGATCACTTTCTATCGACGACAACTCATCATCTAGGAATTTGATCTAGAATCCTTCAATACCTTGGAATCTTCATGCCTTAATGGCAGGTTTCTCACCTTCAACGACAAGTTGCATCATTGACCTTCAATCGAACGATTCCGTGAAATGTTCGACTTCAAATCATTTATTTACATTCCATGGATTGTACTGATTACTTTGACAGCCATTGTCATTATTGGTGGTTTCTCTCACACTTTTTAATAGCTCATATCATTGACTGGTAATCAAGTGGTTTCTACCATGTTCGACTTCGACACAATCAATCGCATGGATAGAATCATACTAGTTCAGGTAGCAGAAATCAAGAACCTGGATCTAGTTTCCACCATCCAGGCTGTGAGGATTTTTATTATTCATTATGCAGTAGACTATTCATAACAGATCGCTACATCCATATTGTCTCTACAATATTGATGTGATAGTAAAATCATTTCTACATCAGAACAAGTTTTAGTTAGTGTTTGATCTGAGTATGGGAATGCCTACCTCAGTGATGATATATATATATATATATATATATATATATATGTTTTGCATTGAATGTTTTTATAGGATTCCGACTGGGGTGTCCACAAGCTAATCCTCGAAATGATAAAGCACATCACTCTTCGAATGGTCTTAGACTTCGCACTTTAGGGGGCAATCTGTTACACTAAAATTGTCACCATGACGTTTTACTGTCTGTATGGGTTCATCATTACTCATACAATACTCCCTTAGAAGTCTACAAACATCAAGTTCCTAAAACCAAGCCTTGAAATTGAGAGAAAAGCTTATAAAAGTCATAAAAAATACTTGTACCGCACTTTCTCTTAGTATTACTTGCGATGCTGCATCTATTTTCTCTAGAACATGCGGAACCGGCTGCACTTTTTCTTCATTAAAGGTGTGAACTCCTGTAAAAGGTAAAGTGAAGGCGGAAGTAAAATTTGGAAGCCCATATGGTTGAATCTAGAAGCTTCTGGAAGCAATTATTCGGTGGAAATTTCGCTCCTTTCATGTACATTCATCCCTCCATTAAAGGAGCCTACCCCTTGGTATTTGGAACTTATTCCCTTGAAAGAGGATTCTATCCCTTCTTATTTGGAGCTGCAACCTCTTCTCTTTTGCTATAAATTGAGGCCATAGTTCAGCCTCAAAGGGAGTTAGGCTTTCAGATTATTTGAGGAGAATTTCTGGAAAAAATCAGAATCTCTTAACTAATTACCATATGGGAATGATTACACACTCATGTGTATGTTAGTCGAGAGAGTACAAAGTCTTGTCAAAGTAGAGGAAACACTTGTTTTGGACCCCGGAAGGACTTGTACGACATCAAGGAGAACAATGTTGTAAGGCTTCTTCTTTCATAAAAGATAATACAAATGGATCCTGTTTTCTCAATGAGTTGTTTATTTAAATGACTTATTTCTTGAATTCCTTGATCATCAAGATAGATTTATGGTTTATGAATTATTCTATATTATGCAGGTGCTTCTAATTCTTTCATGTTCGTGATTACAGATCCTGAAAAGAGACATATTCAAAGCGACAACAAAGAAGACTACGATCAGCGTTGGACTACAGATAAGTCCTAAATCCTTCATTATAGATAATTATAGATCAAATATAATCTACAGAAAGTAGTTTACATTTGTTTTTTTGTTGATAGTTATCGTAGGATACTAGGGAGATATGTCTTGTCCGCAAGAACGATTTATCCGTCCAACAGATACTGCACAGGTTAGAGCGACCGATCTCCCTCGTCTTAAAGAATCAATCAAAGATATAATATTTGGAGATTGGGTTATTAAAATGAAGAGAGATGAATTATCTATTATCAGAGATAAGAATTTATCTTCTATTATCTCTGAGTATATAAAATATTCTCTTCTACAAGCCAACCCGATTTGTGAAGCATCAAAAGACACTGCCAAAAATCAGTTTCCTAAAAAAATCCTGGAAGGAGACATCAAATAGAAAATCTCTTGACATAGAAAATCTTACAAGGTTAAACATGTAGATTTACTTGTACTTGTTGATTAAGCCTCATAACCAATTGATAATGTTTAGGTGCCTATCCAATGCAGCAGCTTGGCTTCTTCCGACACTGAATGATGAAATATTCACAAGCCAGATGAGAATGCATCCAATTCATCCCCCCCAGCTCGAACATATGAACAAATCATGCCAGCTCAAAGACCATCTAGAGAATGAATCATGGAAATTGTCATAAATTGTTACAACTTATGCATTTTATTTTCCTAGTTTATAGTTTTATAGTTTAGAGTAATATTAGAAGACTTTTTTTACAAGTCTTCTATTTTTGTAATATTAATTAGTATTTAAACCCCTTTTATGCATTTAGAAAGGGGTCCAGAATTTTGAGAAGACAACTTTTGGAACTTACACTACTGTTTGAAAGAAAGTTATCTAATTGAAAGTCTGAACCTTGAAGCTATCTTTTCAGATATAAAGCTATGATGCAGCGGGTACTATTATCTGTGTATTTATTGTTTTATGTTTTTGAGATTGTAGCAAACTTATTACTTTTATTAGTTTCATTCTAATAAGCATTGAAGTGATAAATGTTCTTATTACTATTGATATAATATATTGAACGATATGATGTTAGATGTGAGAGTTAGAGACCTTTCATGTGATTAATGTTCTTCATAAACTAAATCACTTAAATTGATTTATTTTCTTAAATGTTCTTATATTCATTAAGTATGTGATGATCTATATTATTTCATGCTTGTGAAGTTCTATGCCTCAATCATATATTTGAATCCAATCCCGAGAAGTATTTAGATTAGTTTTAATTTATGTTATCATTAGAATAATTCATCCTGCTAGAGTTGATTTCATTTCTCTTGTTATATAACCTCTCTTTAAACAAGAAAATGGTCCATTTATCCCTAGTCGAACCCACAATTTTTAACATAAAAAGAGTTGTTTTAAGCTCCCTACCGGGTGGAATCCCTAATGTTGAGTAAGTCACATTCCAGCCTTCAAAACCATGCTAGATAACCTAGTATTCCTATGAGGAATTGACACCATTGGTGGAATAGGTCTAGCAGGTTGAATTGGTCCTGCAATGAAGACATCTACCTCAATGAAAGTCTCCCATGCTATGTTCAATTGATTCAGGTGGTGAAGGCCAATGATTTTAATCAGAGAGTGACGGAATAGGTTATTCATCTGAAGCACATAATCTTTTTTTTGAACTATGTAGGCCATTTTATCAGTACTTCTGTACAAGTAATAGGGGAGGTTGAGCAATTTCACCCTAGTGAAATGCATGAGCAACCTAATGTGATAGCTATATAATCTAGAGAATCTGTGTGCACAAGTGAATTATTTCATGATGATGTTCATCATGGGGGAAAACCTATTCAATAATTGGCCAAAAGGAAAGACATTTTTGATGTTAGATTTGTAAGGGGCCTGGAGGTAAGGCTCATACAGTTGGGCATCCAAATCCTTAGTCTTAAACCATTTTTCGCCCACATTGGGTATCCCTATTGTTGTTGCAATGATGTCAGTGGAAATGGTGAAAGTCACCCTTGCTGTAGTCACTTGGTTGTTTTGGAGGTTGCTGATGAAAACCCTGGTCAAAGTAGGATGACTTTGGACTCTTTGTACCATCCCACAAAATTCAAAGAAACCTATGTGCTAGAAACATTTGACAACTAAGGGTGATGGCATTAAGTCCCTAGTGTCTATTGTCTCTAATATCAAAATTCTCCCTCCTTTTTAATATTTTTTCTTATCTTCTTCTATGGAATTTATTTCCTCCTCCGTTATGTTTCTTTCCTCCTCTGTTATGCTCAGTTTGTCTTTGAAAACCCTAAGGAATAAGTGGAAGGGGAAGGGAGTAGGAATGTGGGGTTAGGGGATGGTGATGGGTAAGGGAAAATATGCGGGAATGTATAAAGGGATTGGGGAGCTTAGGGAAGTGATGATAGGGTGAAATATTTAGGGAAATAAGGTAGGAAACTTGTATTACAGGGAGGTATCTAGCTTCCTAGGAAAGTAGAGCTAGGGTGGTAGGGTTTAGGGAATAGGGCTTGGGAATGGGAAATGAGTAAATGTAAGGGTAGTGGGGAGTGATTTATGGTATAGGGAAGGTAAATGGGTCCAAGGGAAAGTAATTAAGTTTTAAAATTATGAAAATAGGGTTTCAATGCTCAAAACATGACATAGAATGTAAGGGAGGGTTTGCACCACAAAATTAACAACACAAGCTAAAAGGAGGGGCTATGGAGGTGCCGCTTACTTGGAAATAGTTGTAGAAACCCTAAAATGAAGCTGAGAACTTGTGCAATGACGATTTTGGATAGTGGCTCCCTTCTGCAAAAATTGCAGTGTACAAAGAAAAAGCACAGTGAGGAACTATGAAAAGCGCAACGCCTCGGGAAAAAGCGCAGTGTGGCCTCCTGCAAAAGCGCAATGCCTTTGGAAAAACAGAGTGAATGACCGCGAATTTGATTTTTATGAAGGAAAACTTGATTTTTTTCTTAGGGAGGCTGAGAGATCGATGCTTTGAGGATGAAAATGACTGACTTCTTAGTCTTTGGGAGCCTTTATACTTGGATAAATTTCATTAAACGAACTTGGGACGCACTTTTCCTTTCTTGAAATTGACTTTACATTGCTCTTTTATCTTTAATTTATGAATTAGATTATTGAACTTCATCTTTTGATGACTTAGGAACACTAATTGAATTTTTGGAACTTTTCTTATTTGCTGATGGAACTTTGAGTGTGCAGCTACTTGGAACTCTAAGAATTTATTACAAATTAGGAAAATAAAATTACATTTTTATCTGAAATCAAATTTACAAATGAAACTTACTAATGAAATTTATTTATTGGCACTCCTTCATTTGTTGGGATTTTATGCAATGAAATGGAGATTCAATGACCTGGGAAACCCTAAGACCTAATGGAGACTCTGACTGAATGAAACCATGATGAAAATAACTGAAATTATGATGACAACTCATGACTGATGGTACACTCATCAAAATGGTGAAATGAGCCACAAAGTTATAAAATTTTTAAAGGAGTGAGATCAGACCTAAATCTGAACCAAGTGACCAAATATTTGCATGATGACCTAATGGAACGACAAAAATTTCAAAATGGGACCCTAAAATGACATGAAAAGAGTTTATTTGATAACTGGTGGAAGGATGCAAAAACTGACACTAACATTGGCTCTAGTTGGGGATGAAAAATCCTTGGAGATGTCAAGAAAACCGTAGGCCAAGTGCCTATCCATTGGGCATGGAGTCAAAAGCTAAAAATCAAACTGAATGCTGAAAAATTATCATAATAAACTTACTCAAGACTAACTCAAAACTGATTGAAATCTGACTGACTTGACTTTTACTTAAATTTTGAAAACAACAGAAAACCAATGAAACTTTATGGCCTTCACCTCGGGCTCCAAGCTTTGGTGATGCTCAGCTTCACACTTTGCAAAAAGTTAAACTGATATTTACAATGGAACTAAGAAATCTGAAATCTACATTAGAAAATATAATTCTTGAGACTACCATTGACCGATCCTCCTAAGAATTCTTCTCTGTTCATCTCCTTCAATATGAAATCATGTTGTCCATGAAAAGCTGAGATCTTGTATGGCCCTTTCCACAGGTTTTCAAATTTTCTGTGCTTCCCTTTTTCCTCGTTCCTTGCATCCCACCAAACAACTACATCTTCCAACTTAAAATCATTTGCCTTGGCCTTGCGGTCATACACCTTATTTATCTTCTCATGAAGCTTTGAGGTGTTCTAAAATACCTCATCTCTCGTTTTTCAAGTGGATCATCTGGTTGATCCAGAGATGTACATCATTCTCCTCACTTCCTGCTTCTTGTAACAATTTCATAACTGGGACTGCAAGTGATGTAGGAAAAACAATGTCTACACCATAAACTAATTGAAAAGGGGACATTCCTATAGATTTCTTACTACTCACCCTATCCGCCCACAAAGCATTAACCAACTTTTTGTGCCAATTCTTCTTGTTCTCACCAAGCATCTTCTTTATGATATTAATCAAAGACTTATTATAAGATTCTTATAAACTGTTACCTTGTGGATAATAGGTAGTTGAGTGCCCCAATTTGATGTTGTAATTGTCATAGAACTTAACTATTCTTTTTTACTTGAATGCAGAAGCATTGTCGGTAATGATGTTATGAGGACAACCAAAATGAGACAAAATGTTAGTCTCCAAAAACTGAATAATTACTAAATATGTTTCTTGCCTTGTTGGGATCTCTTTTATCCATTTGGTGAAGTAGTCAATGGTTGTTAAGATCCATTTATGTTGTGCAGATAATGTAGGGTGAATCTCTCCGATGAAGTCAAGGCCCCACTGCTAAAAAGGTGCACGTACTGAAATTGGCTGCAAAGCTAATGGAAGAAGTTTTCTTTTACCTTGAAACACTTGACACTCCTGGCCACTCATCACTATTTTGTACAAGTTTGAAAAAAGAGTTGTCAAATAGTATCCCACTCTCAACACTTTTTTAGCCGTGGTTTTCCAAAATAGATGCCCCCCACAATCTCCTCTATGAAAATCATTCATAACTTCTTTTGCTTCATTTTCAACTAAAAATTTCAGAAAAATACCTCTTGGATCTTTCAAATAAAGGGCTTTGTCCATAATGCAGTATTTGGAAGCTTTCAACTTCAAATACCTAACCTTACTCTTATACATGTCTGGAGGAGGGTTTAAATGTTGAAGAACATATATGATATTTGAATACCATGGAGACGAAAGAAATATATCAAATACCTATATAAGAGTGCCATCCTCTTCCTCATCGGACAATGTTGAAATGAGGTTCATGTCTAGGGCATGTAATTTTGACTCAGCCATGAGCTTGGCTAAGCCCTGACCTTTGATCAACTTTGTGGACTTGATCTTGAGGTCATATTCTAACATTGCTGCTATCCACTTCCCTCTTCTACCTTCCAGATATTTCTGCATAAGAACATCTTTTAATGCTGCATTGGGGACATAATCTAGAATATGTGAATGTAAAATGTATACACTGAAATCCTTCAAATATTTTACCAAAGCCAATGCTTTCTTCTCCATGATATTGTACCGAAGAGCTACATCCCTGATGGTTCTACTGAAAAATGCTATGGGTTGCTCGGTCTTAACCTTTATTTGCATCAATATTATAGCCAATGTATGTGTGGAGGCAAATTAGAAAATGATAAAATCAATAGAATAAGATGGGCTGATTAAAATAGGGGTTGTGGTTAAAGAAAAATTCACTGAGTTAAAATACTTGTTGGAATCCTCAGAACACTTTACCTCATTCTCTTTCTTTAACATATTGGTCATTTCTTGAAGATGCTCAACCAAATTTGGAATAAATCTGCGTAAGAAGTTCATCTTACCATTGAAAGCTTAGATTTATTTCTTGCTCTGTGGAAAATAAATATGTTGAATTGCCTCAACCCGAGAAGGGTCAATACAGATTCCATCCTTGGAGATGATGTGACCGAAAATATTTCCCTCCTCCATGGAAAAAAGGATCTTTTTTGGATTAAGAGAAATTATGAATTTCCTACATTTCTAAAATACAATCCTTAATTGATACAAGTGTTCATCATCGAAATGAGAGAAAACTATCAAATCATATAAATATACCACTAAGAAAACATCTTTCTCATCTGCAAAGTCTATCTCCATCACCCATTGAAATAAGGCACCTGCATTCTTGAGTCTGAATGGAATCTTGGCATACTCAAATGTGCCCCAAGGTGTCATGAAGGAAGTTTTATCTTGGTCCTTCTCATGCACTAAAATCTAATTGTATCCTGAATATCCATCAAGCAGTGACATCCGGGATGCTCCAACCACTCTTTGTAAGATGTGATCCATTTTGGGAAGGGGATAATTGTCCTTAAGGGACACCTTGTTCAAATTTATAAAATCAATACAAAGTCATATTTCTCCATTCTTCTTCCTTACAGGGACTAGATTTGATATCTAGTTGGAAAATATAATAGGAAAAATGATACTTGATTTGTAAAGTTTGTTCACTTCCTTTTCAATCGATGGCAGCAACCTCGGGTTGATAATTCTTAGATTTTTCCTGAAGGGATTTTGGTCAGGCTTAATTGGAATGATATACTGAATAATATTCTTATCATAGACCTTCAAGTCTGCATAATCCCAAGAGAAAACATCAAAAAATTCAGAAAGTAAATCAACGTATTTGTCTTTTACCTCAAGAGATAAAGACTTTGATAGTTTGACCATCTTAGGCTTTCCTATTGTTATGATGTTTACATCCTCCACACCTTTCTCTGTAGGAACCAATGTTGGCTTCCTCGCTACATCATCTTGATCAAACAATTCTTCCAAAGACATGAGACCGATTGGAATATTTTTATCCTTCAACTGTAATATATCAACTTGGGTGGCTTTGATGACTTTATCATCCTTGTCATAAATTTCATCAATGAAAGAATTCTTGAATTCTCCTTCATTCTGCAAAAAATATTTTACCTGCTTATCATCCCAAAATACCGGCTAATACCACAAGCTGTAAGGAATAATGGTCCAATGTTTATCATGGATTTTGAACTTTCTATTGGAAAATATAGGGATCTTGAAATTTCTTGTTGTTGTAGCAAGCGAATCTACAATATTTCTAATTAGCTTTTAGCTAATTAGAATATTAATTTTTGTTTTTGACAACAATATAGATGAATAAGAGGGTAGAGGGACCCATAAATCCCTTTAGTAGGAATAAAACCACTTCTTAATATGAATGTGGATCAATGCATCTAGATAGGGTCAAGATGAATAAACCACTTCTTGGTGTGAATGTGGGTCAATGCATGTGGATGGGGTCAATTTGACCAAATCAACAATGCAGTCATGGAGGTAGTGGAGACAATAGAGGACAACATAGTCATAATGGAGGTTACTGGCCATGGGTGTACCATCATTATTATCTGGGGTCAAGGGGGTGAGGGCTCACAAGCATATAAGGAAGTGGATGGAAGCCATAAAGGGCATTCTGAATATTGTTTGTGAATTGGCTTTATGACTTTCTGCACGCTTCTGCTATTTAGCTAAGTCTATTGTGATGTTTAGCACACGGGTGTTTCTGAGCGGAAATCCCACCCTTATCCTCAGGGGAATTTGAGTGCCAACTCAGGAAAGGTTCTTGAGCTACATTTCATCATCAAGCATTGGCCCAATCTTCAGCCCCTATCAGCGGCGCAACCTCCTTCATGAATTATGCAATCAAGGAGGGCAGATCTATTGGAGGAGAAATAACCCAAGTTTCTTAGCTTGGCATCCAATGAGGGGAGCATCCCTTCATCTAGGAATTTGATTGGGAGGAGTAACAATAGATTTCTCATCATTTCAGCCACCTCCCAGTAGTCTCCCAACTGTAGTGCGTAAATCATCCCTAGGGTTGCATTTTCAGTTATTGTCATTTCTGGAAACCATTTCTGGGTTATCTTGGAAAAGTGCTAGAAAGGTCAGATCTATGATCTCGTCTATTTATGAGCACTCAGTCAGAATATCTACGCATTCCTAGTTTCCAGTAGCTATATTTCCATCAAGATTGCATAGTGGCAGCATTTCAACAGCTTTTGCAGCCACATCATATCGTGTGCTGAGGTTTAGGGCCATTTCAAGCTTTTATCTCTAGATTGAGTGTGTTTTATTCAAACACTTTGTACTTCGTCTCTGCTATTTCATATAATAAAATGGATCTGTTGATCTGATCATATATTTGATGTGTTGATGTTTACTACATTTTTTAGTTTTATGTTCTATATTCCTGTTTTTCCTATTTTGGAATATTACAGTAGTTTCAGAGTATAATGTTGGCTCAGCTTGTGGGGCACTTACATCTATGACATTGGAAGAAGAAGAACCTATTACAGACTGGGAGAAGCAGTATATTAATATAGGTCACAAATTTGATTATATAACCAACAAAGAAGACCACATCTCAGCAGAAATATAAGACAAAGGGAACTCTCCAATATCAGGAGAAATGGATGAGAAAGAGTTTCCAAAACATCTTCTCCAAACTATGTAGGATGTTGCCAGAGAAATCAAGGAGAAGAGAGTGGAAAGGCAAAGGAAACCCAAACAGGGTCGCAAAATGGAGAAATTTCTGGTACTTCACATCATTGGTGTGAGCAACCGATAGTGCAGCAAGCTTCACAGCACTCCACTATGCCTACCTTCCTAGCAGTAGGAAATTGGGTTGGAGGACCACAAGAGCAGGAGGCTCTCAGTGATTATTTTTTGGAATATGAATCTCAGTATCAAAGATTCAAAGAACATCTGAACTTCCAAGAGTTATTCCAGATCAAAGATAACAGAAGATCCCGTAAAATCAATAGAGGGGGAGTGTACATGCAGAAAAATGATATGTAGCATACTATGGGTAGGTTCTTTCTGCCTTCTTTTGATGGGTCATCCAAATGCACATTAAAGGCTTGGGTGGAAAAATTAGACATTTATTTCCACCTAAACAAAGTATCGGAGACTGAAGCTATTAAGATAGCAGTGCTGCACCTTGAAGGTGAAGCACATGAATGGTGGTTCCACAGACTGTCTACATTGGGACATGCAGGTGTGACTGCATATGAAGATTTTACCTAGAGATTGGTAGAGAGATTTGATCGAAGAGATCCAGAGGTAGAATTTGTTGAGCTAGCTAAGGTCAAGTAGTCGGGAAACCTATAGAATTACATATATGAGTTCCTGAAGCTTTTCGACATGGTGCCAGATCTATCCATAGGTAGGAGGGTATACATGTTCATTGATGGACTAGAGGAACCTTTGCATGGGTTAGTAAATTCCACTAGACCAACTATGCTCCAAGATTCCATTGAGCGTGCTAGGGACTAACAATATTCTTTGCCAAGGGTAAGAGCTACATTCCAGCAAAAACCCACATTCCAGTTAAAGGGAAAAGATATGAAGGTTCCACCCCAAAAAAGGAACCAAGGAAAAGGACCTCTTAGTGATGATATCTAGAGAGATTTGAGGAGGAGGAAGCTTTGATTCACTTTCCAAGAACCATGGGCACCAAGGAATCAATGTGTTGCTGGAAAGGCACATTATATTGAAGTATTCTCTGATAGTGAACATGAAGAAGAAGAGGAGGTGGAATGGGACACCAATGTTGTGGCACCAAGAGAGGATCCACCACCACCAGGAGGTGGAAATGTAGCATTTTCTCCAACTGGAAGGGCCCTTACAGATTTGCAGGGAGTTCCCAAGTATCTAACATTGAGAGTCCGAGGTACGCCTGGGCAACAGTATCAAGATGCTGGAGGACACCGCTACCTACAATTTACTCCATACCACCAGTGCAGAGGAGAGGCATACCCACAAATGATTTTCAAGGATTCTCAGTTTTGGTTCCAAGCATGTAACCATGCTGGTGTGAAGTATGTTGTTAGTCATCAATATTTTTTACTTGTTAGCGATGACTAGTTGTAACAGCCTAGTTTTCCAACAGCCGATCTAAAATTTGTCAAATTTTCCAGCTGGGAAAACACCCATAAAACCTTTTTTTCCCTCCTACCTTCCAGTCCGCCCATGACGAGATGAAACCTCATTATCAAATCCTACCCAGCCTCAGCCATACTAGTCTACCCACCAGCTCTAAAAAGACAATCCAAATCTGTTCAAAAATCTCCCCTAAGTTAGGAAGTGGCGCTTTAAGGCATTTCACCCTTGGCAACCATCAAAGAGCCAAAAGACCTCCCACTCTGCTAATAAAGTTAGTCACAACCCTAAGTCACGCCACTTATACACCCTTAAGTCTCAGCAATACATAGACCATAATCTAAAGCTGATTTTAGGTGTTTTAAAGTGATTGATGGATTTTACAAGGACAAGAAACATATCAGCATCTCAGAAGACAATTCTTGGATCCACATGAGAAGACAACTGCTTCTCAATGTGATCTTGAGCCTGAGATGCATCTACAAGGCAAAGAGTTATTCATCAAACTCTTGTGACCTCATTCACAGCCTGAAAGGACAGTAGAAGAAAAAGAAACACTGTCAAGAGGTTGTTGATAATTCATGACTAAAAAACTTCCTTCATTTATAATCAGAGGGTTAAGGTGCCTCCTTCATCTATAAGCAGAGGGCGATGGCCAAAGTTTGACTTGAAAAGTTGCAACTGACTGTAAGACGGATTTGTTTTAATGAACAGTGAGACAGTGACAGAGATTTTCTGAAGCAAAGTAATGATTGCAGGCAGAGGTAAAAGCATTAATTTTTTCAAGTTTGTTTGCTTTCCATCATGTGTAAGGAACCCTTGTCAAGCATGTTTATCAAACAATCTTCAGACATTTCACCAAGTAAAAGGCCTCCTTCATTCACAAGTAGAGGGCCAGGGCATTGGTTGTTTTCAATGTCTGATTGGTCAAAGATGCAGTGGAAAGAGACCAAGAAGGAAAGTAGGGGTACCACTGTAATCCAAGGAGGTCAAGCTCATCTCCTAACAGGTTTTCTCTCAAAGGACGTTCTGCAGCTCCAACAAAACAAAATTTGAAGAATGGTTGATGAAGTGAGTCATTGCACAGGCGAAAGAACTAATGATGATTATGTTTTGAAAGTACTGGTCTCTCTACTCATAAAAAGGTGTCTGTCAAATATGCTTATCATAGTTGACAAAGGAACCTGAGCTCATTTCCCTCAAGAGGCAATTCAACTAAACTCAGTTGTTCATAATATGCAAAAAGGGGACTCTAGCATACTTTCAGATTCTGGAGAGGATTTCAAAACAGATATTGGCATGTTCATTATAAAAAGGACAATGGTACCATATCAGTGCATTTTGAGTAAAGAGGGAGGTGTTAGAAACAACACCCTTTTTTGACAGAGAATGATAAAACATAGGTGAATGCCACTGCAGTTTTGCACTTATAATCAAGTTTAGTTTCACAGTGGGCATCATTCAACTCCAAAGCATTAAGAGCAAAGTGTTAGTTTATGTTGAAAAAAGGGAAAACGAATCGCTGTAAAAGTGTCAAAGAATACCCCCTGCAGCATGAAAAATCTTCTACAGGTGTTCTCTTTTCATAGCAAAGCACCAGAAGTATTAAAAGGTTATTGAGATGACAGTTTACCTTTTTCCTCAGCAAAGGGCATTGCAAACAGGTATACAAGCTCATGAAAGGCAAGAAAAACTTTTGACATACTTTCAGATTCTAGAGAGAGTTTCAAAACAGATATAAACATGTTCATCATAAAAAGGCCAAAGGGACCATATCAATACATTTAGAGTAAAAAGAGGTCATGGCATGTGGCAAAGGTTCTGAATAGGCTGCTCTTCAGAAAAGGAGTGAAATTAATAAGAATTCCTCTCCTTTGTTCAAAATTCAAATCTACAACCTCATCCCTGTTTCATATCCTTGAAACCAAAGCTGGATCAGTTCAGAAATCTGAGGATAAGTTAATGTTTCTAGGGTTGGGTGACCTTTTGTAAAAAATATTTGCACTTACAACATACAACAAAATAGTTATCCACAGCCAAAAGGGAGTTCTCGCTTATCAACAAATGGTCTTTACCATTATAACACATATCCAAAAGCAAAGTATCGGGTTATGTTTTGATGAAGTTTCAAATTTGAGTTTAAAATCAAAGTTTTTTCAAAACTGTTGAATAAACCCTCTCCAAATCAAATGTTAAAGAACAGTTTGATTGTTCCCTTCCAAAAGGTCAAGTACTGTGGCACATTCATTTTTGCAAACATCCAAAGCACGAACGGAGCCCCTTTACTACCATCGATATCAGAGAAAAGTGTTTGAGCAAAAAATCACAGGTTTTAGGGCTTTTTGAACTGCGCAGCGTGCCTGTACATGTGCGCGGCATGCTCAGAGACAAAAATACATGGGCGTATAACTACCGCGCGGCGCGCCTGAAGGTGTGCACGGCGCGCCTGTGCACTTGGGTCCTGTCAGCCCGACAGGTGACCCGACACCAGTTTTTGAGCGACACTCTTTCTTTTAAACACGTCGCGCATATGTTTGGCCTCCAACACACCTTCAAATAACCTACAAAGCCACTCAAACGTGTCAAAAGGCCTTTCATCAAGTTGTAGAGGTATTTTCATGTACTCCCCTTGGTTTTCAAAATTGCTAAAGTGCTGTAAGGGATTAGAAAACCACAGTTTGAGTTTATGGTAGAAAACAAAATTTGTTGTTTCATATTGGCTAGAGGTGAAGCTTTAAAAAGGATTGAGTTTGCATTAGTGTGAATAGCCATGAAACTGCCCTCAAATTGTGATGAAGAAAGGAGAAACAAGGGGTTGTGAAAAAATAACACTGTAGGTCTATGTTCCAAAAAACAGTAGCCATCCTATAAGCATTTTTCAAAAGGTTTCCTCTGTGGGTTAAAAGGAAATGCAGTGTTCGTGACCTGGCCATCCCTTAAATCATAGTCAGTGAGCAAAGCTCCCATTACAGTTGGAGGGTGCGTGGCTAAAACTAGGATGAAAAACAGTAGGTTAGTTTGCAAAAACAATGATCATTAAATGAGCTTTTGTGACCTTCCAAAGGTATCCTTTGTTTGAGAAAGGGACAAAGGTGGTGTTGTGACCTTCCATTCCATAAAGTGTCATCAGTGAATGAAGGATCCCCTTGCATCTGCCAAAGATTAACAGACAGATGAGGAGCAAAAGATCATAACAAGCAGGACACAACGATCATGACAGTGGTGATGAGGAGCAACATCATAACAGTGGTGAAGGAAAAGATCAACAAGAGCAAGAAGAGGAGAGTGTTGAACAACAACAATTCAGTGAGGAAGGACAGCAGTTTGAGCATCAGCTTGAACCACAAAATGAACAGGAACTGAATCATAAAGATTGCTGACATTGAAGATAGGCAAATTTTTAAAGAAGACACACAACAGTCTCATCATGATGCACATCACCCTCCTCAAGATACACAACAGCCTCAAGAGGATAGGCAAATTCAAGAAGGTGACAAACAAGATGACAAAGGAAAAGCAATCATGCCTTCCTCTCTCGAAAAGGTTAAGCCCAAGACAGCAAGGAAGAAAGTGCCCAAGGTTGTCACTCCAAATGTGACAAGAACTCTCCGGAGCAAAAGAAAGTTGCCAAAGGAGCCTATCACTGACTTGCCTAGGAGGAAGAGTGCAAGACTAGCCTTCAAAGGCAAAGGAAAAGGCAAGGTAGGAGAAGGTCATGAGCATGGAGGTGCATTGGGTGTCATCCCAATCCAAAGAGACGACAGTGATAATGAGGCCCAAATTCTAGAAAACCTTCTAATCCATAGAGAGGGCCAAATTGATGCATTGGAGAATGACCTTCATCGGGCAAAGAACTTCAATCATTTCTTGGAGATCCAAAATAGGCAAATGAGTGTCCATATGGCTGTTTATGAGACACGAGCAATCAAGTACAAGAAAGAAGCTGCTAAAGCCCAAGCAAGGATAGATGAGATTGTATGTGATTTTGATGAAAGTGAAGCACAAGGACACATCAGGACTTGACATTTTGGCTTCAGTTTCAGAGCATGTTGCTAAGGACCCTTGAGGGTCATGCACACCGATTTTGGGCACATTTTGACATATTTTGGTTTTTTGGCATTTTTGAGTTTTTTGTCAAAACTCATGAAATTCGCCATTTCATTTTGGGGATTCGTCAAAGGAGGAGAATGGTATCATTGGATGCCATAAATTTAGGAGCACAGCCTCAGTGATTTTCAAAACATTTGGAGATCACTTTCTTCCTCGAAATGGCGAAAAAGGCTTGCTTTTTGCACACTCTGCCTAGTCTATCAGTAGACTGTAATTTTTTGGTTTTTACACACAGGTGCAGTTTTGGAGGACTTCCAGGCATCAGATTGGGAAAATTTTAGTTGTTATGGAAAGTAAACATTCATATCTTTCCAACAAGCTATCATTAGCCTCATTTTGACACCGGGAAGGCTGCCAAATGTTTCCTGCAAGTCAGGGGACCTTTTGCTGATGTAAACTTGAAATATTTTTGTAAATTTTGAGCCTCTAAAATCTGCTTTTTCCAAATGTGCGTTTAGCTATTTTTGCACATGAAAAATGATGCAAAGTCAATTTAATTCCCTTTTTTAGCATTTTTTAGATATTTTATGGGATATTTTTTGCCTTGGGCTTTGCAAAGCCTCAAGGACAAGTTTAGATATTTTGATTAGGCCAATAGGATGGCAAGTTGAACCATGAGGTTTTCCTCACTTGAGCCTATATATTCCAAAGTTTTTCATTGTAAACAAGGCTGAACTTGAGAAGAGAAGTAATATATGGTCATATAAGCTTTGGAAGAAATACTTGTCTTATGCTTTTGGATTGCCTCTTGGATGCTCTTGGATGAATGAAGAAGGATTGTTGTTGGATTCCATGACTTGGTAGAATGGTATAGTATCTCTTGCTTTGTTGTTGTCTTCTAGTTTTCATTCATGAATACATCTTTCTTGCTTGCTATAGATCAGTAGAGAACAAATTTGAGATATGCCCATGGAGGCACCTCAAATTTCCTGTTTCTTCATAACTTCTTTGTTTTCTTCTTCCTAAGTAACATTAAAGAATTCTTGACTACTCTTTAATACTTAGGATATTGTTACTTGTTTCATTCATGGTTTTATACATGCTAAGTATGACTTACGGTACGCCCTACTTACATATGGATAGCTATAGTTCCATCCATGAAATTTCTCTTTGACTGATTAGATTATCATTTTGTTTGAACCAAGGAGGCCTAGTTTCGATCTAGCCCTTTGCCTAAAACTATGCAAATCTTGTTGTTCAAAGTTCCCAATAACTTGAAGTATTGTGTTTAGGCGTTCCGGCATAGTGTTTTGAGTTGTTTGTCTTCCTTAAGTGTTTTCCCCAAAGTCTGATAGCCATTTCCCAAAGTTAGAGGGTCTTATACTTCTATGCATGGCTTGAATGTTTATTTCTATGTATTGATTAGCTTGTAGTTACATTTTGCATGATTAATGGTTTTCCCTACCATTTTTATGTTATCTATTGAACTAGTTATGCTTGAAACTCTTTGTTGTTCACAAACTTGATGTCCATTTACTCCATTTTGCCCAAAGATCATTTCTACCTTGAATCAAATCGGCCCTTCAACAGCCTTGTATCATCATCTAATAGCTTTCTTGACCTTTTGACCCCATAGCCCAGTTAATCTAACATCTTGTTATCTATTTTATATCTTTGATCAGTTTCATCCCTCACAACTTAAAAAAAACCAAAAAACTTACTTCATAACTAGCCTAAAATCAGAACACAATAAGCGAACAAACAGATATCCCTTACAAATATAGAGAGAGCCCTCTCTAAGTCCAGGAAGGCTAGGTCCTCGGGCTCCAAATCTTAGTTTGATGTTACACTGTCATTTGGCTTGCCAATCAGCCAAATCACGGGACCCTAACATAATGGCGATCACGGTGGGACTTTGAGTCAAAACATCCTAGGTATCCCTTAGGAACTCTCAAAATCTCAGTCAAACTTAGAAGAGTAGAATCTGGTTGTCTCACCATCCTAGAAAAATGATGACTCAGCTGTAGGACACTCTTACAAACCTTAGGACTACATAAAAAACTCAGAAAAACCCCAAAAACTCCCTTAGATTGGTTTTTGTCAGTACTGGTGGTGGACCATACACATATACCTCAAAACAACTAAAAATCCACCTGGCATCTCCACTAGCCTCCAGTAGGCCTTACTATTTTACCGAACTAACTCTAGGTTACTATCCGATCAACCTATCCCATCGCTCACTAACATAGCAGGAGATGGTGGGACACTGAGTACATGATAGTCTAGCAAACTCTTATAGACTCTTTAGTCCTTTAGATACTTAAACAAGCAAGCAGTCCATAAGATCATTTAGAGTAAACTCTTTTTGTTATCACCACCCTAGCAAAGTGTTGAAACAAGTTTAGAATACTTTAACAAACCATAGGCTGCGCATAAGAACTCAGAAAAATCTTAAAAAACATTTCCAGATTAGTTATTGGTGGTGGACCATAGCTATATCTTCACAAAAACAACCAAGTTCCACCTGGCGACTCCACTAGTCCATCCTTTTAGTTTTAACCTCCCTTCACATTAGGAAAACTTTAGAGAGTCCATCCATCCAAACCATTCACAAATACCACCCTCTCTAAGCATTAGACCTGAAAATCTGGCTTCACGAAGAATCTACACAAGATCCCATCCAGACCCAAATCCCCCTATCATAGTAGATGACCCAGAGAAGATTCTGTGGCAAGTTTCTGAAACTGACAATCTAGCTACCGATAGGTCCATCCGTAAAACAAGATCAGTACCTGAACATCTTACTATCTTGCCAGATTCCTCTTTTGATTTAGAATCAGCAAGAACTCTTTTCAGAAGCAAGTCACATAGTAAGATAAACTTTAACGATCTTGAACCCCTAGACCCACCACAGAGTCCTAGTAGAGAAGCCTCACCTTCCACACCCCCCGACTTTCAGCTTCTCCATCACTTTGGCTCATACCATCCCAGATCTGCTCAAAACTAGGTCATTAGTCCAATTACATCCGCCACACCTATCCGAACCACTATTGTTCAAACCACCTCAACCCATCCCACAAGCCCTCATCTTGTACATCATCCATTAGCTCCCGTCATGGCAGCCTGGTACGCACCTTTGGTGTTGCCACTGCCTTTGGCTCCTCTCCCAAATAAATATCAAGACAAAATCCCACACTTTACCGGAGAAGATACTGCCACAACTCAACAGCATATAAGTAGGATTAGCGATGCTTTTGAATACCTGGAAGTACAAGACGAGACCGTCAGAATGAGAATATTCGCCCAAAGCCTGGGTGGAGAACCCAAAACATGGTTCAAAAGCTTGCCTCCAAACAACATCCACAACATCCCAGAACTATGTCAAGTCTTCAAAAATAGGTGGGAAGTCCGAAAGAACCCTATTCAAATCCTATCAGAATATAACAACCTAAAACGGGAAAATGGGGAAAGTGTCCAGGCATACTGCACTAGGTTCAACAGTGTGTATAACGCCCTCCCACCTCACTTCAAACCCCCACTTAGTTTAGCCTTGGCGAAATTCCCCGAGGGTTTTGATCCAGACATGACATATCATCTAAGAGACAAAGATCCCCCTACCCTAAAGGAAATGCAACAAGTAGCCATAAAAGCAGAAGCAAACTTAGCAAAAAAAAGAGCTAGGACTAGATCAGAAAGAAAAGTCACATATAGAGATGAGGTCTCCACTTCATCTCCTTCCCTAGATCCTAGAATAGATGACTTAGTCAAGACCATGGCCAAAATGTGGGAAAGGATAAATGAAAAGGCCCCTGTTAGGGACAATTAGCCAAACCCTCCAATAAAAAATCGGAACCAAAATTTTAGGAGGGAGCAGCCTCAAAACAGACCAAGGGAAAATGACCAACAAATTAGGCCACCATTCAATAAAAATTATGTGGAAGAAGATGATAGGGATACATAACCCATTGATGAAAGTCATTTGAACCTCATAGGGTCTGATAATGAGAGTGAGGTGTATCTCACGGAAGAAGAACAATCATTCTTCTCTCCAAATCAGGACGAAACCAACTATGAAGATCCCGACGATCCTGCCATAGACTTCCAGAATGCCATAATAGAAGCTCAAAGGTAGTATGACCTTAGAAGCAGGAAAAATCAAGATAACTCCAAGAAAAGTAGCTCGGACACTGCTAAAACCACTGATACCATCCTTAAGAAAGCAGTCAACAACAACAAAATCATAGTTGGGAAAAATGAACAAAACAAGGATAGAATTACCCAAACCAGCCCTGATTTAGATACTCCTAGTACTTCCACAAAGATTCCCGAAGTGGCTGTGGCAAACAAAATCCCGAAACAGACCCAACAAACTCAGAACATAGAGAAGGTCATGGTTGAAAAAGCTGAAACAAACATGTCCAAACTTCAGCTGCCTTTTAGCTTTGAGGGCGAGATCGCCAAGATTAAGATCACCATGCCTCTTACTGAGCTGATCACCCAAAACTCTTACAAGTCCCAAGTGTTGAAAGTCCTAAATATGGGAAGTGATGCCAACACCCTTAATCTAGCTGATGACACCCCTGAAGTGTTGTTTGGTCCGAAAGTAGAAGGAAAATTCCAAGAGGGAGCTACTCTTCCCTTTTACACCAGTTTAAATATCCACGACCAAATCCTTCACAATGCCATGCTAGACTCCGGCGCCTCGCATAATCTTATGCCGAAGGTTGTAATGGAAAGACTAGGTCTGGAAATCACAAGACCATACAAAGACTTGTATTCATTCGATTCAAGTAGAGTCAAATGCCTAGGTTTGATCAAAGACCTTTGTTTTAGTCTGGCCCAAATACCTGCGAAACATCTAATCATGGACATAGTAGTGGCAGACATTCCCCCCAAGTACGGAATGCTTCTATCCAGATCTTAGGGAGCCAAGCTCCAAGGGAACATTCAACTGGATATGTCTTTCGCCACCATTCCTGTGTTTGACCAAACAAGAATACTCTATCGAGAGTCACACATGAAATACATGATTAGTAGCCAAGAGATACCAGATAATATTCCAATTTATTCCGTGCATTCCGACCTAAACTCTTTTATTCTCTATACTGAAGAGGACATTGAAGAACAATCAGAAGAAACTGAGGCAAACTTAGACCCACCACATCAGCTGCCCCTAGTTCTCTATGATGAGCTAGATACTCAAAACTACCATGATCATAGGCAGTTGTGTCTTGAGGAAAGTAGGTATGTTCCTTCTGAAATAGGAATTGAGCAAGAAGCACAAACCCTCATGTACTATCAAGCGAATTGCTCAAACCTCGGTCAAACATCAACAGTAACCTTCGGAAAATTTTTCCGGATAAAGGATTTAGAAGACTTACACATCATAAACCTGTTTGGAACCCGGGAGCAAGGGAGTTTAAAGTTTCTACCATACCTCAAGGATTTACCATCATATAACTCTTCCACTGCAAATGAAACTTTGACTGTAGCCATGGCAGCTCAAAATCTAGAAAAAATGCCTACTAAAATTCTTATGAGCAAGGATGATAGCTGCAGTCCAAGCATACCTGAGTTACTAAAATCGGCCCATATTCTGTCTTTTCATAAAAATCTTAGAAATGCTAGAATCAGTAATCTCTTGCAGAATACCAATTCATACAGGGAAAACAGGGGAAAACACTGTGCCACTACTATTTCTTCAAGAAACAACTTCGACAAGAGAAAATATAACAATATGAACAAATATGTAATAATCAGAGATAAAATCGCTGGTCATAGGGTCTGTTTTGATTTTAGGAATACTACTGCATATCCCTATAACAGAAATTTTGTCCTTTCTACCCAAGACCATGATATACCGATGAAAAGTGCTTTTAATCATATGTTTTTGCAAGATGATGTTTCAGGTTATAGTCAAAATATTCCCTTGCAAAGTAGACAGCTTAAAGACTTTTTTCAGTATGCTGGAGGTAGTTCTAGTTTCAGACTCCAAATTGCAAAACCACCAGATATCAGAAATCTGCCCATGAAAGCCATGTTTCCAATCCTGAATTTATGCATTTTTGCATACCTTGATGATGTCATTATTTATTTCAAGAATGACCAAGAGTATATGCATTACTTGAGGAAGATGTACAGTAAGGAAAGGAGTGGAAATCAGATATACAAAGAGGTACAGCGGGAAGATACCGGTTTGTTCAGAGATTCTTGCATGAATCCCTATGTCATGTTAGAGAGAGAAAACTTTCCAAATTTCTCTTTTCAGGAGTTGAGTGGGCCGAGAGTGAGAGGAGATCCTTATGAGGATAAGATGCTTAAATTTCGTCATTTCCAAGATTTCTGAGTTTGAAACACTTTCATTTATTGTATATACCACTGTTTAAAAAAAATAGATAAACAGAAAAGTAAAAAAAAATAGAAAAGAGAAAAGAGGGCGGTTGAAAAATAGAAAAATGCCCCATGTTCCAAAAAATAGTCTTTCGGAAAGCGCGCAAGTCTAAATGCCGCTACTAGTACTCAAATGTCTTGTTCAGCTATCTAGCCTAATCATAGCTAAACATGTTTAAATTTATTTGCTGATAAGTTAGTGAGTGAAAGAGATGGTCAACATTGTGTAAGATTGACTTATCACAGAGAGTAGATTAGGAAAAGATTCTGGTTCCGCATGCCTAAAACAGAACCAAAGAGAGAAGCGAGGGATGAAAAACAAATTGTACATCTTAGCCCCACTTTTCTAGATTTCCTTCTTGCAAAATAATATTTGTGTGTAGTTTTTCCTTTAATGCCGCAAATACATGACAAATCAGACTGTTTAACCCTGATTTGATCATTTTGAATTTCATGTTTTAGATTAGAGAACAAAATCCTGTCAAACAGTTTAATCTTGACAGTTGATCTAGTTTAGGTAGGGTAATGAAGGATTTCATCAGTTTAATCTGAACTCCCGGCAGATATAAGTGTAGAAATAGATAGGTTCATTTTACGAAAAGAAAAAATATGCATTGTCAAAAGGTTGCTAGTTCAAATGCGCCAAAAAAGGAGAAAAAATGTTAGGAAAGATAGTGGGGTAGGTAGAAATATCATTGATGCTAATCATGCTATCTCTTTTCAGAAGTAGCATCAAAGAAGGGTGAAATTTTGCACCAATGGGTAAGGCATTGGTCTTCATAAGCCAAAGATCTAAAATTCTGGACACCTCCTGAATAGGAGCTGCCCTCCCCAAATGGAGCCACTGTTAGTCATCAATATTTTTTACTTGTTAGCGATGACTAGTTGTAACAGCCTAGTTTTCCAAGAGCCGATCTAAAATTTGTCAAATTTTCCAGCTGGGAAAACACCCATAAATTTTTTTTTCCCTCCTACCTTCCAGTCCGCCCATGACGAGATGAAACCTCATTATCAAATCCTACCTAGCCTCAGCCATACTAGTCTGCCCACCAGCTCTAAAAAGACAATCCAAATCTGTTCAAAAATCTCCCTTAAGTTAGGAAGTGGCGCTTTAAGGAATTTCACCCTTGGCAACCATCAAAAAGCCAAAATACCTCCCACTCTGCTAATAAAGTTAGTCACAGCCCTAAGTCGCGCCACTTATACACCCTTAAGTCTCAGCAATACATAGACCATAATCTAAAGCTGATTTTAGGTGTTTTACAGTGATTGATGGATTTTACAAGGACAAGAAACATATCAGCATCTCAGAAGACAATTCTTGGCTCCACATGAGAAGACAGTT
This sequence comes from Pinus albicaulis, assembly GCA_034641835.2. Classification (NCBI taxonomy): domain Eukaryota; kingdom Viridiplantae; phylum Streptophyta; class Pinopsida; order Pinales; family Pinaceae; genus Pinus; species Pinus albicaulis. Next base: position 722,937,438 of record CM076581.1, read on the forward strand.
GCTTCTCAGTGTGATCTTGAGCCTGAGATGCATCTACAGGGCAAAGAGTTATTCATCAAACTGTTGCGACCTCATTCACAGCCTGAAAGGACAGTAGAAGAAAAAGAAACACTGTCAAGAGGCTGTTGATAAGTAATGGCTAAAAAAACTCCTTCATTTATAAGCAGAGGGTTAAGGCGCCTCCTTCATCTATAAGCAGAGGGCGATGGCCAAAGTTTGACTTGAAAAGTTGCAACTGACTGTAAGACGGATTTGTTTTAATGAACAGTGAGACAGTGACACAGATTTTCTGAAGCAAAGTAATGATTGCAGGCAGAGGTAAAAGCATTAATGTTTTCAAGTTTGTTTGCTTGCCATCATGTGTAAGGAACCCTTGTCAAGCATGTTTATCAAACAATCTTCAGACATTTCGCCAAGTAAAAGGCCTCCTTCATTCACAAGCAGAGGGCCAGGGCATTAAATTTTTTCAAAGTCTGATTGGTGAAAGATGCAGTGGAAAGAGACCAAGAAGGAAAGCAGGGGTACCATTGCAATCCAAGGAGGTCAAGCTCATCTCCTAACAGGTTTTCTCTCAAAGGACAGTCTGCAGCTCCAACAAAACAAAATTTGAAGAATGGTTGATGAAGTGAGTCATTGCACAGGAGAAAGAACTAATGATGATTATGTTTTAAAAGTACTGGTCTCTCTACTCATAAAAAGGTGTCTGTCAAATATGCTTATCATAGTTGACAAAGGAACCTGAGCTCATTTCCCTCAAAAGGCAATTCAACTAAACTCAGTTGTTCATAATATGCAAAAAGGGGACTCTAGCATACTTTCAGGTTCTGGAGAGGATTTCAAAATAGATATTGGCATGTTCATTATAAAAAGGACAATGGTACCATATCAGTGCATTTTGAGTAAAGAGGGAGGTGTTAGAAACAACACCCTTTTTTGACAGAGAATGATAAAACATAGGTGAATGCCACTGCAGTTTTGCACTTATAATCAAGTTTAGTTTCACAGTGGGAATCATTCAACTCCAAAGCATTAAGATCAAAGTGTTAGTTTATGTTGAAAAAAGGGAAAAAGAATCTCTGTCAAAGTGTCAAAGAATACCCCTTGCAGCATGAAAAATCCTCTACAGGTGTCCTCTTTTCATAGCAAAGCACCAGAAGTATTAAAAGGTTATTGAGATGGCAGTTTACCTTTTTCCTCAGCAAAGGGCATTGCAAACAGGTATACAAGCTCATGAAAGGCAAGAAAAACTTTTGACATACTTTCAGATTCTGGAGAGAGTTTCAAAACAGATATAAACTTGTTCATCATAAAAATGCCAAAGGGACCATATCAATACATTTAGAGTAAAAAGAGGTCATGGCATGTGGCAAAGGTTCTGAATAGGTTGCTCTTCAGAAAAGGGGTGAAATTAATAAGAATTCCTCTCCTTTGTTCAAAATTCAAATCTACAACCTCATCCCTGTTTCATATCCTTGAAACCAAAGCTGGATCAGTTCAGAAATCTGAGGATAAGTTAATGTTTCTAGGGTTGGGTGACCTTTTGTAAAAAAGATATGCGCTTACAGCATACAACAAACTTGTTATCCATAGCCAAAAGGGAGTTCTCGCTTATCAACAAATGGTCTTTACCATTATAGCACATATCCAAAAGCAAAGTATCGGGTTATCTTTTGATGAAGTTTCAAATTTGAAATTAAAATCAAAGTTTTTTCAAAACTGTTGAATAAACCCTCTCCAAATCAAATGTTAAAGAACCATTTGATTTTTGCCTTCCAAAAGGTCAAGTACCGTGGCACATTCATTTTTGCAAACATCCAAAGCACGAACAAAGCCCCTTTGCTGCCATCGAGATCAGAGAAAAGTGTTTGAGCAAAAAATCACAGGTTTTAGGGCTTTTTGAACTGCGTGGCGCACCTGTAGATGCGCGCGGCGCGCTCAGAGACAAAAATACACAAGTGTATAACTACCGCGTGGCGCGCCTGTGCACTTGGGTCCTGTTGGCCCGACAGGTGACCCGACACCAGTTTTTGCGCGACACTCTTTCTTCTAAATGCGTCGTGCATATGTTTGGCCTCCAACACACCTTCAAATCACCTATGAAGCTGCTCAAACGTGTCAAAACGCCTTTCATCGAGTTGTAGAGGTATTTTCATGTACTCCCCTTGGTTTTCAAAATTGCTAAAGTGTTGTAAGGGATTAAAAAACCATAGTTTGAGTTTATGGTAGAAAATGAAATTTGTTGTTTCATATTGGCTAGAGGTGAAGCTTTAAAAAGGATTGAGTTTGCATTAGTGTGAATAGCCATGAAACTGCCCTCAAACTGTGATGAAGAAAGGAGAAACAAGGGGTTGTGAAAAAATAACACTGTAGGTCTATGTTCCAAAAAAAACAGTAGCCATCCTATAAGCATTTTTCAAAAGGTTTCCTCTGTGGGTTTAAAGGAAATGCAGTGTTCGTGACCTGGCCATCCCTTAAAGCATAGTCAATGAGCAAAGCTCCCATTACAGTTGGAGGGTGCGTGGCTAAAACCGGGATGAAAAACAGTAGGTCAGTTTGCAAAAACAGTGATCATTAAATGAGCTTTTGTGACCTTCCAAAGGTATCCTCTATTTGATAAAGAGACAAAGGTGGTGTTGTGACCTTCCATTCCATAAAGTGTCATCAGTAAATGAAGCCACCCTTGCATTCGGAGATGTTTTTATCAAAACTGGTATGAAGGGACAGTAGAGAATAAAGAAGGAAGTTTTTGGTGAGAGGAGTTTCTTATGGTTTGAATGATACAAGATTGTTTGTGACATCATAAAAACACAGTAAGCTCTGCCACCTTGCCCTATGTACAAGTGGCTTTTTACTATGTGAATGCATTTTGTGATTGACTGCGTTTATGATTGTTGAATCCACTGGTGGAAAAGCACACCAAAGGAGCAGTAATTTGTCTAAGAAGGAGTTTATTGTGATTAAATGCTACAGAACTTTGTTAACACCTCAGAAACAAAATAAGCCCTGTTAACCTATCTTATAAACAGTGACTTTGACTGTGTGTATACACTCTGGTTGACTGAGTATATGGTGTAGACTTGATGGGTTGAGTTGCATACCAAGAAGAGAGCAGGATTTTGAAATTAAGGAGATTGTGGTTTTTTACCTTGGTAAAAAACACAAGAATATATTGTTGTCCTCAAAACATCAAAAGGCTGGGTGTCCTTCCACAGGAAAGATCAATTTTGACTGTCTATCTTTATTTGACTGTGTTTTTCTTCTGAAAAGTCTACTTTTTGAATTGCATATTAAGGGGAAAGGCATCATTCTGAAGGAACAAGGATCTCACACCAAAGAAGAGCATTTTCACACTATATTTGAAATCATTTGTTGCTTACAACAAATTGACAGGCTAGGACAGAGTGTTGTTTAAAGAAGGCATTTCAAAGATTTTAAGGCAGTGTGGTGTTTCAAAAGTGCATCTAGCCCAAGATGCCACCCAGGCAAGATAGCAGAAGTGGGTTACACAAGAGATATGAGCCAATTTCTATCGAGGAAGTCAATGCACACCCATCTATCCTATTCAATTTTCATGAGGTGGGGTGTTTGGATTTCTACCAGAGGGTACAAGAAGTCAAAAGTTTCTCGCCTTTAACACATTTGTGCGCCTTGAGGTTCAAAGACAAACATTTTCAAGTGGCAGGCCTTGATTTCAAGTTCTCCCCGAGGTCTATATCCAAGGCCACTAAAATCACATACATTGGCGAGAAATGGTTCAAGCAAGCCTATTTAGACTTGGATGACTACAAACCCTTCCTCAAGCCTGAGCATAGAAAAGCATGCATTGCTATTTTCCCTTTCTCTCATCTTCTAGCCAGCTATGCTCCTCTTATGAAGATTATAATGAAGTATTCCACTTGTGAAGGGAGATTCTCCCGAGTTTATGCATACCACATCCGACTGTTGATGCACTTCACAAGAACCAAGCAGCTCAATCTTCCTTAATTCTTGTGCAAAATTATTGAGAAAATGGCCTCCTCTGTCCAGAAGAGGCCTCCATCACAGCAGGTATCTTCTCTATTCCATCATTCTCTGATTAAAATCATCATCCTTCACCAGCTGGAGAAGAAAGAGGTTTCTTGGGATGTTTTCATTAGTCACCCGGATTTCTCCACTGTCCCTCCGGTCCATACATCCCCCAGATCACCTACTCATCGCCCCTCGCCTTCCTCTAGCAAACCTACTCCTAGAAAGCTCAGATTCACTACAGAACAGTCAAAAAAGCATGGAGAAGGAGAGGTAAGTGGATAGCAAGAAGAGGAGGGACATGAACAGGAAGAAAGTGATGAGGAGCAACATCATGACAGTGGTGATGAGGAGCAGCATCATAACAGTGGTGAAGGAAAACAACAGCAAGAGCAAGAAGAGGAGAGTGCTGAACAGCAGCAATTCAGTGAGGAAGGACAGTAGTTTGGGCAGCAGCTTGAACCACAAAATGAACAGGAAATTGAAGCACAGCAGCAACATGATTTTGGTGATCAAGGGCAACAGGAATTGGAGATAGAGCAGCATCATGACATTGAAGAGCAGGGGCAGCCTAAAGAAGACACACAACAGTCTCATCATGATGCACATCACCCTCCTCAAGATACACAACAGCCTCAAGAGGATAGGCAAATTCAAGAAGGTGACAAACAAGATGACAAAGGAAAAGCAATCATGCCTTCCTCTCTCGAAAAGGTTAAGCCCAAGACAGCAAGGAAGAAAGTGCCCAAGGTTGTCACTCCAAATGTGACAAGAACTCTCCGGAGCAAAAGAAAGTTGCCAAAGGAGCCTATCACTGACTTGCCTAGGAGGAAGAGTGCAAGACTAGCCTTCAAAGGCAAAGGAAAAGGCAAGGTAGGAGAAGGTCATGAGCATGGAGGTGCATTGGGTGTCATCCCAATCCAAAGAGACGACAGTGATAATGAGGCCCAAATTCTAGAAAACCTTCTAATCCATAGAGAGGGCCAAATTGATGCATTGGAGAATGACCTTCATCGGGCAAAGAACTTCAATCATTTCTTGGAGATCCAAAATAGGCAAATGAGTGTCCATATGGCTGTTTATGAGACACGAGAAATCAAGTACAAGAAAGAAGCTGCTAAAGCCCAAGCAAGGATAGATGAGCTTGTAGGTGATTTTGATGAAAGTGAAGAAGAGGACCAGCCTAGGCGAAAGAAGCCTAGAACCATAGGGCTTAAAAGAGCCCTTGAAAAGCAAAAGGAAGAAGAACAAGCTTTTCTTCAATCCACTCCCCTCACTGCACTACTTGAGCAAGAGATTGAAAGAAATAAGGAGGCATGGCTTGAAAGAGCCAATAACCATTTGGAGAGGAAGCTTGAGAAGGAAAACAGGGATTTAGAGCTGCAAAGGAGAATGAAAAAGCATTATCAAAAGCTAAATCAGTTTGCCCGACGCAAGTTAAAGGTCACCCAAGAGAAGCTAAAGGAGGCTAAAGGAAAGCGGCCGGCACGAAAAGAGAAGAAGGACACATCAGGACTTGACATTTTGGCTTCAGTTTCAGAGAATGTTGCTAAGGACCCTTGAGGGTCATGCACACCGATTTTGGGCACATTTGACAATTTTTGGTTTTTTGGCATTTTTGAGTTTTTGGTCAAAACTCATGAAATTCGCCATTTCATTTTGGGGATTCGTCAAGGGAGGATAATGGTATCATTGGATGCCATAATTTCATGAGCTCACCCTCAGCGATTTTCAAGACATTTGGAGATCATTTGCTTCCCCGAAATGGCAAAAAATGCTCGCTTTTTGCACACTCTGCCCAGTCTATCAGCAGACTGTAATTTTCTGGCTTTTTACACACAAGTTCAGTTTTGGAGGACTTCCAAGCATCATATTGAGAAAATTTCAGTTGTTCCGGAAAATAGACACTCAGATCTTTCCAACGAGATATCATGAGCCTCATTTCGACATCGGGAAGGCTACCAAATGTTTCCGGCAAGTCAGGGGACCTTTTGCTGATATAAATTTTGAATATTTTTGTAATTTTTGAACCTCTAAAATCTGCTTTTTCCAAATGTGCGTTTAGCTATTTTTGCACATGAAAAATGATGCAAACTCAATATATTTCCCATTTTTAGAATTTTTTAGATATTTTATGAGATATTTTTGTGCCTTGGGCTTTACAAAGCCTCAAAGACAAGTTTAGATATTT